>CM038671.1:367721852-368207963 GCA_021605145.1 Aegilops bicornis
CTAGTCACTTAAAAAAAAAGAACCACTGCTTAACTTAATTAGATCGTAGAAGATAAGCAAGCGGGTTCGGGCAGTTAGTCCTATTTGAAGGCAAGAAGTTCGGGTAGTAAGGGCTAGGTTTATATAGAACTAAGATTGCAATCTGGATATTGCGAATATAAGAGGAAAGCTTTATCGATCAAGGTGGGGTTCTGTGACGCCTTTGTCTCGTCGTTGAACACAAATGACGTACGCGAAGTTGCAGCTATGGCGAACTTTTAATCTAAACAAAACCCAAAGTCTAAACGATGCCCTAGGGGCTGTATATATGGAGGAAGAGGGGGGGGGGATTTCGTGGCCCTTGGAGGAGGGGTCCGAAACCCACCCTAAGTCTTGTTTCCCCACACATACGGACTCTAAAAACAGCCTATATTGAAGTATTTCGAAATTACATGGGCCTAGCCCAAAAATAAGGTGACGCAACACCTATAATAGCCTCTGGACGAAAATTATAAAGTGGCATCGTGTATATTTCATCCAAGGCTTCATGCACTCATTATGGTGGCTTCAAAGTCCTGAAATCATCACTTGAAACTCTGTTCTTGTCTCCCTTGCGCATGCCATCAACTCCATGCTTGTTCTTTCTGCAATGTTCATCCTTCTCCCAGCTAGGCCCTTCATTTGTAAGCAAAACAAATGTATTCAATTTAGGCAGCATCATATTCTCCTGAACATTAGAATCCTTACCAAGAAACGAAAGTACCTGGTAATTTAATTGGCGTGCGTGAGCTCTAGTAATCGGTCCAGTATGTATAGTAGCAGGGGTTGGGGTGTGACCATCAGCACGTGGCATTAGCTTTGATTTGCGCAAATTAGGAAACCTATCCTTACGCAAATGTAACCAAACAAGTTCTCCAGGTGCAAAGACAACATGTTTTCTACCCTTATCTCCAGCAAGTTTATATTTAGCATTCATACGCTCAATGTTTTCCTTATTTAACTCATGCATTTTTAAGATCAATTCAGCATGTTGTTTAGCATCAAAATTAACCTTCTCCGAAGATGGAAGAGGCAACAAATCAATGGGTGCACGAGGTAGGAAACCATACACAATTTCAAAAGGGCACATCTTAGTAGTAGAATGCAACGAACGATTATAAGCAAATTCAGTATGAGGCAAGCATGCTTCCCACATTTTCTTATTATTCTTCAAAACAACCCTAAGCATAGTAGACAATGTTCTATTGACTACTTCAGTTTGACCATCAGTTTGGGGGTGACAAGTAGTACTAAAAAGCAGTTTAGTCCCCAACTTAGCCCATAAACATCTCCAAAAGTGGCTAAGGAATTTAGTATCACGATCTGAAACAATAGTATTTGGCACACCATGCAAGCGAATAATTTCACGAAAGAACAAATCAGCAACATTAACAACATCGTCGCTTTTATGGCATGGTATAAAGTGTGCCATTTTCGAGGATCTATCCACGACAACAAATATGCTATCCCTCTCCTTCTTTGTTCGAGGTAAACCTAAAACAAAGTCCATAGATATATCCTCCCAAGGAACACTAGGTACAGGCAAAGACATATATAAACCATGAGGATTGAGTCGTGACTTAGCTTTTTGACATGTAGTGCAGCGAGCAACAAAACGCTCAACATCCCGTCTCATCTTTGGCCAAAAGAAATGTGTAGCAAGTATGTCCTCCGTCTTCTTCACGCCAAAGTGTCCCATTAATCCTCCTCCATGCGCCTCCTGCAACAACAAAAGACGAACAGAGCTAGCAGGAATGCATAGCTTGTTAGCACGGAACACAAAGCCATCATTAATAACGAACTTGTTCCATGTTCTTCCTTCTTTACAATTCTGCATGACATCTTTAAAATCAGCATCGTGCACATATTGATCTTTGATGGTCTCCAAACCAAATATTTTGAAGTCAAGTTGTGAAAGCATGGTATAGTGACGAGACAAAGCATCAGCAATAACATTTTCTTAACCCTTCTTGTGGTTAATGACATAAGGGAAAGTCTCAATGAATTCAATGATATAAAGATACTCGATCGGTGCAAAAGGTGCACTTCCCAAGGTTACCAAACAAACGTGCATCACGTAGAGCAATAAAAACAACATGTAGATGTTCCAAATGTTCTTCCAAAGATTTGCTATAAATCAGTATATCATCAAAATAGACTACCTGATGCGGAGCATCCCACGTTCATCCCCATGTACACTCCCACTACTCTCCAAGCCCCAAGTGGACATATGACGAGACCTCGAACAAACGCCATTGGACACAAGGTGAACTCGCTCCTCTCCGAACCTTCACTTCCCACATGTGAGACATGGTTACTACCTCAAATATATGTGCTATGCATGACCAGTAACAAGGAGGAAGACCATGGACAAGGCGGCGAGGACACCAAGTACACGGACCAAGAGAAGAAGCCCGAAGCTTCTGGCGGCAGACGTCCGACCAGACCGGACGTCAAGCGACTCGAGCTCGGACGACCGCGCCCCTCGGACGGCCGTGCAGCGACCACCGAACGAATCTGCGGACATCCGAAGAACTCCGGACGTCCGGGACCTCATGAGCCTCGGACGACCGGCCCCTCCGGACGTCCGAATCAAGCGCACCGAGCCGAATCTACGGATGTCAGAAGAGCTACAGACGTCAGGACCTTCCTGAGCCTCCGGATGGCCGGAACCCTCCGGACGTCCGACGCCTGTCTCACAAGACGGTGTATTGGACCGAGTCCATGTATCCTCCACTTACCCCTTCGGCCCATGACTATATATACTCCTCCACCTCCTCCTAGTTAGGGTAGCATTGGATTAGCTCATATTCTTGTGTGAGAGCCTTTGCTCATCCACTTGGTTACTTCTCCTCGAGCTCGGGACCTCTTGGGAGAAGATCCCCAAGCGGATTCAAGACCCCTTCTAGGGTGGACCCCATCAAGGCCTCCTCTCGGAGAAGAACGGCTACTCGTGTATCCTTACCTTTGTTGATCTTGAATCTTGTGCCACCTTATGTGATCGGTGATCTAGCACTTGTGTGATTGATCTCTTGTCGGTTGAGTGATTTCCCTCTCGTTTCTCTCGTGTTCTTCCGCGTGTTCCTCGTGAGTCTCCGTAGGATCCGCTCCAACGTGAAAGATCGCCCACGTAGGGTTCCGCCCTACATCATCTATGGATCAGAGCTTAGGTTGATCACGTTTTTGGAGCCCTACCCCTCTTTTTCTAGCATGATTTTGTTGATTTCGTCCTAGATCCGAAAATCCCCACCAAAAATAGCCCCAATTTTTTTTTTGTGATTTGTTAGTTTTGATGATGTTTTGTTGATTTTGATCCATGGATTTGCTTGGTTTCGAGTGGATCTAGTATCTCCCCAAGTTTCCCCACTTTCCATCCACAAAATCTCCTCAATTTTGACCCCAAAATCCCCATATTCCGCCCAAAATCGCGTCCGAAACTTCGCATCTCGCGTTGACCCCGACCCACCGGACGACCGACGTTTTACGGACGTCCGGAGCCCCAGGAACGACCGGACGTCCGACATTTTCCGGACGACCGGAACCCCTAACCCGCACCGAATTTACGGATTTCCGACTTTTCCGGACGTCCGACGCCCCGGACATCCGACCTTTTCCGGACGTCCGTAACCTGTAGTTTCAGACTTCGCTGATTTTTGTTTTGTCCATAACTAATTCATCCGAACTCCGATTTTGACGTTCTTTAGCTCGTTGAAAAGCTCTTGACACCCCCTTCCAACAAAAATACCACCAAAATCATTTGACTCCATCAAATTTTGTGAACTTTGGCATCTTTGCCTAGGGCTTCCGCCACATCCTCCGCATAACCACCACCGACTTCCGCAACCTAACCAATTTTCTTCCCCATAGCATTAGTGGTTGCTTGAGTAGTGATTCGAGTCTCCTAAGGTGTTTCGGCTACTTAGGGACGATTGCTTCTTCATCAACCACCACCACCACCACTTCCACATAACCATGCCCACCATACACTTCAACCACCCCCAACTTAACCCAATTGTTGATTGAGCTTTTTCGAGTTGTGATTCGAGTCTCCTAAGGTGTTTGACTACTTAGGGACGGCAACTTCAACTCCGACACGTGTATAGCCCATCATTCCACTTCCGCATTGCCAAGTGCAAACCACCACCGCATTCCCGCTACCACCATTTTGACATTTGACGTTTGAGATTTTGAGTTCGCGGTTTTCCGTTTCCTAAGGTGTTTGACTACTTAGGGACGAGTCTCCATCATCTTGGTATCTACATCAAGAACACCGCTTCTCATCATCGCCGGACGGTAACCTCCATATCATCTTGGTATCGTGGTATCCCTCCATTGTATATTCCTTGCTTTTGCATTGTTAACCCCTAGCCTTACTTTTGCGTTACTTGCCTATCGAGACTAGCCATTTGAGTATTGCAAACGCGTTACTTGTGCACATTAGTGATCATACCTTCCATTACATACCATACCATATCATATTGGTATCATATCATCCATTGTGTCTCAAGTTTATTCCCGCATATACACAATTGCTATCTTGGTTTGTGCATTGTGCAAAGTGGCCATACAAAAAAAAAAATAAATAAAGATTTTAATCAAAAGAAAGTGAGAAAAGAAGCATGTAAGCAATTGCCATAGCATCAAACAACATTGCATATAAGATTGTCATATCCGATCATCTTGGATCATCTTGAGAGAAACACCGGAACCATACATACATAGCATACTTGGGATAGAAGTTTATCCATTTTGCATCAAATAGGTTGTGCACAAGTGTCGTATCCGCCTATTGAGCAATCGTGCTAGCGTCTCTCTTGAGTTGTGCAACACGAGCGTTTTCCGTGGATTCCATATTTTGTGCTCATTCCTAGGTTGCACGACCCCATTTATCTAACCGTGTGTGTGTTTCCGTGTGCCATTCTTTGCTATTGGTCCATTTGTTTCACTTGCGAATTTGTGAATCTCTTTCAACATTATTGACTCTTGCTAACATTTTGCATTAAATTTTTGTGCCACTATCCTCACCGAGCTCCTCCATAAGCTTTACTTGTGTAGGTGTGAGAACCGACAAGGATTGGTACCAATAGTGCTATTTCATTGTCCGCATTTGAGTGAACTTGATTCATTGTCAACATCGGTCAAGGTACATTGGTATAAGTTCTTCTCTTTCTCCCACTCATATTTGTTCGAGTCTTGTGATGGATAGGCAAGGCATTTCATCTCCGGTCTTCGACAACAACGGCAGGCGTGAACAACTACATCACCAAAGCGTATATCTTCGATCTACAACGACAAGTGCAAGGCACACAATCAAGATTGCGAGGCGCGCCGAGAACATCTCCATCGACATTCGTCACTCCGAAGCAAGGAGAAGGGACTACTTCGACAAGAAGCTTGCCGCACATAAAGAGGAGCAAGATGCAAGGATGGAGGAGATTCGGGCCTTGATCAAGTCTTCTTCCCCTTCGTCATCTTCAAGGCGGCGACATTCAAGCCACAAGTCTTCGGAGTGCGAAAAAGATGCAAGTGCAAATCGTCCTCGTGCACATCTACATGGCGACCACCATCACGTTCGTGATCAATATCGTCATGAAGGGCAAGTCACCTCCAAGCATCATGTGCACGACGACGACAAACCACATCTACAACGACATCATGATCATGAAGATGCTCCACAAGCGCAAATGCACAAGTCCCAACAAGCCCTACTTCACGCCAAGTCGAAGCTTCATAAGCACAAGAGAAGACCGCGAGACGAGCACCACCAAAACGGTGCTACGGCTACATCAACCACTTCGGCATCTTCGCCAAGTGTTCTCAAGGCATCTTAGCCTTTGGACGTACGGCATCTTCGCCTACTTCCCACGTGTACGCCTACATCGACTTCATCAAGTCCAAGGCGACCACCTACAAGCGAGGGCGACACTTCCATCTTCGGAAGCCCCTCAAGGAAGATGGCCGAGCATGGGAAACTCCCTTCGGTCATGGAGACGAGCTATGAGGTGCCACATCATATGGGCCTCCAACACCAAGACGGTGACAAGGCAGTCGCACAAGGGCCATCCCTTCGACCACGGCTGACGGCGCGAACCTCTTCAACAACATAAAGACGACACCCACATTGGACTCATACTCCGAGTCAAGCTACGCGACCGCGCATGGAGACATTTGCACCTACATCTCTCCCGGCACCCACATGCAGCCGAGATGCCCCAATTACCATGTGAGGAGAGCCACCACCCCATGAGTGACATGAGTGACTCCACCATACGTGACATTGAGAGCATTTCCTATGAGAGGATGAGTGTGACCACCACTAGCCCCACACATGAGAGCATGCCACACATCCTATGTGAGGTTGAGCGCCATTTGAGTGACTCCACCCACCATACGAGTGAGAGCATCCTTGAGGGAGTGAGTGAGCCACAACACTTAGTGAGTGAGGTAGTTGACCCGGCACATGAGGCCACTATGTTTTCGAACGACTTACCCTCTACTCCTAGTGTGTTTTCTTCTTTGGTGCTAGGTCTCCTACATGACGACATGCCTATCCTCGACGAGTCCATCCCTACATTGGAGATGGCGATGGCCATGGTGGACGATGATACACCCCCACATGGTTCCATCAAGATGAAGATGACAACGAGGCGATCTTCAACACCTCACCTACAACACATGAGCGGCGCTCCAAAGGTAACATAGGTGATGGTGCTTCTCTTGTCCCACTAGTGGACTCTCTTACCATTGATTGCTCCCATGATGTTGACCCACCTATTCATATGCTTCATGCTAGTAAAACTTCTTCATGCCTTGACTTACCTATTTATGATGAATATGATGATGAGCATGTTGAGTTGCCTAGTTGTGATGCTATGCTTCATAGGATATCATGTGAAAATTCTATTGGTCACATTATGTTTGACAATCCATTGAACTTGTCATATGCTATGAGTGAGATCTCCCATATTGCCTCATTTCAATCTCAACATAGTAACTATGCATGCCCCATTAAAATAAATCCCATTTGCACTTATGGCATAGATGTCGAGATGATGGTCATTGGCTTTTGCTTCTCTTGTGATGATATTGCACTACTTCCTTTGCGCAATTCGTCTACTATTCCATGCCATGATCACATTGTTCCAAATATGCATTGTTTTGGATGTTGTCAATATTCTCCATGTGATGTTTCCATTAATGCTCATGAGGAGACCCCATAGTTTCCTCATACATATTAGGAGATCTTGATGCATTTCATACTTTGCATGATTCCCATAATTGCTTGAACCATATGCATTCCATGAATAACAATGCTCTAGATATTTCTCATGATGCATTGCACAATTTGAGTCTCCATTATGCCATACATAATAACAAACCTATCATGATGGATGACATGTTTCTATATCACGCATCTCATTTATTTGAGCATTGGCTATTTTGTGCTAACCGACACATGCACGTATGCATCATGATGGATGATGTGTACATCTACCACGCACACACAATTTTCTCTTTGTCTTTGTTTTGTGTAGGTACCCACATACACTCGTCAACATCTCAATCCCATGAGTTGACGAAACAAGCTCTTGAGAGCAATGATGCTTTGGGATCCCTTGGACTATCCTTACCACCGTTCCCTTCGCGCAAGGACTACGCGCATCTCTTCTACTTGGCTCTCACACGGCTATGGGCTATTTACCACTTGTCACCTTATGCTCATTTTCCGTGTTCACTTTGCATGTTATGCTTGCTCCTATGCCTTTGCCATGCAATTGTGACCCTTGCTTGCATATACCCATGATTAACCATTATGCTACTTCTATGTGTATTTGCATGCTTGGTGGAGATCCTTGTTGCTTTTGCCATGATTATCATGTGCCCCATGCTATTGTTGATTGTTGTGTTCGGAGAGTCATTATGTCCCATTGCTATTTACATACGGCCTCTCGCCAATACATTGATGATAATTTTCTCATATCTTGCTTTCATGCTTGTGCTATGCCATGTGAATTATTCATGCCCACTATTTGCACAGATGACATGCTTGTCATGATTCCTTCTAGTACGTTGCATCTTCTCACTACTAGCTTGCTTGACTTGATCGCTATGATTGCTTGCTATGTTGCATCACCCATGTTCCACTATTACTCGCTTTCTTGGGTTGATGACATATATATTCATGCCTCTCACATGATATATCTTGTTCATTGTCGATTGCCTCCAATTGTTGCATCTATGCTTATTGATCTTGGAGACTTTGACACTTTACTTGTGATGCATGCTTGTTTGATTGAGCCTATTGTATTTGGTTGTTCTCGCATCATATGCCTCCATACTATGAAATGCTCCCTTGTTCTTTCTTATGATGAGCATGATGCATACACTTGTTGGGTATCTTACCACACTAATGTTAGGTTTTGCACTTCCGCTAACCTCATTTGTTTTTCCGAGTGTTTTCATGTTCTTTCATTTTGAAGGATTCACAAGGCGGTAACATCACGAGACAACTTGCTTATGTGAAGGCATACAAGATGCACAACTCCATCATCCTTGAGAACCTCCTAAAGGTGACTTCCTTCCCTTTGAGCCATCCTCAAATACACATATTGGATGGGTCATTCTTTCATTGTTGTTTCCTTCTTCTTTTCTACATGATACATATATTGGATGGAGGACCGACATTGGAGATGGACCCTATGGACCTTCAAGTTGAGGAGTGCCACGACATCGAGCTATGGTACAACACCACCCATGACAAATTTGACTCACATTATGCTTGTCTTGTTGCACCTATTCCCATGTCATCCATGATATATGAGCATGTGCATTTTCTTAGCAAATTTGTTGTGATCTTTCTTGATGGCATATTCATACATCATGATCATATTGCCTACCATCAATTGCATGATAACATAATCATATTGAGCATCCATTGCCATATTCATGCTATTGATAAACCGTCTCACTATGACATTATTTTGCACCGTGGTTGCATTGATCACATTCACGACACCTTTGTTGTCCCAATGCATGAATTTTCTCTCATGAATGCTTTACATGTCATTTTACATCATTTGGATAAGCATTTCATGCCTTGTCATCAACAATTCCTTTGGACGGACTCATTCTTACATGATGGACACTTTGTGTGCGTTAACCATTGTATTTTCGAGTGTTGCTTGTGTTTGCTCTTTTTGCATGTCTATCACTCGGTGACACCTTGGACTACTTGGATTGCTCCATGTCTTCAACCGTCCAACTACAAGTCCGTCTCGACAACCGTTTCCATGGTGATGAGGATCACGATCCGAGGTCGGATCTTTCCCAAGGGAGGGGAGATGATGCGGAGCATCCCACGTTCATCCCCATGTACACTCCCACTACTCTCCAAGCCCCAAGTGGACATATGACGAGACCTCGAACAAACGCCATTGGACACAAGGTGAACTCGCTCCTCTCCGAACCTTCACTTCCCACATGTGAGACATGGTTACTACCTCAAATATATGTGCTCTGCATGACCAATAACAAGGAGGAAGACCATGGACAAGACGGCGAGGACACCAAGTACACGGACCAAGAGAAGAAGCTGCCCGAAGCTACAGCGGCCGGACATCCGACCAGGACCGGACGTCCGACGACTCCCAGGCTCCGGACGACTGTGCCCCTCCGGACGACCGTGCCAGCGACCACCGAACCGAATCTGCGGACATCCGAAGAACTCCGGACGTCCGGGACCTCATGAAACCTCGGACGGCCGGCCCCCCTCCGGACGTCCAATCAAGCGCACCTGAGCCGAATCTACGGATGTCAGAAGAGCTACGGACGTCCGGACCTTCCGAGCCTCCGGACGGCCGGAACCTCCGGACGTCCGACGCCTCACAAGACAAAGTGTATTGGACCGAGTCCATGTATCCTCCACTTACCCCTTCGCGCCCATGACTATATATACTCCTCCACCTCCTCCTAGTTAGGGTAGCATTGGATTAGCTCATATTCTTGTGTGAGAGCCTTTGCTCATCCACTTGGTTACTTCTCCTGAGCTCAGGACCTCTTGGAGAAGATCCCCAAGCGGATTCAAGACCCCCTTCTAGGGTGGACCCCATCAAGGCCTCCTCTCGGAGAAGAACGGCTACTCGTGTATCCTTACCTTTGTTGATCTTGAATCTTGTGCCACCTTATGTGATCGGTGATCTAGCACTTGTGTGATTGATCTCTTGTCGGTTGAGTGATTTCCCTCTCGTTTCTCTCGTGTTCTTCCGCGTGTTCCTCGTGAGTCTCCGTAGGATCCGCTCCAACGTGAAAGATCGCCCACGTAGGGTTCCGCCCTACATCACTACCACAAATCGTCCAATGAAAGCACGTAAAAGTTCGCTCATTAGTCTCATGAAAGTACTAGGTGCATTAGTTAACCAAAAAGGCATGACTAACCACTAATATAAACCAAACTTAGTTTAAAAGTTGTTTTCCATTCATCTCCCAATTTCATACGAATTTGATGGTATCCACTATGCAAATCAACTTTGGAGAATATTGTAGAGCCGCTCAATTCATCAAGCATATCATCTAGCCTAGGAATAGGATGACGATAACGAATAGTAATATTATTAATGCCTCTACAATCAACACACATGCGCGACGTACCATCCTTTTTTGGCACTAGAATAATAGGAACATCACAAGGACTAAGGGATTCGCGAATATAACGTTTGTCGAGCAGCTCCTGTACTTGACGCATAATCTCCTTCGCCTCCTCTGGATTGGTACGGTATGGTGCACGGTTGGGTAGCGATGCACCGGGAATTAAGTCAATTTGATGAGCAATCCCTCGGATAGGTGGTAATCCCGGTGGCACGTCTTGTAGGAAGACGTCAGCGAACTCCTGCAAAATGTTAGTGACTGCAGAGGGCAAAGAGGAAGGCACGTCCTCGAATGAAAATAATGCCTCTTTGCACACAAAAGCATAGCAAACAAATTTGCTAAAATCTAGCTCATCAATATCAGATTTGGTGGCAAGTAAACGTGCACTTTTCAATTTAATTTCAGAAGCAACACTAGAAGGTTTATTATTAGGCTTCATTTGTTGCTCAAATTCTTTTGCCACAATCTGATTTTCACTCTTATTTTTCTCCTGTTTTGCTTTATTAGCTCTATTAATATCATCATTCAAAATGGAATCAGGAGTCATAGGAAGCAACGTAATATTTTTATCCTTATGAACAAGAGTATACTGATTGTTTCTACCATGGTGTACAGAATTTTTATCAACTTGCCATGGTCTACCAAGTAATAAGGAACATGCTTGCATAGGTACCACATCACAATCAACATAATCAGCATAGTTAGAGATTCTAAAATGCACACGAACAATACGTGTTACCTTAACCTTGTCGATCTTGTTGAACCATTGGATGCAGTAAGGATGTGGATGTGGTCTTGTGGTGAGAGATAGCTTCTCCACCATCTCCATGCTAGCCAAGTTGTTGCAGCTCCCTCCATCTACGATGACGCGAATAGAACGTTCCTTCACAACTCCCTTTGTATGGAACAAATTATGCCTCTGAGTTTGCTCAGCTTGTGTAACCAGCACACTCAAAACATGTTGAGCAACTAAACATCCATACCTGTCAACATCTTCAGCAGCCATGTATTGCGTCTCATGATCAGAATCATCTCCACCGTGTTCTTCATGTGTAATAAGAGCCAAAGTCTCCTCATCATAGTCACTAGCGGACTCATACCCACCGTCCTCAAGAGCAATCATCACACGCTGAGATTTGCATTCTCTCAAGAAATGTCATCTTCCCTTACAACGACGACATATAATATCACTTGTGTGCCCTGTTGACGCCATGGAAGAAGAAGAGCTCTGCGCAGGCCCGGCAGGTGTGCTCTTGGCAGAGAGTGGTAGTTGTGCCTGCTTTCTTGTATCACAGCTGGAGGTGGCACCTGATGGAGGTGATGGTGCAGTGGAAGTAAAAGATGCACGTGGTGCCCATGATGAAGGTCAACCTGCAGAAAAGTTAGTCCGCGCCAATGCCTGTCGATCCTACACTTCACGTTCAGCTTTATAAGCAAGATGGAATAAACGGTTGATATAATTATAATCCTTATACTCTAGAATTGTCCGAATCTCTCTATTTAATCCACCCATAAAACGTGCAAGCATAGCTTCATTCTCCTCAACAATACCACATCTAATCAAGCCAGTTTGTAATTCCTGATAATATTCTTCTACAGAATTTTTTCCTTGTCTTAAGCGCTGCAATTTTTGAAGTAATTCACGTTGATAATATGGTGGAACCCAACGAGTACGCATAGCAGTTTTCAAAGCAGCCCAAGTAGCTGGAAAATGATATAATCTACAATGTTCAGACCACCAAACACATGCAAAGCTAGTGAAAGCACAAACAGCAGAAGGAACACATCTCTCCTGAGGATATTGCAAACATGTAAATCGTTGTTCAGTTTCTAACTCCCAAGTAAGATATATATCAGCAACATATCTACCCTCAAATGGTGGAATATTCAATTTCAGTTTTGGGAGATGGTCAAGATCTCGTACCTGAGGGGGAGCCCTAACATTGCCATTATTTGCATGTGGACGACCTGGTGGTTGTGGTGCTGGTGGTTGCATGTAGTTCTGATTTTGATCAACCTCATCCTCGTAATCTCCCGCATAATCATCCTCCTCCACATCAGCAGCAGGAGCCATAGAAGTATCAACAGCAGCACCAGTAGTTTGGCCAGGCTGAAGAGGGACACGGCTCGCTCGGCGGAGGGCTGTTTCCCAACCTGGAGGTAGTCGTTGTTGTTGTTGTTGTTGTTGCAGAGGTGCGGCAGGTGCAGCCGGTGGTGGAAGACGCGCAAGCAGTTCATTAAATCTGTTATCGAGCTTTGTTTCGAACGTCTTCTCAAGGCCAGTAATCTTCTCCATGGCCTCTTCAAAATTGTTCGGCACATCTTGCACCTGTTCAGTCATCATTTGCTGAAACTTAAGCTCCTTGTTCGTTAAGTTCTCCCAGTCAATCTCGTCGGCTTGTGATCCTGGCATGGTTAGCAGCAATAAAAAGACACAAAAATACGATCCTATAGACTATTGACAAGTGGTGGTGGTGGTGGGTGTCACAAATCCGTCAAGCAAATCCCAAATTCTTACCAGTTCTTACCCAGCAGCAGGCGGTGATCGGCAACCGATGTAGTCAAAACTCTCAAAGCTTGGATAGAGCGATTACTGTGGAGAGTCAAACGCGACGATGTAGATGTATGTGGAGCTGGGAAGGCTTATAATATGGTAGCAAAAGGGTCAGCAATAATCAATTCAGAGATGCAAAGTTGAATAAACGCTCAACGACGCATCAGGTGCGGTCCTAGGCTAGACCGTGCTAGAGACGCGAGCCTAGAACACTAACAAAATCACGGCGCTTCACGTAAACAAGGGAAAAGCACACTCTGGAATTTTTTTGTTCGCTGTGTTTTTTTTGCGCTCCTCTTTTTTTTTGCGAAAAATCACTATAATGGCTAGTGTCTCAAAACTCTTCCCAAGTCAAACTGACAGGACGGGTACAAAAATTTTTTGACTATTTTTTTTGGAAATTAGGGCAGTGACGACGAAAAAGTGCGACAAAAAATCACTATGATGGTGAGTGTCTCAAAAGACTCAGAAAAGCCTAAAAATAGGATAGGGAAAAATAATTTCTGGTCGTCGAAATTTTGGCCTAAAAACTGCCCGGGGGTCTCCAGACTCTTTTTTTTCGAGACCTACTCACGCAAGGAAACACGAAACAGAAAATAGATAGATCTCGAAAACAAACCTAATATGAAAAGAACTCGGATTGGTGGTGGATATATGGTGGTAGGATATGGCAGCGGTGGTGGTATATGGTAGCGGTGTGGTATATGGATACAGATTGGTGGTGGTATATGGATACGGATTGGTGGTGGTATATGGATACAGATTGAGGCGGTGGCGGAGTAGCAGTGGTGGTAGATGGCAAGGCGATGATGATGGTGCGGCGTCAGCGTGACAACTTATGACCGAACTCGAAACTCTAAAAGACTAGACTCTAAGACCAAAGCAACTTGACACGACGATGCAACCGCAAGAATTCAGAAAAAGAAAAACCCTAAAAAGATTATGCAAAGGCTCAGATTGGTTGGATATGATGAACTAACCCTAATTTTTTTGTGGCTTTTTCATGGACTGTAGGTATGAAGAACAGACTCGATCTAAACTATGAAAAACTGTAAAATCTCACCGAGCAACCTGGAAATCTGATACCACTTGATAGAGGCAAAGGTGTCCCGTCTTTCGATGACATGGTGGCTATCATTTTGGAGGAAGTCGACTTTGACGATCCGACTACGAACGTGCGAGGACGTCGTTCCTAGCAATCGCTAAACCAACTCCGAGACGTTATTGACCACACCGGAGCACGATCAACCTGACCACGAAGGTCTGTTTCCTGCAGGCAAACGAAGAACAAGCAAGAAACTAAGATTGCAATCTAGATATTGTGAATATAAGAGGAAAGCTTAATTGATCAAGGTGGGGTTCTATGATGCCTTTGTCTGGTCGTTGAACACAAACGAAGTACGCGAAGTTGCAGCTATGGCGAACTTTTAATCTAAACAAAACCCAAAGTCTAAACGATGCCCTAGGGGTTGTATATATGGCGGAAGAGGGGGGGTGGATTTCGTGGCCCTTGGAGGAGGGGTCCGAAACCCACCCTAACTCTTGTTTCCCCACACATACGGACTCTAAAAACAGCCTATATTGAAGTATTTCGAAATTACATGGGCCTGGCCCAAAAATAAGGTGACGCAGCACCTAGAATAGCCTCTGGACGAAAATTATGAAGTGGCATCTTGTATATTTCGTCCAAGGCTTCATGCACTCACTATGTTCTTGTCTCCCTTGCGCATGCCATCAACTCCATGCTTGTTCTTGCTCCAATGTTCATCCTTCTCCAAGATAGGCACTTCATTTGTAAGCAAAACAAATGTATCCAATTTAGGCAGCATCATATTCTCATGAACATTAGAATCATTACCAAGAAACAAAAGTACCTGGTAATTTAATTGGCGTGCGCGAGCTCTAGTAATCGGTCCGATATGTATAGTAGCAGCGGTTGTGGGTGTAACAATGGTATTGATGTCCTCATCAATACTCTAAAATGCGCAAGATAAGCGTGAGTACTATGGATGGCCTCCTCGTAGGGAGACGGGAGCGGATCAATAGTGGTGTATTGATATGGTGAATATGTGGAGGATAGCTACCGAGTCAAAGCTGGCTTGTTGTAGTTAAACTCCACCACCCCCTTTGTTGATACTGATGCATACATAGTTAGTTCTGATGTAAGTCTTGCTGAGTACATTTGTACTCATGTTTGCTTAATTTATGTTTTACAAAGAGACTTCAGTCTCACTAGTAGTTCCACGTGGGCTTCGACGATTAGCTTGGGAATCCCAGACAAAGACCAAGTTCCTTTGGAGGGTCTTGTAGATAGACAAGCTTCCTAGCCTTCTTTCTTTTCAGATGTCTGTACCCAGACATGTTTATGCCTCCGTTGCCTGTATGCTTTGTATGTTGGGTCATGTGACCCCTGTTTGTAATAAATGCTATGATGGCTCTTCTGGGCCATTATCTATATGGATTGTTGAATTATGTTGTGATGCCATGTTGCACAGCACATACTTGCATGTTATGCGTACGTGTAACGTGTATTGCTATGTGTGGGATCCGACAACCTAGTTATTTATTCTTGGTAGCCTCTCTTATGACGAAATGTCTCCTAGTGCTTCCACTTAGCCATGGTAGCTTGCTGCTGCTCCGGAACACATGGAATGATCGGCATGTGTCCTTCTTTGCTCCTGTGTCTGTCCCTTGGGGGAAATGTCACGCGGTGTATACCGGAGTCCTATTAGCTTGCTACAGCCAGGATTCACTCGCTGCTGACTGACACGTGCATTGTCGGGTCATGTATGTTTGTCCTTGTAAGTTAGTGCCACCTTGGGTTTACGACTAGTCATGTCGGCTCAGGTTCTCTGCCATATGGATGCTAGTGACACTATCATATACATTAGCCAAAAGGCCCAAACGGTCGCGGGCCAGTTAAGGTTGTACCCGTCGGAATATCGTGAGTGAGGCCGCAAAGTGATATGATGTGTTACATGCTAGATCGGTGTGACTTAGGATCGGGGTCGTGACACATTTCCTCCGAGTCCTCGTCACCGTCACTGTCGCCGGAGGATAGCACCACGGGTGAATCGGGTGGTCACGCGGCTCAAACCCCCACTCAGTGAAGGTGGGCATGGCCGCGACCAGCTCCTCCATGTCGTCGTGGCGGTACAGCGGGGTGCCGGCCTCAATAATGTCCACTGGGATACATCCGAGCAAGGTGAACAAGGCCACGTCCAGCTCCTCGCCTGTCAGGTCGGCGACATGCAGCCTCATCACGTCCCCCGTGCCTTCGTACCCCCACAAGGGCTTCAAATGCGATTGGAGTGGCGCGAGGCGCTGCGCCAAGAACTCCTTCATGATCGTCGGCCCCGTTAGCAGCTTCGCCTTCATATGCGAGCCTATCTTCTTCTGGACGGGTTTTGCTCGGGGGTTGGTGAGCTTTGCGGAGCCCCACTCACGGGACTGCTCAGGCAGCGCCAGGTGCGGGTCGGTGTCGCGAGCGTCCAAGAAGACCTAGCGCTGCTGGAAGCCTTCCACCTTCTTCCCGGCCTTTAGGAGCGTGTTTCCGCTGAGCACATCGAAAAGGAGATGCACGCGGATTGTTGGGTCCGGGCGGTGAACCGCAAGCTGAAGAAGTGGCGGAAGAGCACAACCGAGGGCCTCAGGCCCATGAAAGCCTCGCAGTAGAAGGCGAAGACGGACAAGAGGATAATGGAGTTGGGCTGAAGGTGAAGAACACGGATTTGGTAGTGCTCAAGGATGGCGTAGAAGAACTCGAAAAAGTGCGGAACCTGCCCGGCGAAGACGTTGTGGAGGAAGAAGGGGTAAACGGACTCCGCCAGGCTACTCCGCGCCATGGAGCTGGGCCAGATCTGGGTCATGCCCCATTCGTTATGATCACCGGCCATTAGGAGGAGCATAGGATTGAGGTCCTCCACCTTAGCGAAGGAGGAGGTTGAGAGCGTCGGTGCGGGGGAGGAGGAGCTCGCGGTCGGGGTTGCGAACTTCTTCCTCCTATGATAATATGCAATATTAGGCATAAAGTGCTCAAGTAATTGATCCACCCGGATCCCAAGGTATATCAAAAACCAATTTTAACTAACAATGATTTGTAATTTAGTAGTGATGACAGAGCAGCATATACCATGCAATGACGAAGTCTAACTCTCTTCCTATGCACCGGTTACTCATAAAAGAATAATTCATGCACATTAAGTAAAGGCCAATGCATAGTATAAAAAGTTTCTTGCAATGATGTAGTTCCTCTCTCATAATAATTGCAAATAGGAGGTGCAAGCACACGCATATTATATTGATACATCTCCAACTTATGTATAATTTTTTATTGTCTCATGCTATTATATTATCTATTTTGGATGTTTTATATGCATTAATATGTTATTTTATATTATTTTTGGGACTAACCTATTAACCTAGTGCCCGGTGCCAGTTTCTATTTTTTTCCTTGTTTTTGGCTCTTACAAAAAACCAATACCAAATGGCCAAACGGAATAAAACTTTACGATGATTTTCTTGGACCAGAAGAAACCCAGGAAGCTTCGGGAGGAGGCCAGAAGACCTACGAGGAGGCCACAAGCCCTAGGGTCGCGCCCCAGGGGGCCCTAGGCTTGTGGGCCCCTCGGAGACCTTTCAAACTTAACTCCACCACTATAAATTCTCAAATATTCCCCTTACGTCAGGGGACACACCAAAAATACTTTTCCGCAGCCGCAAGCATCTATTCTCGTGAGATCCAATCTTGGGGCCTTTTCTGGCACTCCGCCAGAGGGGGATTCGATCATAGAGGGCCTCTACATCAACCTTGCCGCCCTTCCGATGAAGCGTGAGTAGTTTAACACTGACCTAAGTGTCCATAGCTAGCAGCTAGATGGTTTCCTCTCTCAATCTCTCTCTCTCTCTCTCTCTCTCTCTCTCTCTCTCTTTGATTTTCAATACAATGTTCTCCTCGATGTTCTTGGAGATCTATTCAATGTAATCTTCTTTTGTGGTGCGTTTGTTGAGATACGATGAATTGTGGATTTATGATCAGATTATCTATGAATATTATTTGAGTCTTCTCTGTACTCTTTTATGCATGATTGAGATAGCTTAGTATGTCTCTCCGATCTATCGATTTGGTTTGGCCTACTAGATTGGTTTTTCTTGTAATGGGAGAGGTGCTTTGTGATGGGTTCAATCTTGTGGTGTCCTCACCTAGTGACAGTAGGGGTAGCGCGGCACGTATTGTATTGTTGCCATTAAGGATAAAAAGATGGGGTTTATATCATATTGCTTGACTCTATCCCTCTACATCATGTCATCTTGCTTAAGGCGTTAGTATGTTCTTATGAACTTAATACTCGAGATGCGGGCAAGAGTCGGTCGATGTGTGGAGTAATAGTAGTAGATGTAGAATCGTTTCGGTCTACTTGTCACGGATGTGATGCCTATATTCATGATCATTGCCTTAGATATTGTCATAACTTTGCGCTTTTCTATCAATTGCTCAACATTAATTTGTTTACCCACCGTATGCTTTATTCAAAAGAGAAGCATCTAGTGAAACCTATGTCCACTAGTGGAGAAAGTGCTAGCCACAACTCTCGTTGGTGGCGCGCCATTTCCCATCAACGCCAGTACTATAGTGCTGGCGTATGACAAACCAGCACGCCAGCTTTACATGACTAGTGTTGGCGTTGATTTTCTTTGAAACGCCACAAATCTTTTGGCCCATATGCACTCACCATTTGGAACGCACTGGTGGCATTGCTTTTTTTTGCACGTCATAGTTAATTTGTCAGTGCTAGCGTCCATCTTCTTTGTGCGCCAAAACACATTTTCCATTTGATCAAGTGTTTTAAGTATTTAATTATTATACTAGTCACAAAATAATAGAAAATTTATATTATGCTTTTTGTGATAATTAATTTTACTGTTTTTATCAATTTAGTAATCTTAGTCATTTTTTATTTGGCTTGTTATTAGCTATGGCGTTGCCCTTTCTCCCAACGTCAGCGATAATATATCAGTCAACTTAGTAAAAGACCTAAGTCACCGCTCTCTCTCATTTCACACCCCTCCCCCTGACTAAAGTCGTCGCCGCCCCGTCGATGCCCCGTTGTCGCCCCGTCGCCACCCCTCGCCGGCACCAAGGTTAGATCCACTCAAGCTTTTAAATCTAGGCCTATACGACCGATATATAGGCCGATATATCACTTTTGGGGCTCTACCGATATAAACATAACATATCATTTCGTAAATATTATTTCCAAACATATCATCCGATATGGACCGAAATATCGACTAATATGGCCGATATCTAGTGATGTAGGGTGGAACCCTATGGGGAGATCTTTCATGAATTGGAGGGGAAATCCCCAAGAACAAGATGAACACAAGAGGGAAAACAAGAGGAACACTCAAGAACAAGTCCAATCACACATCCACTAGACAATCAAACACACAAGATCCACAAGGTACATGAACGACAAAGGGAAATAAGATACATGGTAGAGTTCATCCCAAATCCTATGAAGGAGATGAGGGCTTGATGATCTAGATAGATCCTTCCCTCAAGGGGGTCTTCATCCACTAGGGATCTTCTTCAATGGAGGCCTTGAACTCCAATGGAGTGTCTCTCTCTCAAGAGAAATCCCACAAGGGGAGGTACATTGATGAGGACATCAATACCATTGTTACACCCACAGCCTCTACTGTTACATATAATGGACCAATTACTAGAGCTCGCGCACGCCAATTAATTTACCAGGTACTTTCGTTTCTTGGTAATGATTCTAATGTTCATGAGAATATGATGCTGCCTAAATTGGATACATTTGTTTTGCTTACAAATGAAGGGCCTAGCTTGGAGAAGGATGAACATTGGAGCAAGAACAAGCATGGAGTTGATGGCATGCGCAAGGGGAACAAGAATGGAGTTACAAGTGATGATTTCAGGACTTTGAAGCCACCATAAGGAGTGAATGAAGCCTTGGACGAAATATACATGATGCCACTTCATAAATTTCGTCCAGAGGCTATTCTAGGTGATGCGTCACCTCATTATTGGGCCAGGCCCATGTAATTTCGAAATACATAAGTATAGGTTGTTTTTAGAGTCCGTATGTGTGGGGAAACAAGAGATAGGGTTGGTTTCGGACTCCTTCCCCAAGGGCCACGAAATTCCCCCCTCTTCCTCCATATATACAGCCCTTAGGGCACCGTTTAGACTTTGGGTTTTGTTTAGATCAAAAGTTCGCCATAGCTGCAACTTCACGTACTTAGTTTGTGTTCAACGACCAGACCAAGGCGTCACAGAACCCCACCTTCATTAATAAAGCTTTTCTCTTTTATTCGCAATATCCAGATTGCAATCTCAGTTTCTTGCTTGTTCTTCGTTTGCTCGCAGGAAATAGACCCTCGTGGTCAAGTTGATCATGCTCCTGCGTGGTCAATAACCCCTCGAAAGTTGGTTTAGCGATTGCTAAGGCGCGACGTCTCCGCACGTTCGTAGTCGGATCGTCAAAGTCGACTCCCACAGAAAACGATTGCTATCTCATCGAAACATCGGGACACCTTTGCCTCTATCAAGTGGTATCAGATTTTCAGGTTGCTCGGTGAGATTTTACAGTTTTTCATAGTTTAGATCAAGTCCGTTTTTCATACCTACAGTCCACGAAAAAGCCAAAAAAATAGGGTTAGTTCATCCTATCCGAAACAATCTTAGCCTTTGCATAATCTTTTCTGTATTTGCTTTGTTGAATTTGCGGTTGCATCGTTGTGTCAAGTTGCTGGTCTTAGCGTCTAGTCCTTTAGAGTTTCGAGTTCTGTTCACAGGTTGTCACGTCGTCACTGCCATATATCACCACCGCATCATCATCATCACCGCTACCATATACCACCATCGTCATCACCGCTGCCATATACCACCATCGTCATCGCCGCTACCATATACCACATATCCACCGCCATCACGCTAATCCGAGTCCACCTCCATCACAGATTCGCCACCAGTCCGTGTTCTATCGCCTCGCAAATATCCGCCACCAAACCGAAGTTTCCACCAGATTCATCTCCGCCACGAGTCCTAGTCCGAGTCCAAGAATTGTTGCTTTGTTCTCGACTTCCAGATCACGCGATACTCCGAGTCGTGACAGAGTAGGACTCCCCAACATCCGAGCCATCCGCAGAAGAAAAATAGTTCCAGTTTCAAAAAAAAGAGGAAAATAGTTCCAGTCTGGAAAATTCTGGCTAGGCAGTTTTTAGACCATTTGTAGACTTTTTCGAAAAAAATTTGTTGCGGAGCAAAAAGAAAAGAGGAAAAAAAGTGCAAAAAAAAAGAGAAAAAAATTCAGAGTGTGCTCCTCCCTTGTTTACGTGCATCGCCGTGATTTTGTTAGTGTTCTAGGCTCGCGTCTCTAGGACGGTTTAGCCTAGGACCAGCACAGTACCGTTGTTGAGCGTTTATTGAACTTTGCATCTCTGGATTGATTATTGCGGACCCTTTTTACTACCATTTTAAAAGCCTTCCCAGCTCCACATACATCTACATCGTGCGTTCGACTCTCCCTGGTAATCACTCTATCCAAGCTTTGAGAGTTTTGACTACAACGGTTTAGATCACCGCTTCTTCTTTGGGTAAGAACTGGTAAGAATTTGAGATTTGCTTGACGAATTTGTGACACCAGCCACCACCACCACTTGTTAGTAGTCCGTAGGATCATATTCTTGTGTGTTTCTATTGCTGCTAACCATGACAGGATCACAAGCCGACGAGACTGACTGGGAAAACTTGACGAACAAGGAACTTCATGATAAGTTTCAGCAAATGATGAGTGGACAGGTGCAAGATGTGCTAAACAGATTTGACGAGGCCATGGAGAAGATAGATGGCATGGAGAAGACGTTTGAAACAAAGCTCAATAACAAGTTTGTTGAATTGCTTTCGCGTTTTACACCACCACCACCGGCTGCACCTGCCGCACCTCTGCAACAACAACAACACCGACTACCTCCACGTCGGGAAACAACCCTCTGCCGAGCGAGCCGTGTCCCTCTTCAGCCTGGCCAAACTGCTGGTCTTCTTGTTGATATACATGGCTCCTGCTGGCGATGTGGAGCAGGATGATTATGTGGGAGATTACGAGGATGAGGTTGATGACAATCGAACTACGTGCAACCACCGGCACCACAACCACCAGGTCGTCCACATGCAAATAATGGCAATGTTGGGCTCCCCTCAGTGCGAGATCATAACCATCTCCCTAAACTGAAATTGAATATTCCACAATTTGAGGGAAGATATGTTACTGATATATATCTTAATTGGGAGTTAGAAAATGAACAACGATTTACATGTTAACAATATACTGAGAAGAAAAGTGTTCCTGATGATGTTTGTGCTTTCACTAGCTTTGCATGTGTTTGGTGGTCTGAACATTGTCGATTATATCCTGTTCCAGCTACTTGGGCTGCTTTGAAAACTGCTATGCGTACTCGTTGGGTTCCACCAAATTATCAACGTGAATTACTTCAAAAATTGCAGCGCTTAAGACAAGGAAAAATTTGGTAGAAGAATATTATCAAGAATTACAAACTGGCTTGATTAGATGTGGTATTGTTGAGGAGAATGAAGCTATGCTTGCACGTTTTCTGGGTGGATTAAATAGAGAGATTCAGGCCATTCTAGACTACAAGGATTATAATAATATCACTCGATTATTCCATCTTGCTTATAAAGCAGAACGTGAAGTGCAGGATCGACAGGCATTGGCGCGGACTAACTTTTCTGTAGGTCGACCTTCATCATGGACGCCACGTGCATCATCTACTTCCACATGTTCTGCTACACCGGCACCTCCGTCGGCTATCACCTCCAATCGTGATACAATAAAGCAGGCACAAACACCACTATCTGCCAAGAGCACACCTTCTGGGCCTGCAAAGAGCTCTTCTTCATCCATGGCATCAACAGGGCAAACACATGATATTATTTGTCGACGTTGCAAGGGTGGAGGTCATTATGCGAGAGAATGCCCATCTAAGCGTGTGATGATTGTTATTGAGGATGGTGGGTATGAGTCCGCTAGTGACTATGATGAGGAGACTTTGGCTCTTATTACACATGAAGAACACGATGGAGATGATTCTCATCATGAGACGCAATACATGGCTGCTGAAGATGCTGACAGCTATGAATGTTTAGTTGCTCAACGTGTTTTGACTGTGCAGGTTACACAAGCTGAGAAAAATCAGAGGCATAATTTGTTCCATACAAAGGGAGTTGTGAAGGAACGTTCAATTCGCGTCATCATAGATGGAGGGAGCTGCAACAACTTGGCTAGCATGGAGATGGTGGAGAAGCTATCTCTCACCACAAGACCACATCCACATCCTTATTACATCCAATGGTTCAACAACAACGGCAAGGTTAAGGTAACACGTACTGTTCGTGTGCATTTTAGTATCTCTACATATGCTGATTATGTTGATTGTGATGTGGTACCAATGCAAGCATGTTCCTTATTACTTGGTAGACCATGGCAATTTGATAAAATGCTTTGTACACCATGGTAGAAACAATCAGTATACTCTTGTTCATAAGGATAAAAATATTACTTTGCTTCTTATGACTCCTGATTCCATTTTGAAAGATGATATTAATAGAGCTAATAAAGCAAAACAGGAGAAAAATAAGAGTGAAAATCAGATTGTGGCAAAAGAATTTGAGCAACAAATGAAGCCTAATAATAAACCATCTAGTGTTGCTTCTGAAATTAAACTGAAAAGTGCATGTTTACTTGCCACCAAATCTGATATTGATGAGCTCGATTCTAACAAATCTATTTGCTATGCTTTTGTGTGCAAAGAGGCTTTATTTTCATTCGAGGACGTGCCTTCCTCTTTGCCCCCTGCTGTCACTAACATTTTGCAGGAGTTCGCTGACGTCTTCCCACAAGACGTGCCACCGGATTACCACCTATTTGAGGATTGAGCATCAAATTGACTTAATTCGGTGCATCGCTACTAACCGTGCACCATACCGTACCAATCCAGAGGAGACGAAGGAGATTATGCGTCAAGTACAGGAGCTGCTCGACAAAGTTTATATACGTGAATCTCTTAGTCCTTGTGCTGTTCCTATTATACTAGTGCCTAAAAAGGATGGTACATCGCGTATGTGTGTTGATTGTAGAGGCATTAATAATATTACTATTCGTTATCGTCATCCTATTCCTAGGCTAGATGATATGCTTGATGAATTGAGTGGCTCTACAATATTCTCCAAAGTTGATTTGCGTAGTGGATACCATCAAATTCGTATGAAACTGGGAGATGAATGGAAAACAGCATTTAAAACTAAGTTTAGTTTATATGAGTGGTTAGTCATGCCTTTTGGGTAAACTAATGCACCTAGTACTTTCATGAGACTAATTAACGAAGTTTTACGTGCTTTCATTGGACGATTTGTGGTTGTCTATTTTGATGATATACTGATTTAGAGCAAATCTTTGGAAGAACATTTGGAACATTTATGTGCTGTTTTTAATGCTCTACGTGATGCACGTTTGTTTGGTAACCTTGGGAAGTGCACCTTTTGCACCGACCGAGTATCTTTTCTTGGCTATGTTGTTACTCCACATGGAATTGAACTTAATAAAGCCAAGATTGAAGCTATTGAGAGTTGGTCGCAGCCCAAAACGGTCACACAAGTGAGGAGTTTTCTTGGACTTGCTGGTTTCTATAGGCGTTTTGGGAGAGATTTTAGCACCATTGCTGCACCTCTCAATGAGCTTACAAAGAAGGATGTGCCTTTTGTTTGGGGTACTGCACAGGAAGAAGCCTTCACGGTATTGAAAGATAAGTTGACACATGCTCCTTCACTCCAACTTCCTGACTTTAATAAGACATTTGAGATTGAATGTGATGCTAGTGGAATTGGATTAGGAGGTGTGTTATTACAAGATGGCAAACCTGTTGCATACTTTTCTGAAAAATTGAGTGGGCCTAGTCTGAACTTTTCTACTTATGATAAAGAATTATATGCTCTTGTTCGGACTTTGGAGACATGGCAACATTATTTATGGCCCAAAGAATTTGTTATACATTCTGATCATGAATCTTTGAAACATATTAAAAGTCAAGCTAAACTGAATCGTAGACATGCTAAATGGGTTGAATTCATTGAGACTTTCACTTATGTCATTAAACACAAGAAGGGTAAAGAAAATGTTATTGCTGATGCTTTGTCTCGTCGCTATACTATGCTTTCACAACTTGACTTCAAAATATTTGGTTTGGAGACCATCAAAGATCAATATGTGCATGATGCTGATTTTAAAGATGTAATGCATAATTGTAAAGAAGGAAGAACATGGAACAAGTTCGTTATTAATGATGGTTTTGTGTTCCGTGCTAACAAGCTATGCATTCCTGCTAGCTCTGTTCGTCTTTTGTTGTTGCAGGAGGCGCATGGAGGAGGACTAATGGGACACTTTGGCGTGAAGAAGACGGAGGACGTACTTGCTACACATTTCTTTTGGCCAAAGATGAGACGGGATGTTGAGCGTTTTGTTGCTCGCTGCACTACATGTCAAAAAGCTAAGTCAGACTCAATCCTCATGGTTTATATATGCCTTTGCCTGTACCTAGTGTTCCTTGGGAAGATATATCTATGGACTTTTTTTAGGTTTACCTCAAACAAAGAAGGGGAGGGATAGCATATTTGTTGTCGTGGATAGATTCTCTAAAATGGCACACTTTATACCATGTCATAAAAGCGATGATGCTGTTAATGTTGCTGATTTGTTCTTTCGTGAAATTATTCGCTTGCATGGTGTGCCAAATACTATTGTTTCAGATCGTGATACTAAATTTCTTAGCCACTTTTGGAGATGTTTATGGGCTAAGTTGGGGACTAAACTGCTTTTTAGTACTACTTGTCACCCCCAAACGGATGGACAAACTGAAGTAGTCAATAGAACACTGTCTACTATGCTTAGGGCTGTTTTGAAGAATAATAAGAAAATGTGGGAAGAATGCTTGCCTCATATTGAATTTGCTTATAATCGTTCATTGCATTCTACTACTAAGATGTGCCCTTTTGAAGTTGTGTATGGTTTCCTACCTCGTGCACCCATTGATTTGTTGCCTCTTCCATCTTCGGAGAAGGTTAATTTTGATGCTAAACAACGTGCTGAATTGATCTTAAAAATGCATGAGTTAACTAAAGACAACATTGAGCGTATGAATGCTAAATATAAACTTGTTGGAAATAAGGGTAGAAAACATGTTGTCTTTGCACCTGGAGATCTTGTTTGGTTACATTTGCGTAAGGATAGGTTTCCTAATTTGCGCAAATCAAAGCTAATGCCACGTGTTGAAGGTCCATTTAAGGTGTTAGAGAAAATAAATGATAATGCATATAATCTTGAGCTGCCTGCAGATTTTGGGGTTAGTCCCACTTTTAACATTGCAGATTTGAAGCCTTATTTGGGTGAGGAAGATGAGCTTCCGTCGAGGACGACTTCATTTCAAGAAGGGGAGGATGATGAGGACATCAATACCATTGTTACACCCATAGCCCCTACTGTTACATATAATGGACCAATTACTACGGCTCACGCACGCCAATTAAATTACCAGGTACTTTCGTTTCTTGGTAATGATTCTAATGTTCATGAGAATATGATGCTGCCTAAATTGGATACATTTGTTTTGCTTACAAATGAAGGGCCTAGCTTGGAGAAGGATGAACATTGGAGCAAGAACAAGCATGGAGTTGATGGTATGCGCAAGGGGAACAAGAACGGAGTTACAAGTGATGATTTCAGGACTTTGAAGCCACCATAAGGAGTGAATGAAGCCTTGGACGAAATATACAAGATGCCACTTCATAAATTTCGTCCAGAGGCTATTCTAGGTGCTGCGCCACCTCATTATTGGGCCAGGCCCATGTAATTTCGAAATACATAAGTATAGGCTGTTTTTAGAGTCCGTATGTGTGGGGAAACAAGAGATAGGGTTGGTTTCGGACCCCTTCCCCAAGGGCCACGAAATTCCCCCCTCTTCCTCCATATATACAGCCCTTAGGGCACCGTTTAGACTTTGGGTTTTGTTTAGATCAAAAGTTCGCCATAGCTGCAACTTCACGTACTTAGTTTGTGTTCAACGACCAGACCAAGGCGTCACAGAACCCCACCTTCATTAATAAAGCTTTCCTCTTTTATTCGCAATATCTAGATTGCAATCTCTGTTTCTTGCTTGTTCTTCGTTTTCTCGCAGGAAATAGACCCTCGTGGTCAGGTTGATCATGCTCCGGCGTGGTCAATAACCCCTCAGAAGTTGGTTTAGCGATTGCTAAGGTGCGAAGTCTTCGCACGTTCGTAGTCGGATCGTCAAAGTCGACTCTCGTAGAAAACGATTGCTATCTCATCGAAACATCGGGACACCTTTGCCTCTATCATACATGAGCTAAGCTCTATGATTTGTGTCTATCCTTAGCTGAGTCTAAATGGAGGAGATAAAGGAGTATATATAGTCCTAGGCAAAGAGACGGATAAGTGGGGGCGAAATGGTAAAACAAGGGAAAAGCCCGCAGCATCACACAGGGGGCCCTGTGCGCACGGGGTAAGTGGAGCCCGTGCGCACGGGGTATCCAGAGACCTGACGCATGAGCCCGTGCGCACGGGCTCCGTGAGGCCCGTGGGCACGGTACACGCCCGTGCGCACGGGGTCTTCAGGACCGCCAGCCTGGGAGGCCCGTGGGCACGGGGTCGCCTGGGAGCCGCTGCCTTCTTCTTGGCGCTTCCTTCTCCGCTTCGAGGCTTTCGTCTTGGATGGTGTAGTTGTTCTCTTGCGCTTGGACTCCTCCATGATGAATGTGTAGCTCCGCTCACACCTAAGTATGCACATGAGAGAGGGGTCAAGTAGTATACCATCCTCGAAGGGTGAAAGTGAACACGTGTAAAGGAGATGATTCACCTTTGTATGCATGAAGTAGATGTGGCACGTGTCACTTGCCAAATGGACTCTTGACATGGTGATGTCCATAGGATGCTCCGCATCATCCCCTCCCCCTTGGGAAAGATCCGACCTCGGATCGAAATCCAAATCACCATGGAAAAAAGATGATGGCGTCGTGTAGAAGTGGACGATCACCAAGCATTCGTCATCTTGTAGTTCCAAATGGGCACTCTCCAATGTCGCACCGTCTTGTAATTCCTTCAAAAGGAGCAAATATAACAAGCACTTGGAAAAACAAATGTGGTTGTCGTAAGAGCAAAACCAAGCATTCAAGAGGTGATTCACCCAACAAGTGTTGTCATCAAGCATAGCATATGGTTCGACAAAGAAGTGTGGAATGGCATTTGAGCATATAAATTGAGCACAATCACGTACGTCATGGGAACAAGCATGCAAATAGGAGGTCAAGATGCAAATATGTGTGAGAAGTGAACAAGCATCTACCTCAAGATCATAGCAAGAATGTGCAATGTGCTCAACAAAAGGTCTATGGTAGGCATAGGAATCATTCACGACATCAAGTATAATGAGATGTCTAAACACATGGGGCAAGTGCAAGACAATCCAATCATAATGTGCATAGGGTGTAGTGAAGATATCATGGCACTCAACACAAAGTAAAGAGCAATTGTTCAACATGTGTGAGGCAATCAAGTCAATCATGTCATGGGTGCAAATAGTGGGCATAGATAATGCGCAAGACATATCGCAAGCACTAGCACAAAGCAAGAGCATAGTATCATCATAGGAATGGGTCACAAATGGAACATGGCAATAAGAAGAGATATCTCCACCAAGCTTGCAAATACACATACAAGTATGAGAATCAAGAAACATGTGTAATGCAAAGCGTGGGTCACAAATGCATGACAAAGGCATATGAATGATCATATCAAGCATAGTGAACATGGAAATATGGGCATAAAGGGAGAAGTGGTGATGTAGGGTGGAACCCTAATCGGAGATCTTTCACGTTTGGAGGGGATCCTACGGGGAAAACGCGATGAACGGGCGGAAGAACACAAGGAAACACACACAAGAGGAACACCAATCCGACAAGTTTCGATTACACAAGGGCTAGATCACCGAACACATAAGGTAGCACAAGATTCAAAATCAACAAAGGAAAGATACACGAGTAGCCGATCTTCTCCGAGAGTAGGTCTTGATGGGGTCCACCCTAGAGGGGGTCTTGAATCCGCTTGGGGATCTTTCTCCGAAGAGGTCGTGAACTCCGAGGAGAAGTACCAAGTGGATGAGCAAGGGCTCTCACACCAAAGATGAGCTAAACCAATGCTAACCCTAACTAGGAGGAGGTGGGAGAGTATTTATAGTTTACGAGACGAAGGGTACACGGGCCTCGGCCCGGTGGCTGCTTCAGCAGGGCCGGAAGTTCCGGCCAGGAAGGTCCGGGTGGTCCGCCTAAGCCGAGAGTTGGCGTGGTGGAGCTGGGCTGGCATCCGGGGGCCGGAAGGTCCAGGCGGGCCGGAAGTTCCGGGGGCCGGAAGGTCCGGGCCGGGTTCCGGGCTGGTTCCGGGCTAACCAGAATGTTGGCAAGCCCGGGCTGGTCGATGTTGTCGGGGGCCGGAAGCTCCGGGCGGCCCGGAAGTTCCGTGGGCCGGAAGTTCCGGGATGTGGCCGGAAGTTCTGGGCTGTGGCCGCAAGTTCCGGGCTGTCCAGAGAGTTGACGCCTGTCGTTTCTTCTTCAGCTCCTGGTTCCTTGGCTTGAACGTTGTACCTGATCACGCATAGTGTCTCGGACTTAGGTAGTAGCCATGTCTCATCGGAAGGGAAAGGGAAATCGAATAGGAGTGATGTCACCTCGGATTGAATAGCACGAGCCCTTGCTCTTGTCATGGGTCCACTTGGAGCTTGGATAGTTGATGGAAGGTCCATGAGGATGACCAAAGGATGCTCTGCATCATCTCCCCCCCCCCCCCCTTGTGAAAGATCCGACCTCGGATCAAGATCTTCATCACCATGGTACGACGCGAGGTCCTTGACGTTGAAGATGTCGCTCACATTGTACTTGTCTCGTGGTAGGTCGATCTTGTAGGCATTGTCGCTAGAAGCGTGCTAGCACCTTGAAAGGTCCACCGGCTCGAGGGAGAAGCTTGGACTTCCGTTCGTTGGGGAAGCGGTCCTTGCGAAGGTGTAGCCACACTAGATCACCAATGTTGAAGACCATGGGTTGTTTGTTGACGTTGAGCTTGGTCGCTAGTCGTTGTACTTGGCGCTCGATGGTTTGTCTTGTATCCTCATGCATCTTCTTGATGTAGCTTGCCCGTGCACTTGCATCCATGTTGGTGCGCTCTTGTAGAGGAAGTGGTAGAATGTCCAAGAGCTTTATTCCGAGCTTGGCGCATAGGGTCTTCCAAAAGTAACTCAAGAACTTGACGTCACGATCGGAGTCATAAGATTTCCCTACAAAAACGATTTGCAATATGTGGAGCATCGTCTATCTTGTTGCAAGGAATGAAATGTGTCATCTTGGAAAATCTATCCACAACAACAAACACGGAATCCTTTCCATTTTGAGTTCTAGGCAAACCAAGTACAAAATCCATGCTAATGTCTTCCCAAGGTTGATAAGGGATAGGAAGAGGCATGTAAAGACCATGAGATTGAGTAGACTTAGCTTTGCGGCATGTAGAGCATCGGTTGGTGAAGCGTTAGACGTCGCGGAACATCTTGGGCCAAAAGTAGTTCTTGGAGAGCGTGGCGAATGTCTTGTCACGTCCAAAGTGTCCCATGTGTCCGCCTCCATGAGCCTCTTGCAAAAGGAGCAAACGAAGAGAAGACTCGGGAATGCATAGTTTGTTAGCTCTCATAAGATAACCATCCTTGATATAATATTGTTCCCAAGAATTATGCGTCGAACACTTAGCATAAGGAATAGCAAAATATGTGTCGTTAGCATACAAATCTTCTATGTGCTCGAAGCCTATAATATTCAACTCAAGTTTAGTGACAAGCATGCATATGCGTGAAAGTGCATTGGCAACTACATTTTCCTTACCCTTAATGTACTTGATTACATAAGGAAAAGATTCAATAAATTCACTCCATTTGGCATGACGCTTGTTCAACTTAGTTTGGCCTTTTAAGTACTTAAGCGTTTCATGATCGGTATGGATGACAAACTCATGAGGTCTAAGTTAATGTTCCCAAACATGTAGCACACGCACTAGAGCATATAATTCCTTGTCATAGATGGGATAGTTAAGTTGAGCACCGGTGAGTTTTTCACTAAAGTAAGCAATGGCTCGTTTTTCTTGCATCAAAACTCCGCCAATTCCGGTACCACTTGCATCACAATGAACCTCAAAAGTTTTGTCAAAATTGGGCAAAGCAAGAATCGGAGCATGAGTAAGCAAAGACTTGAGCTCATAAAAAGCGGTGGATTGCAAAGATCCCCAAACAAAAGGAGTATTCTTCTTACTCAAGGCATGCAAAGGAGCGGCAATTGTGCTAAATGTTTTCACAAAGCGATTTATAAAAACCCATAAGACCAAGAAAGCTACCCACTTGTTGCAAATTGGTGGGTTGGGGCCAAGTTTTAATTGCTTCAATTTTGGATTCATCAACATGGACACCCTTTGAGGATACAACAAAACCCAAGAAAACCACTTTGTCAACACCAAATGTGCATTTTTTCATGTTTGCATAAAGACTTCCCTTGCGAAGGGTTTGCAAAACAGCCCTAACATGATCAAGATGTTATTTCATGGTTTTGCTAAACACAAAAATATCGTCGAAGTAAACCACAACAAAGACTCCAATATAAGGGCAAAGCACATGATGCATAAGACGCACGAAAGTACCGGGAGCCTCCGATAGACCCATAGGCATCACTAACCACTCAAACAAGCCAAATTTGGTTTTGAAAGCAATTTTCCATTCATCACCCTCTTGTATGTGAATTTGATAATAGCCACTTTTAAGATCAATTTTTGAGAAAAAGTTGGCTCCACTAAGTTCATCAAGCATATCATCTAAGCGAGGAATGGGATGCCTATAGCGAACGGTAATAGCATTTATAGGTCTACAATCGGAACACAAGCGGAAACTTCCATCGGGCTTAAGCACAAGTATAACGGGAACGGCACAAGGGCTTAAGCTTTCACGTACATGGCTGTTGTCGATTAGTTGTTGTACTTGCCTTTAAATCTCCTTGGTTTCTTCGGGATTCACTCGGTATGGAGCTTTGTTTGGAAGTGGCGCTCTAGGGATGAGGTTGATCCAATGTTCAATGCCTCGTAGAGGAGGTAGACCCGGAGGTAGCTCATCGGGGAAACCATCTTGGAATTCCTGCAAAAGAGATTGAAACACTAAAGGTAGCTCGTGAGAGGTGTCAGTTGTTGGCTCTCCATCCTTGCACACAAGGACAAAGTGCATCAGACTAGATGGGTTCTCACACACTTCTCTCATCTCACTTTTGGTGGCAAATAGGATGAGGTTTTTCTCTAGGCGAAGAGGCGCTCAAGTTTGGCTTGTGGCTCTCACTCACTTTTTGGTGGATCACTTTCTCACTCTTTTCTCCATGATGGGTAGCTTGCTTGTCGGCTAACACTTGACTAGGAGACATAGGTGGTAGCACATATTCCTTCCCTTTCATCTTGAAGCTATAGTGATTGGTACGCCCGTTGTGGAAGACACCACGGTCGAATTGCCATGGTCGACCAAGAAGGAGGTGGCAAACGGTCATTGGGACCACATCACACTGCAAAGTGTCCTCATATGCACCGATTTTGAAGGAGATCTGGACCGTATGCTCGACTCGTATAGTGCTGGAGTCACTTAGCCATTGAACCTTGTATGGATGCGGGTGCTTCCTCTTGACGAATTGAAGCTTGGAGCATAGTTCTTCACTTGCCAAGTTGTGGCAACTACCTCCGTCAATGATGACCTTGACGGATCTCCCCTTGATGCCGGCCTTTGTGTGGAAGATGTCGCATCTTTGGTCGTCTTCTTGTTGATGTTGAAGAGTTAAGACCTTGGAGACCACGAGAGCTGGTCTCGAATCCTCATCACAAAAGAATTGATCATCATCATCTTCGTTCACTTCGCCGGTGCATGGCCACTTGCTCAAGAGCTTCCATCTCCTCTTCACTCATGGAGTCATAGGTGCCATCGTCGTTGAGGATCATGGTGCGCTTGTTGGTGCATTCATATGACTTGTGGCCTCGGCCGCCGCAAGTGAAACACTTGAAGGAGCTTGTCTTTACGGTCTCATCGTTTGGAGTAGATGATGAAGCACGCGGCTTGAAGTTGCTTGTACTAGGAGGAAGACGACCTGAACTTGCCGAAGTTTTCTTGTAAGTTTACTTGTCGTCGTTGCTTGTAGAAGGTTTGGTTGATATAGATGTTGGATGAGTTGTTGAAGATTGGTTGTTGGAGAAGCCGTATGTCTTGGACGAGTACTTGGCGTACTTGAAGTCATCTTGGACTTGACGTTCCGCCTTTGTAGCTTGATGCACGAGCTCAATGAGAGAGGAGTATGGTTGGAAGTCGGCGATCTTCTTGATGGGATGATTGAGTCCATTCAAGAAACGTGCCAGTGTTTGCTCATCATCTTCCGTCATATTGGCTCGAATCATGGCTATTTCCATTTCCTTGTAGTATTTTTCAACACTCTTTGTTCCTTGCTTGAGAAGTTGGAGTTTCTGAAGAGGTCGCAGTTGTAGTAGGTTGGCACAAAACATGCTCTCATGACATCTTTCATTTGAGCCCAGGTGGTGATTGGAGGTTCAACCCTTGCTTGTCGTCGCTCAATGATTTGTTCCCACCATATGAGCACATAATCTTGGAACTCAAGTGAGGCCATAGCGATCTTCTTCTCTTCCTCATAGTTGTCCAAACAAAAGATTTTGTCGACCTTCAATGCCCATGAGAGGTACTCTTCGGGGTCATTGCTTCCATTGAACTTGGGCATGGTGAATTTGAGCTTTCCATATCGGTGCTCTTCATTTGTTGTGATCGAGGATGATGACGCCCTTGACGTGGATGACAATCATCTTCCTGTTGCTCTTGGTGTGGAGGAAGTCCATGATCAACTTGCTCTAGTTGAACTTGAGGTTGAGGTGGAGCTTGACGAGCTTGTTGAGAAGCTTGAGGGACTTGACGTTGCACACGTGGTTGGTAGTTCCTCTCTTGGATTTCTTCTCGAAGGGCTGCCTCTTGATTGCGCCGTTCGCGATTGCGGTTGGTGATGGCTCGACTTGAATCTTGAAGGGCACGTTGCGCCTCAAGAGCTTGCGCTTCTCGTTGTTGTTGTTGAAGACGTTGAGCCTCGGCGTCTTGTTCATCTTGATGTAGACGCGCTCGTTCTTCCTCTTGGCGCCTTAGTCGTTGTCGTTCTTGAGCTTGGGCAAAAGCGGCTTGGTTTGATTGAGGACGAGGGACTTGCTCATCGACTTGTTTTTGTGAATGCTTGTCATGTAGCGGGTTGCGAGATGCATGACGGTCTTGACGCGCGGCTCTTCGAAGGGTGTTTGATGACGGTGTACTTGAGTCCTAGAAGGTGTCGTCGGATTGTCGACTCGAGCGGCTCCGTCTTGATGATGACGAAGTGGAATGATGTGGGTTCCTCATCAAGGCGCGAATTTCATCCTTTCTTGCATCATTCTCTTGTTTGTGCGCGTCAAACTTGTTATCGAAGTAGTCCCTTGTACGCTGCTCGGAGAGTCGCAAGTCGGTGGCGAGGTTGTCGATGCGGTCGCTCATTGCTTGTTGCTCTTGATGTAACGCTCGTTGTGCACCAAAGAGGTGGCTCTTGGTGACGATGATGACATGTCGTCGTCTTGCTCGATGAAGAGTGGGTTGGTAGAGGTACTTGGCCTATCCATCATTCCAAGCAAAATATGTGAGTGGTAGAAGGAGAAGAACTTGTACCCATGTAGCTTTGACCGATGTTGATGATGAATCAAGTTCACCCAAATGCGGACAATGAAATAGCACTATTGGTACCAATCCTTATCGGTTCTCACACCTACAAAATAAAAGCTTATGGTGGAGCTTGGTGAGGATGGTGGCACAAAATTTGATGCAATTGTAAGTGAGATTCAATAATGTTGGAAAAGATTCACAAATTTGCAAATGCAACAGGTTGACCAAGCGAGTAGGGGTACACGGAAACACACACGCAAATAGATAAGTGGGATTGTGCAAACCAAAAGTGAGCCAAAATGTGGAATCCATTTAAAAATGCTCTTGTTGCACAATACTAGAGAGACGCTAGCACGATTGCATAATAGGCGGATACGGAACTTGTGCACAACCTACTAGGCAAAAATGCCACTATCTCTATTCCACGTATGCTATATGTATGGTATTTCGGTACTATGATCCAAGATGATCCAGTATGACAATCTTAATGTAGTATGATGCTATGGTTCTTGCTTATAAGCTGTTTGCTTATCTTTTCTCTTTGCCTAAAAGCTTGGGTGGCTCTTTCACTTTTGAGCTCTTTTCTCATGCAAAACTTCATGAACCAAGATAGCACTTGTGTATGCTATGACAACTTTGTGACACACAAATGGATCCCAAGATATGCACCACGGTGGTATGGTATGTATGCTATGGAGTATGATCACTAATGTGCACAAGTCACGTTGTTCGCAATACTCAATGGCTAGTCTCGATGGGTAAGCAACGCAAAAGATGGCTATGATGTTTATCAATGCAATGGCAAGGTTTGGGCAAAGATGTCGTCGAGATTATCGTCCTTGCTTACGGTAGAGGTTCCAAACGGATGCGAATGTGGACGATGATGTGATGCACGGTCTTCAGTACGTTGGCGGAGATGCCGTTGCACCGTGGTCGAAGTTGCCGAAGAAGCGGGGGTCACCGAAGATGCGCGACCTTTCTGTCTAGGCCGGAAGTTCCGAGCAAGACGGAAGGTCCGGGGTCCGGAAGTTCCGGGCTGGGCCGGAAGGTCCGGGGTCCAGAAGTTCCGGGCTGGGCCGGAAGGACCGGGGGCCGGAAGTTCCGGGCTGGGCCGAAAGTTCCGGTGGTCGGGATTCTGCCAAGAACAGGGACTTCGGGATCGAGGGTTTGGGCGGAAAAATTGGGGGAAAAACCCAAATTCTGAGGGGAAAAAGAAGGCGTTAGAAGGGAAGAAGGGTAGGGATGCTAGATCCACTCGAAGCAAAGCAAATCCACAGATCAAATCCAACAAAACTTCATCACACCAACAAATCACAAAAAAAATTGGGGCTATTTTTGGTGGGGAATTTTCAGATTAGGACGAAAACAACAAAATCAAGCTAGAAAACACGGGGTAGGGGCTCCAAAAACGTGATCAACGTGGCTCATGATACCATAAGATGTAGGGTGGAACCCTAATCGTAGATCTTTCACGTTTGGAGGGGATCCTACGGGGAAAACGCGATGAACGGGCGGAAGAACGCAAGGAAACACACACAAGAGGAACACTAATCTGACAAGTTTCGATTACACAAGGGCTAGATCACCGAACACATAAGGTAGCATAAGATTGAAAATCAACAAAGGAAAGATACACGAGTAGCCGATCTTCTCCGAGAGGAGGTCTTGATGGGGTCCACCCTAGAGGGGGTCTTGAATCCGCTTGGGGGATCTTCTCCGAAGAGGTCATGAACTCCGAGGAGAAGTACCAAGTGGATGAGCAAGGGCTCTCACACCAAAGATGAGCTAAACCAATGCTAACCCTAACTAGGAAGAGGTGGGAGAGTATTTATAGTTTATGGGACGAAAGGGTACACGGGCCTCGGCCCAGGTGGCTGCTTCATGAGGCGGTAGGAAGTTCGGCGCGGGAAGGTCCGGGCAGGTCCGGCCTAAGCCGAGAGTTGGCACGGTGGAGCTGGGCTTTGGCCGGAAGGTCCGTGCCGGGTTCCGGGCTGGTTCCGACTAACGAGAATGTTGGCAGGCCCGGGCTGGTCGATGTCGTCGGGGGCCGGAAGCTCCAGGCGGGCCGGAAGTTCCGGGCTGTGGCCGGAAGTTCCGGGCTGTCCAGTGAGTTGACGCCTGTCGTTTCTTCTTCAGCTCCTGGTTCCTTGGCTTGAACGTTGTACCTGATCACACATAGTGTCTCGAACTTAGGTAGTAGCCATGTCTCACTGGAAGGGAAAGGGAAATCGAATAGGAGTGATGTCACCTCGGATTGAATAGCACGAGCCCTTGCTCTTGTCATGGGTCCACTTGGAGCTTGGATAGTTGATGGAAGGTCCATGGGGATGACCGAAGGATGCTCCGCATCAAGTGGTATATAACCCATAGCCATGTGAGAGCCATGTAGAAGAAATGCGTGAAGACTTCGCGTGAAGAGAGCGGTGGGAAAGGCAATCCATGGGATCCCAAGTCATCATTGCTCTCTAGAGCTCGTTTTGTCAACTCGTGGGATTGCGATGTTGACAAGTATTCATGGGTACCTACACAAAAGAGACACAATCCAAAGAAATTGTGCGTGTGGTAAATGTACACATCATCCATCATGATGTGTATGTGCACGTGTGAGTTAGCACAAGATAAGCAATGCTCAAAGAAATTTGAGGCATGGTATATGGACATGTCATCCATCATGAAAGAATCATTGTTATGTATGACACGATGGGGACACAAGTTGACCAAGCAAGTAGATGGCACATCGAAAGCATGTTTATTCATGGGGAGCAAATGGTGCACACAAGTAGGAGGATCATGCAATGGATGGGATGGATCAACATCTCCTAAAATGTATGAGGGAACTATGGGGGTCTCCTCATGAGCAATACCGGAAACATCATATGGAGAAAATGGACAACATCCAAAACAATGCATATCCGAAGCTAGGTGGGCATGGCATGGCATATGAGATAAATGATGCAAAGGGAGCATATCAATAACGTCACAAGAGAAACAAATTCCAATAACCATGGGCTTGTCATCTATGCCATATGTGCAAATTGGGTTTATTTTAATGGCATATGCATAGTCACTATGAAGAGATTGCAAATAAGACATATGGTTGATCTCATGCATAGCATATGACAAGTCAAGCGGATTAGCAAACATGATGTGACCTAAAGAATTGTCACAAGAAATCCTATGTAACATGGCATCAGAACTAATAGACTCCACATGAGAATCAACATATTTATCATAAATGGGAAAATCATCACATGGGGAAATCATACTAGCATGAATCATGGTACTATGTGGATCAACATCATGCAAGCAATTAATGTCAAGAATGTCCACTAGTGGGACTAGAGCATCACCGTCACCTATGTTACCTTTGTCATTCCACTCAAGAGGTGTAGGTGAGGTGGGAAAGACCAAATGGTGGTCATCTTCATCTTGATGGAACCATGTGGGGTGTGCATCATATTCCACCATGGCCATCGTCTTGTCCAAAGGGAGGACGTAGTCATCGCGAATCGGCGCGTCATCATATAAGGGACCTAGCACCAAAGGAGAAGACACAATAGAGGTAGAGGTTAAGTTGTTAGAAAGCGAAATGGCCTCATATGCCTCATCAACTACCTCACTCTCTCTATGTGGTGGTTCACTCATTCCCTCAAGGTATGTGCACTCAATGTCGCATCTAGTGGAGTCACTCAAATCACTCAAGTGGTGGTGGTGGCTCTCCTCACATGGGAATTGGGGCAACACATCATATATAGGGCTAGTGGTGAAGTCACTCTCACTCTCAATATGGTAGCAAAAGTCACTCAAGTCATCATACGTCGCAGTGGTCGAAGGGAGAATCCCATGCTCAACCGTCTCATAGTCGTTGCCGTGGATAATGGCCGAAGATGGCACATCATCACTCTCGCCGTGGATGAAGGCCGAAGATGGCTCAACATCACTCTCGTCGTGGATGAAGGCCGAAGATGGCACAACATCACTCTCGTCGTGGATGAAGGCCGAAGATGGCACAACATCACTCTCGCCTCCAAAGATGGAAGCATCATCCTTGCTCGCCACCTTGTCGCTTGCCTCCAAAGCTTGGTTCTTGAAGGTCTCCGTACTCGAACTCGTCGCCGCACCATCTTGAAAAAGAGACGTGGAGGACTCGGCATCATCAATGCCACAAAGAGGGATGGCGGTGAAGTCGAACTTGGAAGCATCATCTTGGAGCTTGTCGTTGAGCTTGGTCGCCGCGAAGTTTGCTTGGGGTGGAGAAGTCTTGGCCTTCATGAGTTCTTGTTCCGCCTTGAGAGCACCAATGTAGTAGTCGTCGATGGACTTGTAGTTCTCGAGGAAGATGGTCTTGGAGATGTCATTGTTCAATCCCATCATGAAGTGAAACTTCATCGAAATGGGGTCGTCCACGCCGGCTCGTCGCAAGGCAATCTTCATCTCCTTGAAGTACGCGTCGATGGACTTGGATCCTTGGATGGTGTTCTCCAATTGGCGTCGAAGTTGTTCCGTGTAGGTTGGAGGCACGAACTCTCGCCGCAAAGCTCTCTTCATCTTGGGCCAACTCATCTCGTAGCTCTCCGAAGGTGTGTGAAGCCACTATGTCGAGGCGTAGTCGTGGAAGTTTCTTGTGGCGCACTTCACTTGATCTTCGGGACGAACTTGATGTAGCTTGAGGTAGTCATCCATCAAACGCTCCCACTCAAGGTACTCCTCGGGTTCTTGAGTCCCATAGAAAGGAATCTTGTGGTCGGTGTCGAGGTCGTAGTAGCATGTGGAAGTCGCGGACTTGAGCTTGGGGAGCTTCTCTTGACCGTAGTCTTTGGGTGCTTGTTGGCGAAGATGCCATTTGTCCGTAGGCAAAGATGCCTTGAAGTCACTTGGCGAAGATGCCATAGGTGTTGAAGAAGCCATAGTCTTGGGGTTGATGTCGCGGCTCTGTATAGCCCGTGCGCATCTTTGGAGGCCGTGTGCTGGGGTCGAAGGCCCGTGGGCACGGGGGTGGCAGAGAAGCCAACTCTCGTCCAGTAGTGTTCTCTTCATGGTCTTGTCGATGCCGATGCTTGTGCGTACTTGCCGGAGATGGTAGCACGAAAGTCTTTGCACTTGGGCGTCTTCTCGAAGATGAGGAAGATCGCTTGTAGGACTTGATGAGGGCTTTGATCTCCTCCATGCGCTTCTCCATCTTGGCGTCGGAGTTGTTGTTTGTGGCATCGAACTCGTTGTTGGTGTTGTAGGCCGAAGGAGAAATGCCTTGCCAATCCATCACAAGACTCGAGTAGAGGTGAGTAGGAAATGAGATAAACAATACCAAGTTACCTTTTCCCAAAGTTGAGGATGTATCTCGTTTCACTCAATGTGAGATGAAAGAATAGTGGAATTGGTACCGGACTTGTTCACTCACACCTATCCAGTAAAGCTTATGGTAGAGCTCGGTGAGGATAGTGGCAGAAAAATTTAATGCAAAATGTTAGCAAGAGTCAATAATGTTGGAAAAGATTCACAAATTCGCAAGTGAAACAAGTAGACCAATAGCAAATGTGGCACACGTAAACACACACACGGATAGATAAATGGGGTCGTGCAACCAAGGAGTGAGCTCAAAATGTGGAATCCACCAAAACGCTCGTGTTGCACAACTCAAGAGAGACGCTAGCACGATTGCTCAAAAGGCGGATACGACACTTGTGCACAACCTATAAGATGCAAAATGGATAAACTTTCTATCCCAAGTATGCTATATATGTATGGTTCCCGGTGTTCTCTCAAGATGATCCAAGATGATCGGATATGATAATCTTATGTGCAATGGAGTATGATGCTATGGCACTTGCTTACAAGCTTCTTTGCTCTCTTTCTTTTGCTTAAAAGCTTATTCTCTTTTTTTTGTATGGCCAATTTGCACAATGCACAAACCAAGATAGCAATTGTGTATATGTGGGAACAATCTTTGTGACACAAGAGATGATATGATATCAAGATGATATGGTATGTATGTAATGTATGGTGTAGATTACTAATGTGCACAAGTAACGTTGCCAAAGCAATACTCAAATGGCTAGTCTCGATAGGCAAGTAGCACAAAATGGGCTAGGGGTTATCAATGCAATTGCAAGGGGAATATACAATGGTGTCGTCGAGGTTACCGTCCTTTGCGATGATGAGTGGCGGTGTTCTTGATGTAGATACTAAGATGATGGAGACTCGTCCCTAAGTAGCCGAAACACCTTAGGAAATGGAAAAACCGCGAACTCAAAATCTCATGGACAAAAGTCAAATGGTGGTAGCGGAAAGCGGTGGTGTTGCACTAGGCAATGCGGAAGTGGAGGTTATGGTGGTGGACTATACACGGTGCTGGAGTTGGAGGTCATCGTCCCTAAGTAGCCGAAACATTTTAGGAGACACAACTCACAACTCAAACAAAATTGGGTTAAGTTGGGATGGTGGAAGTGTATGGTGGGTAAGCCTATGTGGTAATGGTTGTGGTGGTTGATGAAGAAGCAACCGTCCCTAAGTAGCCTAAACACCTTAGGAGACTCAAGTCACTACTCAAACAACCACAAATGCTAAATGGAGCAAAATGGGTTAGGTTGCGGAAGGCTATGGTGGTTTTGCGGATGATATGGTGGAAGGCCTAGGCAAAGATGCCAAAATGTCAAATTTTGATGGATTCAAATGGTGCTGGTGGTATTTTTGTGGGATGGGGGATGTCAATAGCTACTCAACGAGCTAAAGAACGCGAAAATCGGACTCCGGATGTGGAAGTTATGGACAAAACGGTGAACTGCTCGCGGCTGGCCTGGGGGGCCGTGCGCACGGGGTAGGAGCCCGTGGGCACGGGGTCCCGTGCGCACGGTACAAGCCCGTGGGCACGGGGTGTCCAGAGACTTTTCGGGGGCCCGTGCGCACGGGGTCCGGGGTCCGTGGGCACGGGGTAGGCGGAAAACTCGCGATTTCGGGGCGGAAATTGAAGATTTCTAGGGCAAAATAGGAGAGATTTTGGGGATGGATGGTGGGGAAGAGATGGGGGAAGGCTAGATCCACTTGAAACCAAGCAAATCCATGGATCAAATCCAACAAAACATCACCAAACCAACAAAGCACAAAAAAAATTGGGGCTATTTTTGGTGGGGAATTTTCGAATTTAGGACGAAATCACACAAAACAAGGCTACAAAACAAAGAGTGGGGCTCCAATTTCGTGATCAACCATGGCTCATGATACCAAGATGATGTAGGGTGGAACCCTATGGGGAGATCTTTCACGAATTGGAGGGGGAATCCCCAAGAACAAGATGAACACAAGAGGGAAAACAAGAGGAACACTCAAGAACAAGTCCAATCACACATCCACTAGACAATCAAACACACAAGATCCACAAGGTACATGAACGACAAAGGGAAATAAGATACATGGTAGAGTTCATCCCAAATCCTATGAAGGAGATGAGGGCTTGATGATCTAGATAGATCCTTCCCTCAAGGGGGTCTTCATCCACTAGGGATCTTCTCCAATGGAGGCCTTGAACTCCAATGGAGTGTCTCTCTCTCAAGAGAAATCCCACAAGGGGAGGTACATGAGCTAAGCTCTGTGATTTATGTCTATCCTTAGCTGAGTCTAAATGGGGGAGATGAAGGAGTATATATAGTCCTAGGCAAAGAGACAGATAAGTGGGGGCGAAATGGTAAAACAAGGGCAAAGCCCGCAGAATCACACAGGGGGCCACGTGCGCACGGGGTAAGTGGAGCCCGTGCGCAAGAGGTATCCAGAGACCTGGCGCATGAGCCCGTGCGCACGGGGTCCGTGAGGCCCGTGGGCAGGGGGGTCCCGTGGGCACGGTACACGCCCGTGCGCACGGGGTCTTCAGGACCGCCAGCCTGGGAGGCCCGTGGGCACGGGGTTGGAGGGGCCCGTGCGCATGGGGTAGCCTGGGAGCCGTTGCCTTCTTCTTGGCGCTTCCTTCTCCACTTCCAGGCTTCCGTCTTGGATGGTGTAGTTGTTCTCTTGCGCTTGGACTCCTCCATGATGAATGTGTAGCTCCGCTCACACCTAAGTATGCACATGAGAGAGGGGTCAAGTAGTATACCATCACTTGCCAAATGGACTCTTGACATGGTGATGTCCATAGGATGCTCCGCATCATCTAGCCCGATATGTCCACAGATATAGAACGATACGTAGATCACAACAATTATTTATTAGAATGCAGTGAAATAAGATTATGCATTTACAACTTCATTATATATTATCAAAGGCATGCACAATGTTCAATACAAATGCATATATCTCGTATTGTTTTTAATAATAGAGTAAGGATTTGTGAATCTTTCCTTAATAGTCTCTTAATCAGCAAGTTAATAAACTAGGAATCTAATAGTGTCATGTTAAAGCATTGATATCATGCATTTTGTTTTACTAAAATAAATGTTTTGAACAAGAATCATGAAAAAAAAGTAGACATGTTTTCTCCGATATATCTACATGTCGTCTCATATATCAACCGATATCCGACATCCGATATGTCGAAGCCAAACCGATACGAACCCGATATCCGATATTTTGAAGCTTGGATCCTCTATACACCTCCCATCGCATCTCCTTCCTCTCCACTCCCCCACGTCCTCTGTTTGCATTTTGGTGATTCCCGGCCGGTGTCACATTAAGCACCGGCGCAAACTTGTGCACCGAGAGCTAGGCTCGTTTTCTTTCCTCATCAAGCGCTCCAGCTGGTTTAATTAACAGGTCAAAAGATTTGTGTAGACCGGGGCGCTTACATGCCTTTTTTATATTTTTGATATTGCAGATGCCCTTAGGGTATTGCTTTAATTTGTGTAGAAATTTTAGTATATATATCATGGATTGCTTTGTGTCATGTAGAATCCAAAGTTAGTTGCATGGATTGCTTTGTGTCATAGAAATTGTAGCTAGTGATAATTACTAGTGTAGAAATTGTAGCTTTGTGTAGAAATTTTGTTTATTTGTGTATGCAATTACTAGTGTCAATACTTCGCTATCAAACACAGCCTTAGTTTCATTTATATTATATGTAGAATGGAGCAGCCGCCACCATGTCCAGTGTGCAACTCAAGGTGCGCAACCGACCTTTCAAGTGGCACACAGTTTGGCATCTACTTCCAGACGTGCTTTGTTCCTGCAGCGGTAACGAATTACATGAACCTTCTGTAACAGTTTTTTCTTTTGTTTTTCTTGCTATTTCCCGTAATGCAATGTGTGTATTTTTTGGTTTTTTTTACATAGATCGTCCCTTGCAATGTGGGACTGGAGTTCAATGAGCTCACTACCGAAGACACTGTGATCTTCGACGCTCCAGGGGGGGGGGGGGCTACACTATGGAGGTCCACAAGGGACGAAAAACATCCCAGATTGGAGGAGATGACTGGAATCTTTTCATCAACCACATGCATCTCACTGGGGGTGAACTTATCATCTTCTCCTTCAGAAGGGAAACTGCAAGGCTGGCTGTTATCTACATCAACAATGACGAAGATGATGACCCACTTGATGAATCCCCCTATGTTAAAGGAATCAGGCTAAGCGAGGACGAATCGGGCAACCTCTCGTACATACTTCCTCCACGTGATGACTACGTCGGGATGCCATTCGTGACCCACCTAATAAGGACAAATGTGTTTCGCCACGTCATGGTATGTTACTTGTTAGTGTAGAAATTTGGTATGCTTAGTGTTGAAATTTGATGATATATATGCTTAGTTGTGACATGCTTGTAGTAATGTGATATGCTTAGTGTGATAATGTTTTGTGATATATATATGCTTAATGTAGAATTTGAGGACATGCTTAGTGTGTAGTAATGTGATATGCTTAGTGTAGAACGTGACGAATGCTCAGCTAGTGTATAGTAATGTGATATGCTTACTAATGTGTTGTGATATGCTTAATTATCAGAGAATGTGATGAATATGCTCTTAGCTACTTGTGTAGTAATGTGATATGCTTACTATATGATGTGTTGTGATATATATATATATATATATATATATATATATATATATATATATATATATATATATATGGTTAGTGTAGAATTTTAGGATATGCTTAGTGTGTAGTAATGCGCGATATGCTTAATTAATTAGCTAGTGTGTAGTAACGTGACATGCTCATTTACCATATTTGTTTTTTCTCCAGAAACTACATAAGAGGCTAAGTGAGAGCCATGGCATCAAGCCGGATGAAGCAGGCATTGTTGGACTACGCCTTACCGCAAGGGGCCCCATCACGAATTATGCTTACACATTGGACACGAGCGGTCGCACTGTGTTCAGCGCCGTGGGATGGAACAATTTCCTTGCTTGAAAGAATCTCCAGATTGGACAGGCCATCTTAGTCACCAACAGGAACACCCGGCGCCATGGCTTGAGGATGATGGTGGTCATCGACCTCATTTCGAACTATGTGTGTGGCGGGGCACTACATGAATGAACTGTTTAATTATGTATTAGCGCAATGTACCAGTATTGTTTTAGCTCGTAATGTTTCTATGAACTGGTTATGTTTGTGAGATCAAGCTAGCTAGCAGCCATTTAATTAAATATCAACTCCTAATGTTCTATTATCCGCATCGTTTGTTCTCTTTGTGTAATGTTATATAATATGTAGTTAGTGCTAATGTGAAATGCTAAATGTTACATGGTGTTCAAAAACCTTTTTTTGTGCACGAAACGTTCGTGGCGTGCAAATTGCATTGTGTGCCGCTAGGTGAGTCAATATAGTGGTGGCGTTACAAACATCATATGCTAGAAACACGTACAATACTACCGACCTAGGCTCCAGGGCCACCACTATTTTTTAACACTGGCGCCATATTGGTGACGTGGGGCTCCTACGCTAGCAAGGCTATTTTTGGCACGCCATAGCTAGGCTTTTCTGCACTAGCGGCCCCCAAGTCAATTTTCCATCATATATTTTCGGATCTATAAAACCAAAAACCTAAAAATACCTTGCTCTAATTTATTTATTGATGAGGACATCAATACCATTGTTACACCCACGGCCCCTACTGTTACATATAATGGACCAATTACTAGAGCTCGCGCACGCCAATTAAATTACCAGGTACTTTTGTTTCTTGGTAATGATTCTAATGTTCATGAGAATATGATGCTGCCTAAATTGGATACATTTGTTTTGCTTACAAATGAAGGGCCTACCTTGGAGAAGGATGACCATTGGAGCAAGAACAAGCATGGAGTTGATGGCATGCGCAAGGGGATCTTCCATCAACTATCCAACCTCCAAGTGGACCCATGACAAGAGCAAGAGCTCGTGCTATTCAATCCGAGGTGACATCACTCCTATTCGATTTCCCTTTTCCTTCCAGTGAGACATGGCTACTACCTAAGTCCGAGACACTATGCGTGATCAGGTACAACGTTCAAGCCAAGGAACCAGGGGTTGAGGAAGAAACGACAAGCGTCAATACTCTGGACAGCCCGGAACTTCCGGCCTCAGCCCAGAACTTCCGGCCCCCGACGACATCGACCAGTCCGGGCCTGCCCACTTTTTGGTTAGCTCGAACCTGCCGAACCCGCCCGAACTTCCGCCCCGAACTTCCGCCCGCCTGACCTTCCGCCCCGGAAGCCAGCCCAGCTCCACCAATCGACTCTCGGCTTAGGCGGACCCTGCCGGAACTTCCGCTGGAACTTCCGCCCTGCTCACAGCAGCCACTTGGGCCGAGGCCCGTGTACCCTTTCGTCCCGTAAACTATAAATACTCTCCCACCTCCTCCTAGTTAGGGTTAGCATTGGTTTGGCTCATCTTTGGTGTGAGAGCCCTTGCTCGTCCACTTGGTACTTCTCCTCGTAGTTCACGACCTCTTCGGAGAAGATCCCCCAAGCGGATTCAAGACCCCTTCAAGGGAAGACCATGAAGACCTCCTCTTGGAGAAGATCGGCTACTCGTGTATCTTTCCTTTGTTGATTTTCAATCTTGTGCTACCTTATGTGTTCGGTGATCTAGCCCTTGTGTAATCGAAACTTGTCGGTTTAGTGTTCCTCTTGTGTGTGTTTCCTTGTGTTCTTCCGCCCGTTCATCGTGTTTCCCCCGTAGGATCCCCTCCAAACATGAAAGATCATCCGATTATGGTTCCACCCTACATCATAAGGTATCATGAGCCACGTTGATCACGTTTTTGGAGCCCCTACCCCGTGTTTCCTAGCTTGATTTTGTTGTTTTCATACTAAATCCGAAAATCCCCACCAAAAATAGCCCCAATTTTTTTTGAGATTTGTTGGTATGATGAAATTTTGTTGGATTTGATCCGTGGATTTTCTTTGCTTCGAGTGGATCTAGCATCCCTGCCTTTCTTTCCTTCTAATTCCTTCTTTTCCCCTCAGGATTTGGGTTTTTCCCCAATTTTTTCCGCCCAAACCCTCGATCCCGAAGTTCCTGTTCTTGGCAGATTCCCGACCCCCGGAACTTCCGGCCCAGCCCGGAACTTCCGGGCACCGGACCTTCCGTCTTGCCCGGAACTTCCGGACTAGACAGAAAGGTCGCGCATCTTCAGTGACCCCCGCTTCTTCGACAGCTTCGACAACGGTGCAGCGGCATCTTCGCCAACGTACTGAAGACCGTGCATCACATCATCGTCCACATTTCGCATCCGTTTGGAACCTCGACCGTAAGCAAGGACGGTAATATCGACGACATCTTGGTCCAAACCTTGCCATTGCATTGATAAACATCATAGCCATCTTTTGCGTTGCTTACCCATCGAGACTAGCCTTTGAGTATTGCAGGCAATGTGACTTGTGCACATTAGTGATCATACTCCATAGCATACATATCATACCACCGTGGTGCATATCTTGGGATCCATTTGTGTGTCACAAAGTTGTCATAGTATACACAAGTGCTATCTTGGTTCGTGAAGTTTTGCATGAGGAAGAGCTCAAAAGTGAAAGAGCCACCCAAGCTTTTAAGAAAAGAGGAAAGATAAGCAAAGAGCTTATGAGCAAGAACCATAGCATCATACTACATTAAGATTGTCATATTGGATCATCTTGGATCATAGCACCGAAATACCATACATATAGCATACGTGGGATAGAGATAGTTTCATTTTTGCCTAGTAGGTTGTGCACAAGTTCCGTATCCGCCTATTATGCAATCGTGCTAGCGTCTCTCTAGTATTGTGCAACAAGAGCATTTTTATGGATTCCACATTTTGGCTCACTTTTGGTTTGCACAATCCTATTTATCTATTTGCGTGTGTGTTTCCGTGTACCCCTACTTGCTTGGTCAACTTGTTGCATTTGCAAATTTGTGAATCTTTTCCAACATTATTGAATCTCACTTACAATTGCATCAAATTTTGTGCCACCATCCTCACCAAGCTCCACCATAAGCTTTTATTTGTGTAGGTGTGAGAACCGACAAGGATTGGTACCAATAGTGCTATTTCATTGTCCGCATTTGGGTGAACTTGATTCATCATCAACATCGGTCAAAGGTACATTGGTATAAGTTCTTCTCCTTCGACAACTCACATATTTTGCTTGGAATGATGGATAGGCCAAGTACCTCTACCAACCCACTCTTCATCGAGCAAGACGACGACATGTCTTCATTCGTCACCAAGAGCCACCTCTTTGGTGCACAACGAAGCGTTACATCAAGAGCAACAAGCAATGAGCGACCGCATCGACAACCTCGCCACCGACTTGCGACTCTCCGAGCAACGTACAAGGGACTACTTCAACAACAAGTTCGACGCGCACAAACAAGAGAATGATGCAAGAATGGACGACATCCGCGCCTTCATGAGGAACCGACATCATTCCACTTTGTCATCGTCAAGACGGAGCCGCCCGAGTCGACACTCCGACGACACCTTCTACGACTCAAGTACACCGTCATCGAACAACCTTCGACGAGCCGCGCGTCAAGACCGTCATGCATCTCGCAACCCGCTACATGACAAGCATTCAAAAGAGCAAGTCGATGAACAAGTCCCTCGTCCTCAATCCAATCAAGCCGCTTTTGCACAAGCTCAAGAACGACAACGACTAAGGCGCCAAGAGGAAGAACGAGCGCGTCTACACCAAGATTTAACAAGATGCCGAAGCCCAACGCCTTCAACAACAACAACGTGAAGCGCAAGCTCTTGAGGCGCAACGTGCCCTTCAAGATTCAAGTCGAGCAATCGCCAACCGCAATCGCGAACGGTGCAATCAAGAGGAAGCCCTTCGAGAAGAAATACAAGAGAGGAACTACCAACCACGTGTGCAACGTCAAGTTCCTCAAGCTCCTCCACAAGCTCGTCAAGCTCCACCTCAACCTCAAGTTCAACAAGAGCATCGACAAAGGACATCATAATAGGACGATTAGGGTTCTTCTCCGATTAGGACCCCGAAGAGTACTTCATCATACCAACAAATCACAAAAACTTTTGGGGCTATTTTTGGTGGGGATTTTCGGATTTAGGATGAAAACAACAAAATCAAGCTAGAAAACACGGGGTAGGGGCTCCAAAAACGTGATCAACGTGGCTCATGATACCATACATATAGCATACGTGGGATAGAGATAGTTGCATTTTTGCCTAGTAGGTTGTGCACAAGTTCCGTATCCGCCTATTATGCAATCGTGCTAGCGTCTCTCTAGTATTATGCAACAAGAGCATTTTTGTGGATTCCACATTTTGGCTCACTTTTGGTTTGCACAATCCCATTTATCTATTTGCGTGTGTGTTTCCGTGTACCCCTACTTGCTTGGTCAACTTGTTGCATTTGCAAATTTGTGAATCTTTTCCAACATTATTGAATCTCACTTACAATTTCATCAAATTTTGTGCCACCATCCTCACCAAGCTCCACCATAAGCTTTTATTTGTGTAGGTGTGAGAACCGACAAGGATTGGTACCAATAGTGCTATTTCATTGTCCGCATTTGGGTGAACTTGATTCATCATCAACATCGGTCAAAGGTACATTGGTATAAGTTCTTCTCCTTCTACCACTCACATATTTTGCTTGGAATGATGGATAGGCCAAGTACCTCTACCAACCCACTCTTCCTCGAGCAAGACGACGACATGTCTTCATTCGTCACCAAGAGCCACCTCTTTAGTGCACAACGAGCGTTACATCAAGAGCAACAAGCAATGAGCGACCACATCGACAACCTTGCCACCGACTTGCGACTCTCCGAGCAACGTACAAGGGACTACTTCGACAACAAGTTCGACGCGCACAAACAAGAGAATGATGCAAGAATGGACGAGATCCGCGCCTTGATGAGGAACCGACATCATTCAGCTTCGTCATCATCAAGACGGAGCCGCCTGAGTCGACACTCCGATGACACCTTCTACAACTCAAGTACACCGTCATCGAACAACCTTCGACGAGCCGCGTGTCAAGACCGTTATGCATCTCGCAACCCGCTATATGACAAGCATTCACAAGAGCAAGTCGATGAACAAGTCCCTTGTCCTCAATCCAATCAATCCGCTTTTGCACAAGCTCAAGAACGACAACGACTAAGGCACCAAGAGGAAGAACGAGCGTGTGTACACCAAGACGAACAAGATGCCGAAGCCCAACGCCTTCAACAACAACAACAACGTGAAGCGCAAGCTCTTGAGGCGCAACGTGCCCTTCAAGATTCAAGTCGAGCAATCGCCAACCGCAATCGCGAACGGCGCAATCAAGAGGAAGCCCTTCGAAAAGAAATACAAGAGAGGAACTACCAACCACGTGTGCAACGTAAAGTTCCTCAAGCTCCTCCACAAGCTCGTCAAGCTCCAGCTCAACCTCAAGTTCAACAAGAGCAAGTTGATCATGGACTTCCTCCACACCAAGAGCACCACGAAGATGATTGTCACCCACGTCAAGGGCGTCATCATCCTCAACCACAACAAAATGAAGAGCACCGATATGGAAAGCTCAAATTCACAATGCCCAAGTTCAATGGAAGCAATGACCCCGAAGAGTACCTCTCATGGGCATTAAAGGTCGACAAAATCTTTCGTTTGCACAACTTTGAGGAAGAGAAGAAGATCGCTATGGCCTCACTTGAGTTCCAAGACTATGTGCTCATATGGTGGGAACAAATCATTGAGCGACGACAAGCTAGAGGTGAACCTCCAATCACCACTTGGGATCAAATGAAGGATGTCATGAGAGCACATTTTGTGCCAACCTACTACAACCGCGACCTCTTCAAGAAACTCCAACTTCTCAAGCAAAGAACAAAGAGTGTTGAAGAATACTACAAGGAAATGGAGATAGCCATGATTCGAGCCAATGTGAAGGAAGATGATGAGCAAACAATGGCACGTTTCTTGAATGGACTCAATCATCCGATCAAGAAGATCGCCGACTTCCAACCGTACTCCACTCTCATTGAGCTCGTGCATCAAGCTACAAAGGCGGAACATCAAGTGCAAGATGACTTCAAGTACGCCAAGTACTCGTCCAAGCCCTACGGCTTCTCCAACAACCAATCTTCAACAACTCCTCCAACATCTACATTAACCAAACCTTCTACAAGCAACGACGACAAGTCACGTTACAAGAAAACTTCGACAAGTTCAAGTCGTCTTCCTCCTACTACGAGCAACTTCAAGCCGCGTGCTTCATCATCTACTCCAAACGATGAGACCGTCAAGACAAGCTCCATCAAGTGTTTCACTTGCGGCGGCCGAGGCCGAAGTCCCTGAATGCACCAACAAGCGCACCATGATCCTCAACGACGATGGCACCTATGACTCAATGAGTGAAGAGGAGATGGAAGCTCTTGAGCAAGTGGCCATGCACCAAATGAGTGGGCGAAGATGATGATGATCAAGTCTTTTGTGATGAGGATTCGAGCCCCGCTCTCGTGGTCTCCAAGGTCTTAACTCTTCAACATCAACCAGAAGACGACCAAAGATGCCACATCTTCCACACAAAGGCCGGCATCAAGGGAAGATCCGTCAAGGTCATCATCGACGGAGGTAGTTTCCACAACTTGTCAAGTGAAGAACTATGCTCCAAGCTTCAATTGGTCAAGCGGAAGCACCCGCATCCATACAAGGTTCAATGGCTAAGTGATTCCGGAACTATACGAGTTGAGCATACGGTCCAAGTCTCCTTCAAAATCGGTGCATATGAGGACACTTTGGAGTGTGATGTGGTCCCCATGACCGTTTGCCACCTCCTTCTTGGTCGACCATGGCAATTCGACCGTGGTGTCTTCCACAATGAGCGCACCAATCACTATAGCTTCAAGATGAAAGGGAAGGAATATGTGCTACGACCTATGTCTCCTAGTCAAGTGTTAGCCATCAAGCAAGCCACCCATCATGGAGAAAAGAGTGAGAAAGTGATCAACCAAAAAGTGAGTGAGAGCCACAAGCTAAACTTGAGCGCCTCTTCGCCTAGAGAGAACAACCTCATCCTATTTGCCACCAAAAGTGAGATGAGAGAAGTGTGTGAGAACCCATCTAGTGTGATGCACTTTGTCCTTGTGTGCAAGGATGGAGAGCCAACAACTAACACCTATCATGAGCTACCTTTAGTGTTTCAATCTCTTTTGCAGGAATTCCATGATGTTTTCCCCGATGAGCTACCTCCGGGTCTACCTCCTCTTCGAGGCATTGAACATCGAATCGACCTCTTCCCCGGAGCGCCTCTACCAAACAAAGCTCCATACCGAGTCAATCCCGAAGAAACCAAGGAAATTCAAAGGCAAGTACAACAACTCATCGACAACGGTCATGTACGTGAAAGCTTAAGCCCTTGTGCCGTTCCCATTATACTTGTGCCTAAACCCGATGGAAGTTTCCGCTTGTGTTCCGATTGTAGACCTATAAATGTTATTACCGTTCACTATAGGCATCCCATTCCTCGCTTAGATGATATGCTTGATGAACTTAGTGGAGCCAAATTTTTCTCAAAAATTGATCTTAAAAGTGGCTATTACCAAATTCGCATACAAGAGGGTGATGAATGGAAAACTGCTTTTAAAACCAAATTTGGATTGTATGAGTGGTTAGTGATGCCTATGGGTCTATCGGAGGTTCCCGGTACTTTCGTGCGTCTCATGCATCACGTGCTTCGCCCTTATATTGGAGTCTTTGTTGTGGTTTACTTCGACGATATTCTTGTGTTTAGCAAAACCATGAAAGAACATCTTGACCATGTTAGGGCTGTTTTGCAAACCCTTCGCAAGGAAAGTCTTTATGCAAACATGAAAAAATGCACATTTGGTGTTGACAAAGTGGTTTTCTTGGGTTTTGTTGTTTCCTCAAAGGGTGTCCATGTTGATGAATCTAAAACTGAAGCAATTAAAACTTGGCCCCAACCCACCAATTTGCAACAAGTGCGTAGCTTTCTTGGTCTTGCGGGTTGTTATCGTCACTTTGTCAAAAAATTTAGCACAATTGCCGCTCCTTTGCATTCCTTGAGTAAGAAGAATACTCCTTTTGTTTGGGGATCTGTGCAATCCACCGCTTTTGATGAGCTCAAGTCTTTGCTTACTCATGCTCCGATTCTTGCTTTGCCCAATTTTGACAAAACTTTTGAGGTTCATTGTGATGCAAGTGGTGCCGGAATTGGCGGAGTTTTGATGCAAGAAAAACGAGCAATTGCATATTTTAGTGAAAAAATCTCCGGTGCTCAACTTAACTATCCCATCTATGACAAGGAATTATATGCTCTAGTGCGTGTGCTACATGTTTGGGAACATTACCTTAGACCTCATGAGTTTGTCATCCATACCGATCACGAAACGTTTAAGTACTTAAAAGGCCAAACTAAGTTGAACAAGCGTCATGCCAAATGGAGTGAATTTATTGAATCTTTTCCTTATGTCATCAAATACATTATAGGTAAGGAAAATGTAGTTGCCGATGCACTTTCACGCATATGCACGCTTGTCACTAAACTTGAGTTGAATGTTATTGGCTTTGAGCACATAAAAGACTTGTATCCTAATGATCCATCTTTTGCTATTCCTTATGCTAAGTGTTTGACGCATACGTCTTGGGAACAATATTATATCAAGGATGGTTATCTTATGAGAGCTAACAAACTATGCATTCCCGAGTCTTCTTTTCGTTTGCTCCTTTTGCAAGAGGCTCATGGAGGTGGACTCATCGGACACTTTGGACGCGAAAAGACATTCGCCATGCTCTCCAAGAACTACTTTTGGCCCAAGATGTTCCGCGACGTCTCACGCTTCACCAACCGTTGCTCTACATGTCGCAAAGCTAATTCTAAAGCTCAATCTCATGGTCTTTAGATGCCTCTTCCTATTCCCTATCAACCTTGGGAAGACATTAGCATGGATTTTGTACTTGGTTTGCCTAGAACTCAAAATGGAAAGGATTCCGTGTTTGTTGTTGTGGATAGATTTTCCAAGATGGCACATTTCATTCCTTGCAACAAGATAGACGATGCTTCACATATTGCAAATCTTTTTTGTAGGGAAATCTTGCGACTCCATGGAGTACCAAAGACAATCGTCTCCGATCGTGACGTCAAGTTCTTGAGTTACTTTTGGAAGACCCTATGCACCAAGCTCGGAATCAAGCTCTTGTTCTCATCCGCATACCATCCTCAAACCGACGGCCAAACGGAGGTGACGAACCGCACCCTCTCCACTCTACTTCGTGTCTTGATCAAGAAGAACATCAAGGAGTGGGAGGCATGTCTACCCATCACCGAGTACGCCTACAATCGCGCAACGCACTCGACTACCGGCAAGTCCCCCTTCGAGATCGTCTACGGCTTCAACCCGTTGTCACCATTGGACATTCTACCACTTCCTCTCCAAGAGCGCACCAACATGGATGCAAGTGCACGGGCAAGCTACATCAAGAAGATGCATGAGGATACAAGACAAACCATCGAGCGCCAAGTACAACGACTAGCGACGAAGCTCAACGTCAACAAACAACCCATGGTCTTCAACATTGGTGATCTAGTGTGGCTACACCTTCGCAAGGACCGCTTCCCCAACGAACGCAAGTCCAAGCTTCTACCTCGAGCCGATGGACCTTTCAAGGTGCTCTGCACGCTACAACGACAACGCCAACAAGATCAACCTACCACGAGACAAAAACATTGTGCCCTACATCTTCAACGTCAAGGACCTCGCGCCGTACCATGGTGATGAAGATCTTGATTCGAGGTCGGATCTTTCACAAGGGGGGGGGGGGGATATGATGCGGAGCATCCTTCGATCATCCCCATGGACCTTCCATCAACTATCCAAGCTCCAAGTGGACCCATGACAAGAGCAAGAGCTCGTGCTATTCAATCCGAGGTGACATCACTCCTATTTGATTTCCCTTTTCCTTCCAAAGGAGACATGGCTACTACCTAAGTCCGAGACACTATGCGTGATCAGGTACAACGTTCAAGCCAAGGAACCAGGAGCTAAGGAAGAAACGACAAGCGTCAACACTCTGGACAGCCCGGAACTTCCGGCCCCCGACGACATCGACCAGTCCGGGCCTGCCCACTTTCTAGTTAGCCCGGAACCTGCCCGGAACTCGGCCCCCGGAACTTCCAGACCGCCCGGACCTTCCGGCCCCCGGAAGCCAGCCCAGCTCCACCCGCGTCGACTCTCGGCTTAGGCCGGACCCTGCCCGGGACTTCCGGCGCCCGGAACTTCCGGCCTAGCCCGGAACTTCCGGCCTAGCCCGGAACTTCCGGCCCTGCCTGCGCGCAGCCACTTGGGCCGAGGCCTGTGTACCCTTTCGTCCCGTAAACTATAAATACTCTCCCACCTCCTCCTAGTTAGGGTTAGCATTGGTTTGGCTCATCTTTGGTGTGAGAGCCCTTGCTCATCCACTTGGTACTTCTCCTCAGAGTTCACGACCTCTTCGGAGAAGATCCCCCAAGCGGATTCAAGACCCCTTCAAGGGAAGACCATCAAGACCTCCTCTTGGAGAAGATCGTCTACTCGTGTATCTTTCCTTTGTTGATTTTGAATCTTGTGCTACCTTATGTGTTCGGTGATCTAGCCCTTGTGTAATCGAAACTTGTCGGTTTAGTGTTCCTCTTGTGTGTGTTTCCTTGTGTTCTTCCGCCCGTTCATCGTGTTTCCCCCGTAGGATACCCTCCAAACGTGAAAGATCGTCCGATTAGGGTTCCACCCTACATCATAGGTGCTGCGTCACCTTATTATTGGGCCAGGCCCATGTAATTTTGAAATACATAAGTATACGCTGTTTTTAGAGTCTGTATGTGTGGGAAACAAGAGATAGGGTTGGTTTCGGACCGCTTCCCCAAGGGCCACGAAATCCCCCCCCCCTCTTCCTCCATATATACAGCCCTTAGGGCACCGTTTAGACTTTGGGTTTTGTTTAGATTAAAAGTTCGCCATAGCTGCAACTTCGTGCATTTCGCTTTGTGTTCAACGACCAGACAAAGGCGTCACAGAACCCCACCTTGATCAATAAAGCTTTCCTCTTATATTCGAATATCCAGATTGCAATCTTAGTTTCTAGCTTGTTCTTCGTTTGCTTGCAGGAAACAGACCTTCGTGGTCAGGTTGATCGTGCTCCGGCGTGGTCAATAACCTCTCGGAGTTGGTTTAGCGATTGCTAAGGCGCCGACGTCCCTCAGACGCTCGTAGTCGGATCGTCAAAGTCGACTTCCTCCAAAACGATAGCCACCATCTCATCGAAAGACGGGACACCTTTGCCTCTATCAAGTGGTATCAGATTTCCAGGTTGCTCGGTGAGATTTTACAGTTTTTCATTGTTTAGATTGAGTCTGTTTTTCATACCTACAGTCTATGAAAAAGCCAAAAAAAATTAGGGCTAGTTCATCATATCCGAACCAATCTGAGCCTTTGCATAATCTTTTCTGTATTTGCTTTGTTGAATTTGCGGTTGCATCGTCGTGTCAAGTTGCTGGTCTTAGCGTCTAGTCCTTTAGAGTTTCGAGTTCTGTTCACAGGTTGTCACGTCGCCGCTGCCATATATCACCACCGCATCATCATCATCGCTGCTACCATATATCACCACCGCATCATCATCATCGCTCCTGCCATATATCACCACCGCATCATCATCATCGCTGCTGCCATATATCACCACCGCATCATCATTATCGCTGCTGCCATATATCACCACATATTCACCGCCAATCCAAGTCCATATACGCCACCACATATCCGCTGCCATCACGCCAATCCGAGTCCACCTGCAACATATATCCACCACAGGTCCGAGTTCCACCAGATTCATCTCCGCCACCAGTCCGAGTTCCACCAGATTCATCTCCGCAACCAGTCCTATTCCGAGTCCATTATTTTGTTACTCTCTTTTGGATTTCCAGATCACGCTATATTCCGAGTCGTGACAGAGAAGGACTCCCCAACATCCGTGCTACCCGCAGTAGAAAAATAGTTCCAAACTAAAAAAAACTAAGTCTGGAAAATTCTGGCTAGGCAGTTTTTAGACCATTTGTAGACTTCTTCGAAAAAAGTTTGTTGCGGAGCAAAAAAAAGAGGAAAAAAAGTGAAAAAAAAGGAAAAAAAAAGAGAAAAAATTTCAGAGTGTGCTCCTCCCTTATTTGCGTGTAGCGCCGTGATTTTGTTAGTGTTCTAGGCTCGCGTCTCTACCACGGTCTAGCCTAGGACCAGCACAATACCGTCGTTGAGCGTTTATTCAACATTGCATCTTTGAATCGATTATTGTTGACCCTTTTTGCTACCATACTATAAGCCTTCCAAGCTCCACATACATCTACGTCGTGCGTTTGACTCTCCCTGGCAATCGCTCTATCCAAGCTTTTGAGAGTTTTGACTACAACGGTTGCCGATCACCTTTCTTCTTTGGGTAAGAACTGGTAAGAATTTGAGATTTGCTTGACGGATTTGTGACACCCACCACCACCTCTTGTTAGTAGTCTGTAGGATCATATTCTTGTGTGTTTCTATTGCTGCTAACCATGCCAGGATCACAAGCCGACAAGACTGACCGGGAGAACATGACAAATAAGGAGTTGCATGATAAATTTCAGCAAACAATGAGTGGACAGGTGCAAGATGTGCTAAACAGATTTGAAGAGGCCATGGAGAAGATAGATGGCATGGAGAAGACGTTCGAAACAAAGCTCGATAACAAGTTTAATGAATTGCTCGCGCGTCTTCCACCACCACCAGCCGCTGCACCTAACGCACATCTACAACAACAACAACGACGACTACCTCCACGTCACGAAACAGCCCCCCGCCGAGCGAGCCGTGTCCCTCTTGCGCTTGGCCAAACTGTTGGCTGTTGTAGATACTTCTGTGGCTCCTGCTGCTGATGCGGAGGAGGATGATTATGTGGGAGATTAAGAGGATGAAGTTGATCAAAATCAGAACTACGTGCAAGCACCAGCACCACAACCACCATGTCGTCCACATGCAAATAATGGCACTGTTAGGGCTCCCCCTCAGGTACGAGATCATGACCATCTCCCTAAACTGAAATTGAATATTCCACCATTTGAGGGTAGATATGTTCTGATATATATCTTACTTGGGAGTTAGAAACTGAACAACGATTTACATGTTTACAATATCCTAAGGAGAGACGTGTTCCTGCTGCTGTTTGTGCTTTCACTAGCTTTGCATGTGTTTGGTGGTCTGAACATTGTAGATTATATCTTGTTCCAGCTACTTGGGCTGCTTTGAAAACTGCTATGCGTACTCGTTGGGTTCCACCATATTATAAACGTGAATTACTTCAAAAATTACACCGCTTAAGACAAGGAAAAAATTCTGTAGAAGAATATTATCAGGAATTACAAACTGGATTGATTAGATGTGGTATTGTTGAGGAGAATGAAGCTATGCTTGCACGTTTTATGGGTGGATTAAATAGAGAGATTCAGACCATTCTAGAGTATAAGGATTATAATAATATCACTCGTTTATTCCATCTTGCTTGTAGAGCTGAAAGTGAAGTGCAGGATCGACAGGCGTTGGCGCGAACTGACTTTTCTGCTGGTCGACCTTCATCATGGACACCACGTGCATCATCTACTTCCACTACACCATCACCTCTTTCAGGTGCCACCTCCAACCGTGATACATGAAAGCAGGCACAACCACCACTATCTGCCAAGAGCACACCTGCCGGGCCTGCACAGAGCTCTTCTTCTTCCATGGCGTCAACAGGGCACAAAAGTGATATTATTTGTCGTCGTTGTAAGGGAAGAGGACATTTTGCGAGAGAATGCAAATCTCAGCGTGTGATGATTGCTACTGAGGATGGTGGGTATGAGTCCACTAGTGAGTATGATGAGGAGACTTTGGCTCTTATTACACATGAAGAACATGGTGGAGATGATAATGATCATGAGACGCAATACATGCCTGCTGAAGATGCTGACAGATATGAATGTTTAGTTGCTCAACGTGTTTTGAGTGTGCAGGTTACACAAGCTGAGAAAAATCGGAGGCATAATTTGTTCCATACAAAGGGAGTTGTGAAGGAACGTTCTATTCGCGTCATCATAGATGGAGGGAGCTGCAACAACTTGGCTAGCATGGAGATGGTGGAGAAGCTATCTCTCACCACAAGACCACATCCACAGCCTTACTAGATCCAATGGTTCAACAACAGCGGCAAGGTTAAGGTAACACGTACTGTTCGGGTGCATTTTAGTATCTCCACATATGTTGATTATGTTGATTGTGATGTGGTACCTATGCAAGCATGTTCCTTATTACTTGGTAGACCATGGCAATTTGATAAAAATTATGTACACCCTGGTAGAAACAATCAGTATACTCTTGTTCATAAGGATAAAAATATTACTTTGCTTACTATGACTCTGAATAGATTTTGAAAGATGATATTAATAGAGCTAATAAAGAAAAACAGGAGAAAAATAAGAGTGAAAATAAGATTGTGGCAAAAGAATTTGAGCAACAAATGAAGCCTAATAATAAACCATCTAGTGTTGCTTCTGAAATTAATTTGAAAAGTGCATGTTTACTTGCCAACAAATCTGATATTGATGAGCTAGATTTTAGCAAATCTCTTTGCTATGCTTTTATGTGCAAAGAGGCATTATTTTCATTTGAGGATGTGCCTTCCTCTTTGCCCCCTGCTGTCACTAACATTTTGCAGGAGTTCGCTGACATCTTCCCACAAGACGTGCCACCGGGATTACCACCTATTCGAGGGATTGAGCATCAAATTGACTTAATTCCCGGTGCATCGCTACCCAACCGTGCACCATACCGTACCAATCCAGAGGAGACGAAGGAGATTATGCGTCAAGTACATGAGCTGCTCGACAAAGGTTATATACGCAAATCTCTTAGTCCTTGTGATGTTCCTATTATACTAGTGCCTAAAAAGGATGGTACGTCGCGTATGTGTGTTGATTGTAGAGGCATTAATAATATTACTATTCGTTATCGTCATCTATTCCTAGGCTAGATGATATGCTTGATGAATTGAGTGGCTCTACAATATTCTCCAAAGTTGGTTTGCGTAGTGGATACCATCAAATTCGTATGAAATTGGGAGATGAATGGAAAACAGCATTTAAAACTAAGTTTGGTTTATATGAGTGGTTAGTCATGCCTTTTGGGTTAACTAATGCACCTAGTACTTTCATGAGACTAATGGACGAAGTTTTACGTGCTTTCATTGGACGATTTGTGGTAGTCTATTTTGATGATATACTGATTAATAGCAAATCTTTGGAAGAACATTTGGAACATTTACGTGCTGTTTTTATTGCTCTACGTGATGCACGTTTGTTTGGTAACCTTGGGAAGTGCACCTTTTGCACCGACCGAGTATCTTTTCTTGGCTATGTAATTACTCCACAGGGAATTGAAGTTGATAAAGCGAAGATTGAAGCTATTGAGAGTTGCCCGCAGCCCAGGACGGTCACACAAGTGCAGAGTTTTCATGGACTCGCTGGTTTCTATAGGCGTTTTGTGAGAGATTTTAGCACCATTGCTGCACCTCTCAACGAGCTTACAAAGAAGGATGTGCCTTTTGTTTGGGGTACCGCACAGGAAGAAGCCATCATGATATTGAAAGATAAGTTGACACATGCTCCTTTACTCCAACTTCCTGATTTTAATAAGACTTTTGAGCTTGAATGTGATGCTAGTGGAATTGGATTAGGAGGTGTGTTATTACAAGATGGCAAACCTGTTGCATACTTTTCTGAAAAATTGAGTGGGCTTAGTCTGAACTATTCTACTTATGATAAAGAATTATATGCTCTTGTTCGGACTTTAGAAACATGGCAACATTATTTATGGCCCAAAGAATTTGGTATACATTCTGATCATGAATCTTTGAAACACATTAAAAGTCAAGCAAAACTGAACCGTAAACATGCTAAATGGGTTGAATTCATTGAGACTTTCCCTTATGTCATTAAACACAAGAAGGGTAAAGAAAATGTTATTGCTGATGCATTGTCTCGTCGTTATACTATGCTTTCTCAACTTGACTTTAAAATATTTAGTTTGGAGACCATCAAAGATCAATATGTGCATGATGCTGAATTTAAAAATGTATTGCAGAATTGTAAAGAAGGTAGAACATGGAACAAGTTCGTCGTTAACAATGGATTTGTGTTTCGTGATAACAAGCTATGCATTCCAGCTAGCTCCGTTCGTCTTTTGTTGTTGCAGGAGGCGCATGGAGGAGGATTAATGGGACACTTCGGCGTGAAGAAGACGGAGGACATACTTGCTACACATTTCTTTTGGCCAAAGATGAGACGGGATGTTGAGCGTTTTGTTGCTCGCTGCACTACATGTCAAAAAGCTAAGTCACGACTCAATCCTCATGGTTTATATATGCCTTTGCATGTACCTAGTATTCCTTGGGAGGATATATCTATGGACCATGTTTTAGGTTTACCTCGAACAAAGAAGGGGAAAGATTGCATATTTGTTGTCGTGGATAGATTCTCGAAAAAGGCACGCTTTATACCATGTCATAAAAGCGATGATGCTGTTAATGTTGCTGATTTGTTCTTTCGTGAAATTATTCGCTTGCATGGTGCGCCAAATACTATTGTTTCAGATCGTGATACTAAATTTCTTAGACACTTTTGGAGATGCTTATGGGCTAAGTTGGGGACTAAACTGCTTTTTAGTACTACTTGTCACCCCCAAACTGATGGACAAACTGAAGTAGTCAATAGAACATTGTCTACTATGCTTAGGCCTGTTTTGAAGAATAACAAGAATATGTGGGAAGAATGCTTGCCTCATATTGAATTTGCTTATAATCGTTCATTGCATTCTACTACTAAGATGTGCCCTTTTGAAATTGTGTATGGTTTCCTACCTCGTGCACCTACTGATGTGTTGTCTCTTCCATCTTCATAGCAGGTTAATTTTGATGCTAAACAACGTGCTGAATTGATTTTAAAAATGCATGAGTTAACTAAGGAAAACATTGAGCGTATGAATGCTAAATATAGACTTGCTGGAGATAAGGGTAGAAAACATGTTATGTTTGCACCTGGAGATCTTGTTTGGTTACATTTGCGTAAGGATAGATTTCCTAAGTTGCGCAAATCAAAGCTAATGCCACGTGCTGTTGGTCCTTTTAAGGTGTTAGAGAAAATAAATGATAATGCATATAAACTTGAGCTACTTGCAGATTTTGGGGTTAGTCCCACTTTTAACATTTCAGATTTGAAGCCTTATTTGGGTGAGGAAGATGAGCTTCCGTCGAGGACAACTTCATTTCAAGAAGGGGAGGATGATGAGGACATCAATACCATTGTTACACCCACAGCCCCTACTGTTACATATAATGGACCAATTACTAGAGCTCGCGCACGCCAATTAAATTACCAGGTACTTCCGTTTCTTGGTAATGATTCTAATGGATATGAGAATATGATGTTGCCTAAATTGGATACATTTGTTTTGCTTACAAATGAAGGGCCTAGCTTGGAGAAGGATGAACATTGGAGCAAGAACAAGCATGGAGTTGATGGCATGCTAAGGGGAACAAGAACGGAGTTACAAGTGATGATTTCAGGACTTTGAAGCCACCATAAGGAGTGAATGAAGCTTTGGACGAAATATACAAGATGCCACTTCATAAATTTCGTCTAGAGGCTATTCTAGGTGCTACGTCACCTTATTATTGGGCCAGGCCCATGTAATTTTGAAATACATAAGTATAGGCTGTTTTTAGAGTTCGTATGTGTGGGGAAACAATAGATAGGGTTGGTTTCGGACCCCTTCCCCATGGGCCACGAAATCCCCCCCCCCCCCCTCTTCCTCCATATATACAGCCCTTAGGGCACCATTTAGACTTTCGGTTTTGTTTAGATTAAAAGTTCGCCATAGCTGCAACTTCGTGTACTTCGTTTGTGTTCAACGACCAGACAAAGGCGTCATAGAACCCCACCTTGATCAATAAAGCTTTCCTCTTATATTCGCAATATCCAGATTGCAATCTTAGTTTCTTGCTTGTTCTTCGTTTGCCTGCAGGAAACAGACCTTCGTGGTCAGGTTGGTCGTGCTCCGGCGTGGTCAATAACCTCTCGGAGTTGGTTTAGCGATTGCTAAGGCGCGACGTCCTCGCACGTTCGTAGTCGGATCGTCAAAGTCGACTTCCTCAAAACAATAGCCACCATCACATCAAAAGACGGGACACCTTTGCCTCTATCATTTATATTTACTTTGTTTTTCCTTTTACTTATCTTCTATATCTATCTCTATTAGATCTCACTCTTGCAAGTGACCGTGAAGGGATTGACAACCCCTTTTTCGCGTTGAGTGCAAGTGTTTGTAGTTTGTGCAGGTGCATATATTGAGGACTTGCTTGTGCCTCCTACTAGATTGATACCTTGGTTCTCAACTGAGGGAAATACTTATCTCTACTTTGCTGTATCACCCTTCCGTCTTCAAGAGAAAAATCAATGTAAGCTCAAGAAGTAACATATATTCATCAAAATCATCATGTGTAGTGGTAAACACAACCCATAAATATAATCCTTAATAAGTGCAAACTTCTCCAATATAGTGTAGTTGGGAGAATTCAAAAAGATAATAGGACTATTATGTATGGGTGCAATAGCAACAATTTCATTTTAAACATACGGAACTATAGCAAGTTCATGTCCATAAGCATAACTCAAATTGGCATCATGGCCACAAGCATAACAAGCATCAATTTCATCAAAAAGGGATATATCAAACGAATCAACGGGACCATAGCATTCATCCTTCGGTAAGCACGAAGGGAAATTAAATAATGTATGAGTTGAAGAGTTACTCTCATTAGAAGGTGGATAGGGTAGCTAATCCGCTCTTCCTTCTTTTGTTCTTTGCTCCCCTCGTCATCTTTTTCATCTAATGAGCTCACAGTTTCATCAATTTCTTCTTCCAAAGATTCCTGCAAAATATTAGTCTCTTCTTGGACAGCGAAGACTTTCTTAATAAATTCATCAATATCGGCACTGTATTTATAATTCTCATAGCAATATTTAAGTATAGCATAATTTTTAGATCTATAAACAGCATCATCATAATTTCCATACTGATGCGGAGCATCCTACGGACATCACCATGTCAAGAGTTCACTCGGCAAGTGAATCATCTCCTTTACACGTGTTCACTTGACCCTCTCGAGGATGGTATACTACTTGACACTCCTCCCGTGTGCATGCATAGGTATTGTCGGAGCTTCACGAATGTCGAGGAGGAGTGCAAGCGCCAAGGAACAACTACACCATCCGCGAGGAAAGCGTGGAAGAGAAGGAAGAAGAAGCATGGACAAGCTTCTGGAAAGCCCGGAACTTCCGGCCCCCGGAACCTCCGGCCATCCTGAGCTTCCGCCCTACTGCAAAGCCGGCCAAGAGTGTGCCAACTCTGGATAGCCCGGACCCTGCCCGAACCTTTGCCGGAACCTCGGCGCCGGACCTTCCGGCCGTCCACAGAACTTCCGGCCCTGCTGTGAGACACTCGGGCCGAAGCCCGTGTACCCTTTCGCCCCTCACTTACCCCTTCGTGGCTACCACTATATATACTCATCCCCTCCTACATTCTAGGGTTAGCAAAGTGATAGCTCATTTGTATGTGAGCTTTGCTCCTACCTTCTCCTCTTGAGAGAGAGAGACCACCACTCCCATGGAGTTCAAGACCTCCATGTGAGAAGATCCTACGGGATATATCAATCAAGACCCCCTCTTGGGCGGCCCCCTTCAAGACCTCCTCATGGAGATGAACCTTACCTTGTATCTTTCCCTTGGTTGTTCATGTACCTTGTGGATCTTGTGTGTTTGATTGTCTAGTGGATGTGTGATTGGACTTGTTCTTGAGTGTTTCCCCTTGTGATTTCTCTCCGTTCTTCCCCGTGTTCGTCGTGTTCTTCGAGGGATCTCGCTCCTTTCGTGAAAGATCGGCCGTATGGAGTTCCACTCTACATCATCTTGGTATCATGAGCCACGTTGATCACGAATTTGGAGCCTTCCCCACCGTTTTCTAGCCTTCTTTTGCTTGATTTCGTCCTACATCCGAAAATCCCCACCAAAAATAGCCCCCAAATTTTTTTGTGATTTGTTGGTTTGGATGATGTTTTGTTGATTTTGATCCATGGATTCGTTGTGTTTCAAGTGGATCTAGCTTTCCCCCATCATTTTCCCCCTTTCCATCTATGAAATCTCCCCAATTTTGACCTTGGAAATCGAGTTTTTCCGCCCCCGTTCTCAGATCTGGAATTTAGGGTTCGTCCCGGAAGAAATTCCACGACCCCCGGAACTTCCAGCCTGACCCGGAACTTCCGTCCCCCGGAACTTCCATCCTAGCCCCGGAACTTCCGGGCTAAACAGAAAGTTTACCCCAAAAACCCCCCTGACCCCCGCACTTTTTCCGCGACCCCCGGAAGTTCCAGCCACCCCCCGGAACTTCCGAAGCCCGGAACTTCCGGCCCTAACCCCGGAACTTCCGGCCTAACCAGAGACATTGCACAAAATTTCAGCATCGGCCTTCTTCACCGTTTTCATCATAACTTTTCACTCCGAACTCCGATTTGAGTGTTCTTTGGCTCGTTTTGAAGCTATCGACGTGCCCGAGGTCCTCAAGTTGGTTTTACCACCTTTTGACACCATAGAATATTTGGTACTTTGTCATCTTTGCCTAGGGCTTCCACCACATCATCTGCAATCCCACCATAGCCTTCCGCAACCTAACCCATCTTGTTCCCCATAGCATTTGAGGTTGTTTGAGTAGTGATTCGAGTCTCCTAAGGTGTTTCCGCTAATTAGAGATAGTTGCTTCCTCATCAACCACCACCACCACTTCCGCATAGGCTTACCCACCACACACTTCTGCCACCCCAATTTAACCCAATTTTGTTTGAGTTGTGAGTTGTGTCTCCTAAGGTGTTTCGGCTACTTAGGGACGGTGACCTTCAACTCCGACTCACATAACCCAATAGCCCTCCACCCCCGCATTACCTACTCGCAAAACCCATCATTGCATTTCCGCAACCACCACCGCTTCCCGCTACCACCATTTGACATTTGCCTTTGGAGATTTTGAGTTCGCGGTTTTTCCGTTTCCTAAGGTATTTCGGCTACTTAGGGACGAGTCTCTATCATCTTGGTATCTACATCAAGAACACCGCCACTCATCATCGCCATTGATGGTAACCTCTATATCATCTTGTTATAGTGGTATCCCTCCATTGTATATTCCCTTGCAATTGCATTGATAACCCCTAGCCCATTTTGCGTTACTTGCCTATCAACACTAGCCATTTGAGTATTGCCGGCAAGGTTACTTGTGCACATTAGTGATCCACCCTTCCATTGCATACATACCATATCATATTGGTATCATCATATCATCCCTTGTGTCACAAGATTGTTCCCGCATATACACAATTGCTATCTTGGTTTGTTCATTTCGCATAGTGGCGTTACAAAAAAAAGAGAATAAGATTTTAAGCAAAAGAGAAAGAGCAAAGAAGCTTGGAAGCAAGAGCCATAGCATCATACCACATTGCATAAGCTTGTCATATCCGATCATCTTGGATCAAACACCGGGAACCATACATATATAGCATACTTGGGATAGAAAGTTTATCCATTTTGCATCTTATAGGTTGTGCACAAGAGTCGTATCCGCCTATTGAGCAATCGTGCTAGCGTCTCTCTTGAGTTGTGCAACACGAGCATTTTGGTGGATTCCACATTTTGAGCTCATTCCTTGGTTGCACGGCCCTCTTTATCTATCCGTGTGTGTGTTTCCGTGTGCCATTCATTGCTATTGGTCTACTTGTTTCACTTGCAAATTTGTGAATCTCTTTCAACATTATTGACTCTTGCTAACATTCTCGTGATCAAATTTTTGTGCCACTATCCTCACCGAGCCACTCCATAAGCTTTACTTGATAGGTGTGAGTGAACAAGTCTGGTACCAATTCCACTATTCTTTCATCTCACATTGAGTGAAACGGGATACATCCTCAACTTTGGGAAAAGGTAACTTGGTATTGTTTATCTCATTTCCTACTCACCTCTACTTGAGTCTTGTGATGGATAGGCAAGGCATTTCCCCTTCGGTCTACTACAACAACGATGAGTTCGATGCCACGAACAACTCCAACAACGCCAAGATGCAAGCTCAAATGGAGGAGATCTAAGCCCTCATCAAGTCCTACAAGAGATCTTCCTCATCTTCGAGAAGACGCTCTAGTGCACATGCTTCCGAGCTACCATCTCCGGCAAGATCACGTCAGCATCGACACCATCACCACCAAGAGCGTGAAGGTCATGAGCTCAACACCAAAACCTGGTCAATGACTTCACCATCTCCCTTGGCATCTTCGCCAAGCGACTTCAAGGCATCTTCGCCTACGGACATACGGCATCTTCGCCAACAAGCACCTCAAGACTACGCTCAAGAGAAGCTCCCCAAGCTCAAGTCCGCGACTTCCACGAGCTACTACGACCTCGACACCAACCATAAGGTTCCTTTCTATGGGACTCAAGAAGCAGAGGAGTATCCCGAGTGGGAGCGCCTAATGGACGACTACCTCAAGCTACATCAACTTCCTCCCGAAGATCAAGTGAAGTGCGCCACAAGAAACTTCCACGACTACGCGTACACATGGTGGCTTCACACACCTTCGGAGAGCTACGACATGAGTTGGCCCAAGACGAAGAAAGCTTTGCGGCGAGAGTTTGTGCCTCCAACCTACACGGAACAACTTCTACGCCAATTGGAGAACACCATCCAAGGATCCAAGTCCATCGACGAGTACTTCAAGGAGATGAAGGTTGCCTTGCGACGAGCCGGCGTGGACGACCCCATGTCGATGAAATTCCACTTCGTGATGGGATTGCACAACGACATCTCCAAGATAATCTTCCTCGAGAACTACAAGTCCCTCGACGACAACTACATTGGTGCTCTCAAGGCGGAACAAGAACTCATGAAGGCCAAGGCTTCTCCACCCGAAGCACACTTCTCAACGACCAAGCTCCATGAGAACGAGCATGAGGATAGCACCACCAAGATGTCCAAGCCCGACGAGCTCCAAGACGATGCTCCCAAGTTCGACTTCACCGCCATCCCTCCTCATGGCATTGATGATGCCGAGTCTACTTCGACTCTTTTTCAAGATGGTGCGGCGACGAGTACGACTACGGAGACCCTCAAGGACCATGCTTTGGAGGTGAGCGACAAGGTGGCGAGCAAGGATGATGCTTCCATCTTAGGAGGCGAGAGTGATGATGTGCCATCTTCGGCCTTTATCCATGGTGACGGCGATGAGATGGTTGAGTATTTCACTTCGACCACGGTGTCGTGGAATTGTCACGGCAGATGTCCTCTTACAAGGACTTAGTCATGGAGCCATCGCAAATAGGAAGCTTAAAGGGGTTATCGAGACAAAGGACACGAGAGGTTTTATACTAGTTCGGCCCCTTATGGTGAAGGTAAAGCCTACGTCTAGTTGGGTTGGTATTGCTTGAGGTTTCGATGACCAGGGAGCGAGATACGCGATGCCCGGTTCTCGATTGGTTGTTTCTTGCCCTAAAGCCGCCACAGTCGTCCCCTTATATACACGGGTTGACGCCCTATGGTTTCTGAGTCCCGCCGGCTTATCAACAATGTCCGCTCGGTGACTAGTTAAATCTACCTTATGATACAAGTCATGCCATTATGGCGGTTTACTACAATGGGCCTTAAGCGCTTTGTGGGCCTTAAGCCCCTTTATTGAACCGCCATCTTCATGCTTGGTCTTGGGCTTCTTTCTGGTAATCTTCTTTACGTAACCCGGCCCCTCCTGGGCGGCTTACACAAATAGTTATATCCCCAACATTAGGCCCCAGATTGATTTGAACCTGTTCATGTCAATCTTAAAATACCTTAAAACCTAAATCTTCAATCTTCTGACTGTGCAAAAGACTTTCTTTAACCCGCCGTGACGTCATTTTCTGGACCCGTGTTAACCCGCCATGACGTCATCTTTTTTTTATTCCACTGTATCGTTCAACGGATCTCTGTCTTTATTGATTGTTCCAAAAACTGAGGCGTCAGGGCCGCTGGATAATAACTTTTATCTCCTCGTTTCCTGCGCCGTCTCAGTTATCCTCTCCTTATAAATAGGCGCGACCTAGGTCTCCCATTCTCACCTTACAAGTCGTCTTCTTCTTCCTCTTGCCTCCTCTCGAGCTCCGCCGCCGCCGCCGTCGACCTTCTTGTCTTCACCGACCCAGGCCGCTGCATCAACCCGACTCGGTTCAGAAAACGACGGCAACCTTTCGCAGCTCCTCCAGATCCGTAAGTTCCCTTCCCTTCCTTGCTTAGATCTTCATTAGGAACTTCCTCGAGTTCATCGGAGTTCATCACCATTGGAGCTAAACCTTTGCTAGTTTTTCTCCTATATGCCTCTTCCAATCTGAGAATGACATAAAATAGCCGCGGTAGTTGTTTTCGCACCTGTCTTGGATAAAAAACAAATCCCTTTCTCTGTATGAAAACCCCATTCGAGCCTATGAACACATCTGCGTCAGTTTTTAGGTCTAGAACATTTTCTTATCAGAACAGTTCTTTGATCTCAACTTATAGCAGAAGATTGTGAAATCTTATTTTATCACCCGGAAAACTTCTTCTTGTTAAATGCCCTTAAAACTGTCCAGGTGTCCGGTTTTAAATGCATACCACTGATCTGTGAACCTTGCCTGATTCTCATATCTTTAAAAAATTTGAACTGCTCTTAATGCTTGTAGCGGCTTAAATATTACTGCCCAATTATCCTTATATCATTAGGCCCCTTCGTAGCCGCTACCTTGATAATTTGGATATCTTCTCCTGAGTTAAAATTTGAACCGGATTTTCTTATGTTGTAATAGGCCAATTGTTGTCATGGCTCCTAAAGCGACCAAATCTCAGTAACTCGTGAATCGGGTCCCATCCACAGTCACCAAAAGTAAACCGGCTGAGTTTGTGAAGTCCGCCACCGCAAAAGAAGGAGGTCATGTCTTATCGTGTTCCTGACCCGTCCGAAGAAAAGCCTCAACCCAAAGAAGGGGAAGTGATAGTTTTCACGGATCACATGAGTCGGGGATTTGCTCCTCCCGGCTCAAAGTTCTTCAGAGAAGTTCTGAATTTCTTTGATCTTAGACCTCAAGGTATTGGACCCAATTCCGTGTCAAATCTTTGCAATTTTCAAGTCTTCTGCGAGGTGTACCTGGGAGAGGAGCCAAGTCTACTTTTGTTCAGAGAACTTTTTTACTTGAACCGGCAGAATGAACGTGCCAACGGGCCTAGTCTTGAACTTGGCGGTATCTCGATCCAGCGATGAAGAGACTGCCTGTTTCCTTATGCTGAGCTGCCGAGTCACCCAATAAATTGGAATCAGACATGGTTCTATTGTCAGGATACTTCTCTGGCTAACGAGAAGCCTCTGCCCGGCTTTCGCGCCCTGCGCCTTGAGTCCAACCATCCACTGCGCCTTGAGTCCAGCGATGAAGAGACTGCCTGTTTCCTTATGCTGAGCTGCCGAGTCACCCAATAAATTGGAATCAGACAGGTTCTATTGTCGATACTTCTGGCTAACGAGAAGCCTTCGCTTGACTTCGCGCCTGCGCCTTTGAGTCCAACCATCCACCGGCGGATAAACTAACCATTGTTGAACGTCGCCTCTTAATCCCACCATCAAGAAGATCAAAGCCCTTTTGGGGAATGGTTTAAATGGCATCGACCTGGTCCGAGTCTGGGTTACTTGGCGGATACTCCTATTAAGCCGCCGCTCCGGCTTAATGTGTACTTATACATGCGAGAAGAGCGACCCAATGCGTCATAGTCCTGACGACCTACCAGACGATGTGGCGGATGCTACAACCCAGTCATTGCTGAAGGAGGGCACTGTTACTAGCAATGCCTTCGGTTTACTCCCCTTTTGCAAAAAGAACCCGGCCCCTGCAGTAAGTTATCAATCTTAATAAATATTCCTTAACCTATTTACCTTATTTGTACTTATAACTCTTTATCTTTTTCCACAGGCTGGTGATAATTTCTGGAAGGTCAAATATGACCACGAGGCTGCCCAACAAGCCAGGGCAGCCAAGAAAACCGAAAGGAAAGCCGCCAAGACTGGAACTTCAAAGAAGAAGAAACCCAGCGCCTCCGATTTTCTCAAATTGGATGACTCTTCTTCACATGAGGAAGAGGTAATCCCTTACTCTCTTAACTCCCTTGTTACTATTTTATTGATATTTTCGCCTTTCAGGAGGACACTGGGAACAGCCAAGCTCCTGGTGAAGAGGTAACTATAATCTCCTCTGACTCAGAGCCTTTGCCAAAGCACAAAACCCGACGGGTGACCCGGAAAGTAAGATTTTCACATCCTCTAGCTTATCAAGATTCTCAATTTCTTTTGAAGCAACAACAGCTTGAAAGCCGGAGGCAAACCCGGACCAGTAAGGACGCAGAGCTCTCTTCCGGCTTACCCGACGTGAGCAGGAAGCGTCGGACTGAGGTCATCTCCACCTTACGTTATGTTTATCCTTTGGCGGGTTTCATTCGTCAACCTCTCAATTCATCTGATTCCAATTATCAGGATACCTCTCCTTCCTCCGGCGAGTCTATGCAATCCAACATGTCGGCCTTCAAGACTGCCTCGGGTAATATACCTTTGTTATCCTCATGCTTTGCCTTACTCATATTTTGTACTCATCCTCTGCTCATCCCACAGGTGCAGTGTGAAGCCCAAGAAGAGGGCAAAAAGAATAAGCCGATCGAAGACCGGTAGCAACTAAGCCGAAACTCTAACAGCTGCCTCGATGCTTCTACTCATCAACCGCCTTGAGCCGCCTATGAAATTCCAACGCCATCTTCGACTACTTTCAAGACACTTTTAACAGCTCCGATAATCCGGAAATTCCTAGCCCGGCCAAGGCGGTGAGCCGAAGTTGAAATCTTGAAAAGCCGTATGTTGAACTGGGGCAGCCTCATCGTCTTGCGGATGTAATCGCCAAGGAAGAACTTGTCAAACAGGAAGACCAAACAGGACATCGCTGATTATGCTCACTTAAGCATTGGCGATATAGTCTCGTGCTATCTGAATCAAGTGCATAACAGCCGCGACACGGAAATTGACATGGTGAAACAGATGACAAAGATAAATCGAGGTATAACTTATACTATTTCTCCCGAATCTTACTTATCAGACCAGCCCCAAGTCTCATCGCTTATAAGTAAATATGCGGTAGACTTAGATACCTGCTTACTGTTAGTTCAACCGGTTTACAAGAAAGGATATTTAACCCAGCCATAATATGGCAACTTAAAACGTGTGATACACATTAGCCCCCAAGTGTCAAGTATCTTTACTTGTAAAGTGCTTGAGACTTTAATATGCATAATCTGGCATTATAAAGTAAAATTTTCTTTAGCATACATTAGCCCCCAAGTGTCAAGTGTCTTTACTTGTAAAGTACTTGAGACTTTAATGACATCTTACCATAACCTTAATTATAACCCGGCGTCAATGCAGGCCTCCACCAGTCAATTTGAATTGGAGATTGCTGACCTGAAGACCCGGCTGGCAGCCCAAGAACTTGATATTCAAAAAGCCAACTCCAAATTCGCATTCAGCGTCTCTGAGCAAGAAAAGCTGAAGAAGAGTTTTGACGCGGAGAAGAAGACACAGGCAGATGAAAAACTTCACTTGTGACCGGGCCGAGACAATGAAGCAGCTCTTGCCGAAGCAACTGCCGAGCTGTCCGGCTTAAAGTGCCAGATATCTCAAATGGTCTCAGCAATCTTCGGTAAGTTACTATGTGTAACCGTGAACATCACCATGGTTTCTTTGATGACTATTTTAGATATTATCTCCGGCTTACCTTATATGTATAAACGCAAGCCCGAGGAGCACAAACCTGAAGCAGAATATGCTGATCAAGCTTAAGGCGGTGTACACTCTAGTGGAACAGCTATACACCGGGTCACAACGTTCTTTGGCCGTTGTGGCTTTAACAAAAGATAATCCTTATCTACTGCAGGAAGTGCTTAAAAGGCTTGCCGTGTTAACTCAACGGATTCAGGAGCTAAGGCGGTATCTGGCGGAGCCGGGGCCATAGCCGCCTTAAGCCGGGCCAAAGTGTTGGTTCCAGAGCTAGACCTAGCCGATGTTGCTCTTGGATATCCCAGTTTGAAGGAGGACGGCTCTGTATTCAATGAATCAGACTTCACCACCTGTGTGAGAGTCGTACGCCCTGTGGCCACCATCATCGGCAATGATATTGATCTTACGAAGTATCAGCCGGGTTATGACAACGAGAACCGGAGGATTCCAACTCCGCATTATGATGACGTCAGCCTGATCCCTCCAACTCGTAAGCATACCTTTGCTCCTGAAGTTGACCCGGCCAGTTTAACAGATGATGAAGCTGAATTTGAAGCCTTAAGCGGCATTGACTGGACCTCGTCAACCTTCCAGGACAAAACAGCAGACGAAGAGGTGGAGAAGGATAACCCGGAGTCTTCAAGCCCACCAAAGGAGTAACCCGCCTGGTACTAGGTTCTGTCATGCCTTCGCGTATGTTTGCGGTGCTTAATATTGTCACAAGCCGCTATCGTTGTATACTGCTGGCTTACATGAATTGCTCCTTGACGTCCAAAAACTTTTTTGCTTTACCCTGTGTATAAAAACAAAAAATTCCTTTGGCGTCTTACCACATCCCGGTCATATAGAATAATGTTAACCCGTAGTATGAACTAAAACATCATAAAAGACAGCCAGTTTATGATCATGACCATAATAATATACCGCTATCTTATTGAAGCTTACATTACCGGCTTATGTGATCCCAAAAGCAGATAGTTAAACTTAACTTGAAAATTGGCACATATAATGTTTACGGCCCTTAATATTATTTACCCTTATAGAATAAAATAAACTTAATTTTCAAAGGCCTCCGATTGAATACGATCAAGAGAACTGCTCCAAAGGGGTTAAGCTAAGATTCGGATACGATCATATAGTCCCCAATGGCTTTGGCGATGCCGATCAAGTGGGTATCGACAGCTATGTTCTCTTTGGTTCGAATACGACCTATGTTTGAACAGGAAGCCCCCAAGTGACCATTAGAGTTGTTTAATGATGCTGATTCGAATACGATCCATGTCAGACCCAAAGGGGTTAAGCTATGATTCAAATATGATCAAGAAGCCCCCAAGTGGGTTTGGCAGTATGCCGATCAATTGGGTATCGACAGCTATGTTCTCTTTGGTTCGAATATGACCTATGTTTGAACAGAAGCCCCAAGTGACCGGCTAGATTCAGATATGATCATAAGTCGGACCAAAAGGAAAGCCGGATTCAGATCTGATCCGCCTCGTTGGTCGCTTCCACCATCCGGTAAAGAAGATACATAAACCTTGAAGGGTGGAAAGGAAAGAGGTCCTGCTTTATTGCTTTATATAATATATACATTGCTAAAAAAGGAAAAAATAATATACTCTGAGAGCCGGCAGCTTAAGTATAATAGGGCCGGAGATGCGCTATGTTCCACGACCGGCGGGTCTCTTCCTCCGACTTACGTGAGTCTTTGTGCTCTCGAACATCGATGAGGTAATATGACCCGTTGTTGAGATTCTTGCTGATCACAAAGGGTCCTTCCCAAGGAGGGACAGCTTGTGCATATCGATTGATCCTGAATAAGCCGAGCACTAAATCGCCTTCTGAAAAGTTCGCTTCTAACCCGGCGGCCGTGATAACGGCGCAGTCTTCTTGATAAATCGCCGAGCGGGCTATTGCCAAGTCTCGCTCCTCATCTAACAAGTCAAGTGCATCTCGACGAGCTTTTTTCATTATCAGCCTCAACATAAGCCGCCACCCGGGTGAATCATGCCGGATATCACTTGGCGTAACCGCCTGCCTCCGTACACCATGAAGAAAGGTGTATAACCTGTAGATCTCATTAGGCGTTGTGTTGATGCTCCATAGCACGTAGGGTAACTCCTCCACCCAACAACCCGGAGTTCATTGTAAGGGAACTAAGAGCCGTGGTTTGATACCTTTCAAGATCTCTTGATTAGCTCTTTCGCTTGACCATTAGATCGGGGTGAGCAACAACAAACATCAAGCCGGATGTGCTCTTGTTGATGTAACTCTTCCATGGCACCCTTGGAGAGATTGGTACCATTATCGCTTATAATGCTGTGTGGAAAGCCAAACGAAAGATCACCTTTTTCATGAACTCGAACCGTCGTGGCTGCATCACACTTATCGACCGGCTCTGCTTCAACCCACTTGGTGAATTTATCCACTGCCACCAACAAGTGTGTCTTCTTATCCTTAGACCTTTTGAAAGGTCCAACCATGTCAAGCCCCCAGACCGCAAACGGCCAAGTAATTGGAATCATCCTCAATTCTTGAGCCGGCACATGAGCTCGTCGTGAGAATTTTTGACATCCGTCACATTTGCTGACCAGATCCTCCACATCAGCATGAGCCGTCAGCCAATAGAAACCATGAAAAAAAAGCCTTGGCCACCAGAGATTTTGAACCGGCATGATGACCGCAATCTCCTTCATGAATCTCACGAAGTATCTCCTGACCCTCCGCAGGCGATACACAATGTTGAAACGCCCCAGAGACGCTGCGGTGATGCAACTCGCCATGAACAATTGTCATGGATTTGGACCGCCTGACGATTTTTCTTGCCAAGGTCTCATCCTCAGGCAACTCTCCCCGGGTCATATAAGCCAAATATGGGATTGTCCAACTGGGATGGCATGGAGAGCCGCCACCAAGGCGCCTCCGGGTCCGGGTAATCGCAAGCTCTTCCTCTGTAGGCACTCTGACAGAAGGGTTATGCAAAACGTCAAGAAAGGTGTTAGGCGGCACCGGCTTACGTTGAGACCCCAGCCAGCTTAAAGCATTAGCCGCCTCATTCTTCCTTCGATCAATGTGCTCTACTTGATAACCTTTCAAGTGCCCAGCCACCGCATCAACTTCACGACGATAAGCTGCCATAAGGGGATCCTTGGAGTCCCACGCGTTCGCACCTGCTGAGCGACGAGGTCCGAATCGCCCAAGCATCTTACCCGCTCAAATTCATCTCTTTGGCCATCCGGAGGCCATGGAGTAAAGCCTCAGATTCAGCTGCATTGTTAGTACAGAGAAACATAAGCCGGAGCACATAACAAAATTTGTCACCTCGGGGAAGTTAAACGACTCCAGCCTTCGAGCCTTCCAACCACTGGACCCATCAAGTGAATAGTCCAATATGTGTTATCCGGCTTCTCCTCCGGTGCTCGCAACTCCGTCCAATCATTGATAAAGTCTACTGTGGCTTGAGACTTGATAGTCAGACGTGGCATATACTTTAAACCATGAGGCCCAAGCTCAATGGCCCACTTGGCGACTCGTCCTGTGGCTTCCCTATTCTGGATGATGTCTCCCAAGGGGGCTGAACTTACCACAGTTATAGGATGACCCAGGAAGTACTGCTTTAACTTCCGGCTCGCCATGAACACCCCATAAACAAGTTTCTGCCAATGCGGATACCTTTGCTTGGATTCTATGAGCACCTCACTGATGTAATAAACCGTTGTTGAACCGGATGCTCCTTGCCGCCTCCTTACGCTCCACCACAATGGCCACACTAACAAAGACGTGAGTTAGCAAAGAACATACAACAAAGAACGGCTCTTTATCAATGGGAGCCGCGAGAACCGGCGGCTCAGATAACTGTCTCTTTAAATCTTCAAAGGCAGCATCAGCAGCCTCACCTGCATAAAAGTGTATGTTTTCTTCATCATCCGACATAAGGTAGAGCCTTCTCACCTAACCGCTTATGAATCGGCTTAAAGCAAAGAACGCTGACGCGCCCGCTGAACATCATTGATGCACACCGGTTTAGCCAGAGAGGTAATCGCTTTGATCTTCTCGGGTTAGCTTAAATGCCCTGCTTTGAGACCAGGAATCCCAAAAGTTAGCCTGCAGGTACACCAAATACACACTTGTCCGGGTTAAGCATCATCTTGTAGACCCGGAGATTATCAAAGGTTTCCTTTAAGTCGGATATCAAGGTTTCCTTCTTTCTGGACTTCACCACAATTTCATCTACGTAAGCATGAACATTGCGCCCAATCTGATTGTGGAGACAATTCTGTACAAACCGCTGATAAGTCGCCTGGGCACTCTTGAGCCCAAACGGCATAGATACATAGCAGAAGGCTCCAAACGGAGTAATGAAAGCCGTCTTCTCCTGGTCCTTAACTGCCATATTGATCTGATGATAACCAGAGTAAGCATCCAAAAAACTCAAACGCTCGCAACCCGTTGTAGCATCGATGATTTGATCAATGCGGGGTAGAGCAAAGGGATCAGCCGGACAGGCTTTATTTAAGTCCGTAATCCACACACATCCGCCAGTGCCGTTCTTCTTGAGCACAAGCACCGGGTTAGCCAACCACTCCGGGTGAAAGACTTCCACAATGAACCCGCCGCTAAGAGCCGAGCGACCTCCTCCCTATAACTTTTCGCCTTTCCTCATTGAATCGCCGGAGAAGTCGCTCGACCGGCTTATACTTTGATCAATATTAAGAGCGTGCTCACGAAGTTCTCTCGGGACACCGATATGTCGAAGGTTTCCATGCAAAGATGTCCCGGTTCTCAAGGATGAACTCGATGAGCGCTTTCCTATTTGGGATCCAAATTGGCACCGCGTCGAATCGCTTGGAAGAGTCGCCGGAGTGAAGTCGACTCAGTTTTGTCTCGGCGTCGACTTAAATTTCAACACCGAGTCTTGCTACGTGGTTGGCTTCTTCAAAGAGGTCATATCCGCCGGGTCAACATTAGTTTGATAAAACTTCAGCTCCTCTTCAGCACAAACAGATTCAGCATAAGCCGCATTGCCTTCCTCGCATTCCAAGGCTACCTTTCGACTCCCATACACAGTGATGGTGCCCTTGTAACCCGGCATCTTGAGTTGCAGATAAACATAACACGATCGTGCCATAAACTTGGCATAAGCCGGCCGTCCAAACAGAGCGTGATACGGGCTCCTGATTTTGACTACCTCAAACGCCGCCTTCTCATACGAATCATATTCAGATCCAAAGGCTACTTCCAAATTTTGATCTTTCCAACTGGATATGCCGACTTACCGTGTACCACCCCATGAAAAACAGTGTTGGACGTCCTCAAGTCCTTATCACCAACCCCATGCGGCAAAAGGTCTCATAATAGAGAATATTGATGCTGCTTCCTCCGTCCATGAGCACCTTAGTGAATTTATATCCACCAACCCGAGGGGCCACCACCAAGGTTAACCGACCGGTTATCAACCCGGAGGGGGTGATCTTCCCTGCTCCAAATGATAGGCTGTTCTGACCACCTCAAATAACGGGGAACCGCCGGCTCAACCGAATTCACGGCCCTCCTATGAACCTTCTGGTCACGTTTGCACAAGTTAGTGGTAAACACATGGTATTGCCCACCGTTCAGCTGTTTTGGATGGCTCGATAACTGACTGCTGCTTCTGCTGTCCCCCCCCTTGACCATTTGCTGCGATTATAGCCACCTTGACCTCCCCGAAAGTCGGAACTTGAGCCGCCACCCGGCCATGAAAACCACTCGCTCTGAACCGCCACCGATCCGTGATTGCCATCAAACATGTTGGAATTCTTGAAAGCCTTCATGATCGCGCAGTCCTTCCATAAGTGGGTGGCAGGATTTTCCCAGTACCGTGTCTTGGGCAAGGCTCATTCAAGCTGCTCAAGAGATGGACCTGAGCCACCAGATCGAGGGGTGGTCTCCTCACGCTTCTTGTTGTTACCTTGGGCATTAGCATTGGCCACAAACTCCGGGTTACACTCTGCCTTACGTTTGTTGCCTCCTTGACTTACCGGGTTATGCTACTGACCCTTTCCATTGCCGTTCTTCTTTCCTTTCCCTGTCTTTTCCTCCTCAGACGCGGGATCATTGGTAGTATCAGAATCGGCATATTTAACCAAGTGAAAGGATCGATATAGTTGACTAGAGGGGGGGGGGGTGAATAGGCAACTAACAATTTTTAAGCTTTTCTTTACCAATTTAAACTTGCAATAATTAAGGTTGTCTAGATGTGCAACTAGGTGGACAACCTATATGATGCAATCAACACAAGCACAAGAGCAAGCAAAGATAGAAACACAAATAAGCTTGCACAAATAAAGGGATAAGATAACCAAGAGTGGAGCCGGTGGAGACGAGGATGTGTTACCAAGTTCCTTCCTTTTGAGGGAAGTACGTCTGTTAGAGCGGTGTGGAGGCACAATGCTCCCCAAGAAGCCACTAGGGCCACCATAATCTCCTCACGCCAAGCACAATGCAAGAGCCGTGATTCCACTATTGGTGCCCTTGAAGGCGTGCAAACTAACCTTTACAAACAAGGTTGGGGCAATCTCCACAACTTAATTGGAGGCTCCCAACAACACCACGAAGCTTCACCACAATGGAATATGGCTCCACGGTGACCTCAACTGCCTAGGGTGCTCAAACACCCAAGAGTAACAAGATCCGCAAGGGATAAGTGGGGAATCAAAAGTCTCTTGGTGGAAGTGTAGATCGGGCCCTTGTCACCCAATCCCGAGCAAATCAACAAGTTTGATTGGCTAGGGAGAGATCGGGCCAAAATGGAGCTTGGAGCAACAATGGAGCTTAGAGATAGAAGAGGTGGTCAACTAGAGGTAGGAGACACGCCTTTTATACTCGGAGAAAAGATCCAACCGTTATCCTCTAGTTCAGCACACACACAGTATTATCATTCAAAACGCTGCAGATTACCGCTACCACGGGTACTACCGTGGAAGGCCACGATTATCATGGCAGCAAAGCAGAGTTCGGATCGGCTCGACCGAAAGAAGATTACCGCAGCGCAAAGATTATCACAAGCACCCTTTGCGGTACTACCGCAAAGGCAGTAAGCCACAGTTTTCAAGAGCGCTGATGAAATAAATTACATCCGCGTTTACTCACCGAAAAGGAAACAAAGGCGAATTCGACGCAGATTACCGCTACCGAGGCGCCAGATTACTGCGGAGGCGCGGATGTAAAATTACATCCGTCCCTACTACCGCGGCGCAACGGTACGGGGCATGAGGGCCACGGTACTACGGCTCCAAGATCGCGGTACTACCGTGTCCACTCGCGGTACTACCGCGCAGGATGAGCGGTACTACCGTGTGGGCGTGGATGTAAAAAAATTACATCCGCGCCTACTACCGTACCGGAGCAGCACAAGGCGTAGGAGTTGCGGTACTACGGCCCCTGGGTAGCGGTACTACCGTGACCCCCAGCGGTACTATCATTGGTACTATGATACTACCGCTTCCCTAGAGCAAGATTACCGCAAGAGCAGCAAAGGCCGTCGGATTTATGCACAACTATGACAACGGAAGATGCTCCAAAGTGCAAGGAAAGGAAGAACAAGTGTACGTGTTGATTCCACCCAAACCTTTCCGACGCGGACCCCTCTTAATAGTACGGCTCTCCCACGACTCAAATCCACCAAAAGAAACGAGAACGACGCCGCCTTCAATAGTCTCCGAGGGGCACCGAATCGTCTCGTGCCTAGTGATGAAACATCCGAGAAACTCAAGGCATACGATTAGTCCAAGAAAAGTATCGCCATCAATCACCAAAACACTTGAGGGATAAATATGCCCTTACAATCTCCCCCTTTTTGGTGGATTGATGACAATACGGATTTGCACAAAGATACGATAATATTGAGCAAGGGCAAACCCTCCTCTCCAAAATATAGACGGGCTCCCCTAGATGTGTGCACTGGATGAATGCTTTGGACTGCATAGCACACATACTAGGATCACCACTCCCCTATATTTTAGAGACAAAGGCACTAATAATAACATCTAAGCAACATATAGCACAATATAACACAAGCTCGCTAAGATAGATAGAGTGCATATGTCTTACACCATATGAAGGAAAAGCAACTAAAACGAGGTTCAAACGAAGTTCAACCGAGAACGCAATAAACACACCAAACACGAACATGACACAAGACTCGCAAATCCCTACACTCTCTCCCCCTTTGGCATCGAGACGCCAAAAAGGCAGAGAGGACACCTACACACAAGCTGATGTAGGGCGGAACCCTACGTGGACGATCTTTCACGTTGGAGCGGATCCCTACGGGGAACACGAAGAACGAGCGGAAGAACACGAGGGAAAACACGGGGAGAACGAGAGAGAGATCACTCAACCGACAAGAAAACGATCACACAAGTGCTAGATTATCAAACACATAGAGTGGCACAAGATTCAAGGACAACAATGGGTAGGATACAAGGGTAGCCGTTCTTCTCCGTGAGGAGGTCTTGATGGGGTCCACCCTAGAAGGGGGTCTTGAATCCGCTTGGGGATCTTCTCCAAGAGGTCCTGGCCCGAGGAGAAGTAACCAAGTGGACGAGCAAGGCTCTCACACAAACATGAGCTAAACCTAAGCTAACCCTAGAAAGGAAGTGGAGGTGGTCTATTTATAGTCTAAGCCACGAAGGGGTAAGTGGGAGAGGGATACAAGGCCAAAGGCCTGCGGGTTGAGCACAGGCAGAGCGGTAGTACCGCTTGGGACGGCGGTAGTACCGCCAGAAGCGGTAGTGCCGCTTGGACCGGGCGGTAGTACTGACCCGGTCGCCGAGCATGTGAGTTTGTCGGGTTGAGCGGCAAGAGAGCGGAAGTTCGGGCGGTAGTGCCGCTGGGGCCTTTAGCGGTAGTACCGCTTGGTGTTGGCGGTAGTACCGCCGCCTCGGTCTTCTTTCTCCTTCTCTTCCATGCTTCCTCGCGGATGGTGTAGTTGTTCCTTGGCGCTTGCACTCCTCCTCGTGCGTCCTTAGTGTTCCGACAATACCTATGCATGCACACGAGTGGAGTGTCAAGTAGTATACCATCCTCGAAGGGGTCAAGTGAGCACGTGTAAAGGAGATGATTCACCTTTGTGTATGTGAAGTAGATGTCGCACGTGTCACTCGCCGAACGGACTCTTGACATGGTGATGTCCATAGGATGCTCCGCATCACAAGCGGTGGCTCAAGCAGCAGGGAACTCATCCCAACCCTCTCCGTCAGACTCCTCGGCAGCAGGGATGGACTCCTCGACGTCCTCCTCAGAATCAGTCCACCTGTAGCCTTGCTTCTCCATCCACTCGGCCTGGAGTGATGCGCTCCTCAAACCCGCCAGACACATCCTCACCATAGAGCTGCAAGATCTTCCCGTCCCGGCGACGACTCTCCTTGGACGCCACGTGAGTCCTGATCGCCCCTTGGCTTGCATGCAAAAAGAGTCTTCATCTTGTCCTTCACTTCTTGGCCCATGAAGGCATAGAGGAGCTCGGGAAGGCCTAGCAGCATGGCCCTCAAAGAACATTCTCGGTGCCAAAGCATCCTCCTCACCAACAAAGCAGCCCTAGCAGCAGACGCCGCACGAGTAGTAGTGTTGGCCCAGTTGGGTTTAACACGCAGACAGATGGGATCATGGCGAATCCAGTCAGGGGCAAGGAACTCCTCACCAGGGAACATCTTCTCCCAAGTCCTCGAGATCAGCAGAAACAGATAGGGCCCATAGATAGGCACTTTGCGGTTGAACACCACAAACCGAAGCTCACACCACATGATGTGTGAGACATCAAGTGGCTGAGTCTGAGACAAACGAGCCTCCTCGCAGATGAGCATCTTATCCACCATATAGGCATGGACCTTGTCCTTGTCACCAATGCGAGGGAACAAAGAGTTGCGGAAGATGCGGTACATGATATCCAGAAAAGAGTTGAGCACCAACCCTATCTTGCCACTTGGAAGCGTCTTCTCAACATAGTACGGTGCAATCCTGTCCTTGTTGGCAGAATAAGAGTTGGCATGGGGGCGAACACCCACGGGAGTGTCGAGCCCGTCATCAGGTACTTGGAGCAAATCCATGAACTCCCTTCCGTAGCGATCAGCTTACGGCCATTGGTCATCCAGTCATCCTCCTCTCCTCGTCGTGAGTGAAAGTAAATCAAGCAAAGAACTGACAGATAAGCTCAGGATCATAGTCAAGGTGAAAGGATATCACATGCTTAATGCCAAACTACTCCACCAAGTCCAGAGCCTCTCCAAAGTAGGCACGGAACTTGTCCTTCCTCAAGTGATGCATGTCAATCCATTTCACATCCACATAGGTATTCTGCTTGTTCTTGATGACATCCAGATAGATGTTGGTTTGTTGCTTGTTCCAAAACAGCTCACAACCCCTGACAGAAGAACGAGGGGTCACGTACGGGTGAATCTGCCTGAGACGGACGTAGTCAGATTGGGGCATCTCATCCATGCCCTTGGCGGGCTCCTTGAACTTGCTAGCAGTAGTCTTGACATTGCGCTTTGGGGGCGAGAGGAGCCCTCCGGTGCTTCACCGGTGTTGCGCAGACGCTTGGAGCCAAGTGTCACGATCGGGATTGGAACGGCGAGAGCCACCACCGAGACACACACGCAAAACACCAACGAACGCCAAGAGGATCAATGCAAAGACCACAACAAAGCACAAGAAACACATAGGAAATATACGTGCAGGTTGGCGGCGTTAGATGTGAGCCATGGTAGATTGCCGATTAAGGTCTGCGGTACTAAAAAATTAGTACTGCTCCAAGTCGCGGTAGTACCATGCTAGGTCACGGTAGTACCGTGGTTGGAGCAGTAGTAAGGTTTTAGTGCCGCAGTGTGCGCGGTAGTACCGCGCCAGAGGGGCGGTAGTACCACGCCGCGTCAGATCCGAACGGCAGTTCGAATCTGAAAAGACCCGCGAAACAATGGCGGTGCTACGGTGATCAGATCTCGCGCAAGACAACAAAACAAGTATAATTCCTATGCAAGGCTACTCTCCATCATCCTATTCTTGCAAAGAGAAGGCCTACGAATCTCTAGAACATCCAAGTCTTCCCCAACAACCTAAAGACAAAGAACGCAATTAAACGAGAAAGGATTGGGGAAAAACCTGGGTCCATAGCAAGAGCATGGGGTGGGGAAGGATCCCACCGGACGGAATCACGGGAGGGCAGCCGGAGGAGGAGATCCGGCGACGAACGCCGGCTCCTATCTTGAGCGGGAGAGAGAGATGAGACGACGTGGGAGGAACTGCGAATGGGTATGGGGGAGTTAGAACTCCCCCTGCCCGTCCTTATCCCCACGCGCCCACGACGGCGCGGTAGTACCATAGGTCATCGCGGTAGTACCGCTCGGGCGGAAGTACCGCACCGGAGCGGTAGTACCGCTCACCCAGCGGCGATAAAAATTACTCGCGTGAAACGAGTATGTCGATGCTCCCACATGCGGTAGTACCGTGGCTGGTCAGCGGTAGTACAGAATCGTCATGTAGTACCATGAGCTCAAGACACCCCCGGTTTCAACACAAAAGAGAAGGTCTTTGCACGGAAACTTTTCACACAAAGGAAGCCACAAGCACACGCACAACCCAAAGGTAGAAAGACACCAAGAGAACACTGCGACACAACCTCTCAAAGGAGAGGGCGGTGGCGAAGCCACCTATGTTTGAGTTAGATGGTATGGCACATGAAGAATTATCCTTGGGCCCATGACCAAAACTCGTCTTTGAAGCACAAGTACCATAAAAAATGGCTAATGTGAAAGAGTTGATCTATTTATGCATGAAGGGGGGAGGGAGAGTTCATTGAGAGAACAACACTCCCCCTTTTGTCCATGCCTACACCTAAACTAGAAAACAAGATGAGTGTGGTGGGGGGGTGCACGGGTTCAAGTCACATTGCTCAAATCAATGATATTTAGCTCATGCCTTAACTCGCGAAATCTTGCTTTATCCAAGGGCTTCGTGAAAATATCTGCAAGGTTATCATGAGTGTTGACATACTTGAGCTCGATCTCCCTCGCCTAATGTGCTCTGGATGAAGTGATACCGAATCTCAATGTGCTTCGGCCTTGAAGTGTTGCACCGGGTTTAGAGAAATCTTGATGGCACTTTCATTATCACACCAAAGAGGCACTTTGTCACAAATGACACCATACTCCTTTAAAGTTTGCCTCATCCATAGGAGTTGGGCACAACAACTACCAGCCGCCACATATTCCGCTTGATTGGACGAGAGAGACACACAACTTTGCTTCTTGGAAGACCAACTTACCAAAGAGCAACCAAGAAATTGGCACCCTCCTAAGTGGACTTCCTATCCACTTTGTCTCCCGCCCAATCGGAATCCGTAAATCCTTCAAGCTTGAAGTTTGCTCCTCTTGGGTACCATAAGCCAAAGTTTGGGGTATGAGCCAAATATCGGAAGATTCGCTTGACCGCCACATAGTGGCTTTCCTTCGATGCGGCTTGAAACCGTTCACACATTCCAACACTCAACATGATATCCGGTCTAGATGCACAAAGGCAAAGCAAGGAGCCAATCATGGAGCGATATACCTTTTGATCCACCGCTTTACCATTGGGACCAATGTCAAGTTGGCACTTGGTAGGCATTGGTGTAGTAGCCGCTTGACATCACTTAGCTTGAATCTTTTGAGCATGTCTTGAGTGTATTTGGCTTGGTTGATGAAGGTTCCTTCTCTTCTTTGTTTGATATCGAAACCAAGGAAGAACTTCAACTCTCCCATAGAAGACATCTTGAACTTGGAGGTCATGAGAGCGGCAAATTCCTCATTGAAAGCTTTAGGGGAACCAAAGATAATATCATCAACATATAGTTGGCATACAAACAACTCCCCATTGACCTTCTTAGTAAAAAGAGTGGAGTCGATTTGCCCCACTTCAAAACCACGATCTTGTAACAACTTTCGGTAAGGTGGTCATACCACGACGTGGGGCTTGTTTAAGGCCATAGAGTGCCTTATCGAGTTGATACACATGATCCGGGAAGTAGGGGTCCTCGAACCCGGGGTTGCTTGACATAGACCAACTCATTAATAGGACCATTAAGAAAAGCACTTTTCACATCCATTTGTTGCAACTTAAAGTTGTGATGGGCAGCATAAGCAATCAACAAACGAATGGATTCAAGGCGAGCAACGGGAGCAAAGGTTTCATCGTAGTCGATACCCTCGAGTTGGGAGTAGCCTTGTGCTACCAATCTTGCCTTGTTGCGAATGATGTTCCCATGAGCATCTTGCTTGTTCTTGAAGATCCACTTGGTTCCAATGAAGTTGTGGTTCCCCGATGGCATCGGCACCAATCTCCACACCTTGTTGTACTCGAAATTGTTGAGTTCTTCATGCATGGCATTGAGCCAATCCGAGTCTTCGAGCGCCTCATAGACCTTTTGGGGTTCAACACAAGAGACAAACGCGTGATGTTCACAATACTTTGCCAATTGTCTACGAGTGCTTACCCCTTTCATTATGCTTCCAACCACATTCTCCATGAGATGGCCTTTGGTAGTAAGTTTGGATGCAATCTTGGCGGCACGACGCTCTAATTCTTCCTCGGAGGTGAGATGAGGAGGGGTCACTTGATCATCTTGAGTGCCGTCTTGAACATGTTCTTGATCTTGAGCATGCTCGGGGAAGATAACTCGATCTTGGGCATCATTTGGTGTGTCACCATCGTCTTGAGCATGATCTTGCCCTTGGTCTTGTTCATGAGGTTGAGGGCCTTCACTTTGTTCTTCGGAAGCGTGTGGGCCTTGAGTTGGTGATGGCTCCACTTGAGTGGAGCATTGTCCTTCTCCTTCGGCCACAAGGGGTTCCTCAACGGGTAGGATAAAACCGACACCCATTCTTCTTATGGCTTGAGGAGGAATTTCATCACCTACATCACAAGTGCCACTTTGCTCCACTTGGGAGCCGTTATTCTCATCAAACTCCACGTTACATGTCTCCTCAATAAGTCCCGTGGATTTATTGAGGACAGAGTTTGTAGCATAACCAACAAATATGCCCTCATAAGCTCTAGCTTCAAATTTAGACAAACGAACACCTTTCTTGAGAATGAAACACTTACACCCGAACACCCGGAAATACTTGATATTGGGCTTGTTGCCGGTGAGTATCTCATAAGGAGTCTTGTTCAAACCTTTGCGGAGATAGAGCCGATTGGATGCATGACATGCGGTGTTGATGGCTTCAGCCCAAAAGTTGTATGGAGACTTGAACTCCGCCATCATGGTCCTTGCCGCATCCATCAACGTCCGGTTCTTTCTCTTCGCAACACCATTTTGTTGAGGGTATATGGTGCCGAATATTGATGCTTGATCCCCTCTTCACTAAGAAACTCATCCAAGGTGTAGTTCTTGAACTCGGTGCCGTTGTCACTTCTTATTGTCAAGATCTTTGCATTATGTTGACGTTGAGCTTCATTTGCAAAGTCGATAACAGTTTGTTGAGTCTCACTCTTCCTCTTGAAGAAATATACCCAAGTGTATCTTGAATAATCATCCACAATCACCAAGCAATACTTTCTACCCCCAAGACTATCAAAGGATGGAGGTACAAAGAGGTCCAAGTGCAGGAGCTCCAAGGGTCTCTTCGAGTAGATGATAGTCGTGGGAGGATGAGCCGTTTCATGAAGCTTTCCTTCGATACTAGCACTGCAAGCACGATCTTTGGCAAAACTAACATTTGTTAGTCCACGGACATGGTCCCCCTTGAGAAGACTTTGCAAAGATCTCATATTGACGTGGGCTAAACGGCGATGCCAAAGCCATCCCATCGTCAACTTTAGCCATTAGGCATGTCAGCGGTCTTAGTGGGTCGCTCAAAAGTTTATCACATAAAGACCATTCTCGACATGCCCAACAAAGGCTACTTTAAGAGTCTTGCTCCACAAGAGGGCCACGGTATCAATGTTAAAGAAGGTGGCAAAGCCCATGAGTGCAAGTTGATTTAACGGAAAGCAAATTATGCATAGCGGACTCAACAAGCATGACTTTCTCGATCGTTAGATCACGACAACCTTGCCAAGACCCAATACCTTAGAATGTGAGGCATCACCCCACTCGACATTGGTGGGCATAGATGGGATCTTTTGCACGTCCACCACCAAGTCCTTGCTCCCGGTCATATGATTCGTTGCTCCACTATCGAGCAACCATGATCCCCACCGGAAGCAAACACCTACATGAAATCAATGCTTGGTTTTAGGTACCCATTTAGTAATGGGTCCTTTGATGTTAGTAACGAGGGTCTTAGGAACCCAAATAGACCATTCAATGTACTCATAAGAAGAACCAACAAATTTAGCATAAACATGCCCATCACTAGCACGGCACAACACATATGAGGGGTTAAAGTCGCGGCTATGTTCAAGGGATGACGTTGTCCTTCTTGGCATTGCCACCCTTTGCATGGTTCTTCTTCTTCTTGGAAGCACCTCTCCCTCCCTCACAAAAGTTTGCTTGAGAGGAGGAGGTTGCTTGGTCTTGTCATTCTTCTTCTTGCTCTTGGGCTTGGGCGAACCCAATCCCTCCTTGGCTACAACTTCCTTTTGATTACTCAAAAGGTCGTTAAGGTTCTTCTCACCTTGTATGCATGTGACAAGGCCCTTTTCAAGTTGCTCCTTCAACTTAGCATTCTCCTCAACAAGATGCACATGCTCACAACAAGGGTTAGTAGCATTTGCATTATCAATCAATATCATATGAGGAAAGGTGGCTTTCTCCTTGGTTAGCTTCACTTGGAGTTGATCATGAGACTCTTTGAGACTAGCATGTGCACCCTTCAAGACTTTGTGAGCCTTGTCGAGAATGTCAAACTCCTCGTTGAGTCTAGCAAGATCAACTCCAAGCTTTGCCTTCTCGGAGCTAAGCACACGAGACACAACAAGAGCATGATCAAGGTCTTTCTTTAGTTTAGCATGATCATCGGTGTATGACTCCTCAAGAGCCAAACGAAGACCACGCTCTTCCTCAAGAGCATTGGAAAGATCCGAAATCTCATCGGCATAGTCACGACTATGCCCTTCCATCTTAGAGATGGTTTCTTCATGAGCCTCGATCATGACATTAGCTTCACCAAGTTGTTCCAAGAGAGCGACGAAGTGCTTCTTGGATTTGCCCTTGAGTTTACCCATAAAGATCTCAAACTCATTCTCCTCCACATTAGTCCCCTCATGTTCATTAATCCGTCAAAGAAGAATGATTGATTATGGTAGTTTTGATGTTGGGGTTTACCTTGTTGGTGGCTTTAGCCATGAGGCACTTCGCGGTGATGCTTTCATTGGGTGAATCGAAGAGAGACACCCAAGGAGTCGCTGTAATGGCAACGGAGGCCATGGCAACCGACTCACCATCTTCATCATCATCATCATCCTCATTGTACTCTTCTTGAACCACCAATGCTTTGTGAGGAGCCTTCTTGGTGAAGTTGCTCTTGTTGGGGAAAGACTTGGCCTTGTCCTTACGGATGAGCTTGCCACCATTGTCTTCCCTCTTCTCATATGGGCACTCTGCAACAAAGTGACTCACATTGCCACAATTGAAGCAAGTCCTCACTCGTTGCTTGCCCCTTGCGCCACTTGAGTTGCTCTTGTTGAAGTTGGGCGTTGAGTTCTTCTTGCTCCAAAATTGCCTTGAAGCAAGGGCCATGTGTTCATGATAGCCATATTTCGTATCTTCGAGGTTGCTCTCTTCTTCTTCCTCCTCTCCATCTTCTTCGACACAAATCTTGGCCTTCAAAGCGAGGTTTGGCTTCTTTGCTCTTTGGGAGCGAAGCACCGCATTGTCGGCGGTCTTGTCCAATATGCTCATAGCCACAAACTCATCCAACACATCACTTGAGGACAGGGTGTGGAAGTCCGACCGTTGAAGGATGACGGAGGACATGGCTTTGTGGTAGGGCATCATTGCCTTGAGGAATTTGCGCTTGATCCAGTTGGCATCCGTGTCCTTACTTCCATGATCCCAGAGGGAGACTGCAAGCTTGGTTACTCTCCGATAGAGCTCACGAGGGTCTTCTTCTTCTTTCATTGCAAACTCATCGGCTTCATCTTGGACCACTTCATAATTGGAACGTTGAATGCTTGCGCTTCCTTGATAAAGGAAACCACCTTGAGCCAAGCATCTTTGGCAAGGGAGTAGGGCGGAGATGAGGGAGGTCTTCGGGAAGGATTGCTTCTTGGATGATGAAGAGAGCATTCTCATTGAATTGATGGTCCACGACTTCTCTGGGAGAGAAGTTGCTCGAATCATGCGGATAGAAACCTTGTTCAATGATTCTCCAAAGGTTAGTGTTCACATGATTTAAATGACGCTTAAAACGATAAACCCAAGAATCAAAATCCTCCTTTTTATCAATCTTAGGTGGTGGACCGGCATGATTCAAATGAGTGGAAGGAATCGGTCCACCATAAACGGGAGGAGGTTGCACATGGGCGAAGATGCCGGTGCCATTCTTACCACTAGACGATGGGGCTTTCTCACTAGAAGCTTCCCCCTTATCGGAGTTAGCATCCGCTCCCGTGTTGGCGGTATCACCCACTTTCACGGGTGCGGTGGAAAGTTTAAGCCCTTCTAGGAATTCCTTAAACATGTCCTTGACCTCGGTCGTCATGGAGGTTTTCAATGTGTCCAACGCCACATTGAATTCCTCACGAGATCGAGGTACCCCCATCTCCGTAGATGATATCGGATTCGCACCGGAGTGCTCCCCCACATCATCTACGACGTCAACCATACTCTTCGGACGGTAAAGTCCTTAAAAGAGACGAGGCTCTGATACCAATTGAAAGGATCGATATAGTTGACTAGAGGGGGGTGAATAGGCAACTAACAATTTTTAAGCTTTTCTTTACCAATTTAAACTTTGCAATAATAAAGGTTGTCTAGATGTGCAACTAGGTGGACAACCTATATGATGCAATCAACACAAGCACAAGAGCAAGCAAAGATAGAAACACAAATAAGCTTGCACAAGTAAAGGGATAAGATAACCAAGAGTGGAGCCGGTGGAGACGAGGATGTGTTATCGAAGTTCCTTCCTTTTGAGGGGAAGTACGTCTCCATTCGAGCGGTGTGGAGGCACAATGCTCCCCAAGAAGCCACTAGGGCCACCGTAATCTCCTCACGCCCTCGCACAATGCAAGAGCCGTGATTCCACTATTGGTGCCCTTGAAGGCGGCAACCAAACCTTTACAAACAAGGTTGGGGCAATCTCCACAACTTAATTGGAGGCTCCTAACAACACCACGAAGCTTCACCACAATGGAATATGGCTCCACGGTGACCTCAACCGTCTAGGGTGCTCAAACACCCAAGAGTAACAAGATCCGCCAGGGATAAGTGGGGGAATCAAAAGTCTCTTGGTGGAAGTGTAGATCGGGCCCTTGTCACCCAATCCCGAGCAAATCAACAAGTTTGATTGGCTAGGGAGAGAGATCGGGCCAAAATGGAGCTTGGAGCAACAATGGAGCTTAGAGATAGAAGAGGTGGTCAACTAGAGGTAGGAGACACGCCTTTTCTACTCGGAGAAAAGATCCAACCATTATCCTGTAGTTCAGCCCGCGACACACGGTACTACCGCTCCGAAAACGCGGTACTACCGCGCGGCCACGCTGCATTACCAGCAAGGCCACAGATTACCGCTGCAGCAAAGACAACCTGGATCGGCTCGACCGAGCGCAAGATTACCGCAGCGCGGTATTATCACAAGACCCTTGCGGTATTACCCGCAAGGCGTGCAAGCCATAGCCTTCAAAAGCGCGGATCAAATAAATTACATCCGTGTTTACTTCCGCTGAAAAGAAACAAGGCGAATTCGACGCGGTACTACCGCGCCGAGGCGCGCAGTATTACCGTGGAGGCGCTGGATGTAATTACATCCGCCTTACTACCGTGCAGACAACGGTACGGGCATGAGGGCCACGGTACTACGGCTCCAAGAGAGCGGTACTACCGTGTCCACTCGCGGTACTACCACGCAGGACGAGCGGTACTACCGTGTGGGCGCGGATGTAAAAAAATTACATCCGTGCCTACTACCGTACCAGAGCAGCACAAAGCGTAGGAGTTGCGGTACTACGGCCCCTGGGGAGCGGTACTACCGTGACCCCCAGAGGTACTACCGCTGGTGCTTGCGGTACTACCGCTCCCTAGAGCAGTACTACCGCAAGAACAGCAAAGGCCGTCGGATTTAAGCACAACTATGACAACGGGAAGATGCTCCAAAGTGCAAGGAAAGGAAGAACAAGTGTACGTGTTGATTCCACCCAAACCTTCCCGACGCGGACCCCCTCTTAATAGTACGGCTCTCCTACGACTCAAATCCACCCAAAAGAAACATAGAACGACGCCGTCTTCAATAGTCTCCGAGGGGCACCGAATCGTCTCGTGCCTAGTGATGAAACATCTGAGAAACTCAAGGCATACGATTAGTCCGCAAAAGTATCGTCATCAATCACCAAAACACTTGAGGGATAAATATGCCCTTACACCAAGGCTGCCATCAGCGTAGCCATGTCATTGCAATCACGCTTAAGGCGCCCCAGCTTCTGCTTCAGCGGCTCAAAAGGACAATTTTGATGGAGCATAAGTACCATAGAACCGGCATCCATCTTATCAGATGAGTGTATTATTTCCTTGACCCGGCGCACCCAATGAGTTGTGGACTCACCCTCCTCCTGCTTACAATTGGTCAAGTCCACAATTGACATAGACTGCTTGCAAGTGTCCTTGAAGTTACGGATAAACCGGCCTTTAGCTCTGCCCATGAACTGATGGAATTGGGAGGCAAACTTTTCAACCAAGACCGGGCCGTTCCATCTAACATCATGGTGAAATACTTAGCCATTGTTGCGTCTCTGACCTCCAATAACTCCATGGCCATCTTGTAACTTTCAATCCTTGCCCCTGGCTGTAAGTCGGCCGTGTAATTCGGCACCTTTCGAGGTCCCTTGAAATCCTTGGGCAGACGCACATCCCGCAGAGCCAGCACCAGACAAGGGACACCATCGGTTCTAGTGGCCACTCCTGCTCCAACAGAAGTCGTTGGATACTTTGGGAGACCTTCATATGCCGTCTGCTGAGCCGCTAATTGAACCGCCCGTTCATCCTCCTGACGCAATCGGTCATGTACCGGGTTATAGCCACCGGGTTGGCTACAACGCTGGGCATTGCTTGATAAAGCTTCTGACTCCATGTGCCTGCTGTAACTCGGACTCCGGTTTGCACGAGGTGCTAGCCAAGGCTGAGGAGTTGAATGAATCCTGTCCCCCGCTTTGAAGAATAGGTCTCCGCTGTGCCAAGGCCGTCAAGAAGATCCTGACCCTCCGGGTTTCCACCGCCGTCGGGTCATCACCGTCCACTGGAAGAGCCGCCAGACGCGCCGATGCTGCTATCAATTTCTCCATGGGGTTGGAGATGTGCCCGGTGGTGTCGGTATGTATCGGGCGGGCCATACTCGTGAGGAGGTGCCATCTCGAGGCTGAACCGCCCTCCAGCTCCGTGTCATAAACTGATTGGCTTTGGGCGGATTGGTAGGACCAGCTCCGGTGTCGTGAAAAGATTCCGAGGATCGTAAATCGGAGGCGCACGATCTGGGTCTTCGATGTCTCCTTCTCATCACCTCATTGGACGATTCAGACTCATATTAAGTCGAAAGCCTCGACCGGAGTCGCCGCGCCCGTGCATCCAAAGCCGCCCGCTCCGCAGCCTAGCCTGGTGTCCTCACCGCCAAGGCCTCCTTGGCTGTGGCTATCTCCTCACGCACCTTTGCCACCTCCGCGTTATGCTCATCTCGATTTGCAGGAATAACCGTGGTGGTTAACAGTGGCCGTCAACTTGTCCATAAAATCTATCAAGACTGAGCCGACGGGCGCCAGGCCTCCCCGCCTACCGCTCGACCCGGACGTTATTCTTTGTCGCAGCCGTCCGAGTTTTGACCGGGTTGAGTACTAGCCATGAAGACTCCTGCCCAGCTTCGGGCGGCTCATAGAAATCTGGAATGCTAGAGTCGTCGAACAGCCCCCAAGCATGCCCTCTTGGACCTGATACAAAGAATTTGTTGAACCGGAGGATTAATCGTCATCCGATGGGACGGCCGCCTCTTCGCCATCTTTAGATCCTTCGTAGTGCCTCTCCATGAACACAGCCCACAAAGGCACGCTTCATGACGAGTTGAACCCGGGTGGGTTTAGCATGTCGAGCCGTCTCGACGAGGTCGGTGCACTGTCGCCTCGGGCCCGGCTCACCAATCCGCCGATGAAGACGTGGATTCCGCCAAAGGGGACCCGTACCAGACTCAATTGAGTCGGCCTCGGGGCCCCAAATTTTCGTTGTCGATGTAGATCTTGCGCTGACGACTCTTGGTCATCCGCCCATCACTGCGTATCCCTTGAGCCCTTCAAGCTGCCTTCAAGAACTCAAATCCACCGTGCGCGGGCCCCACGGTGGGCGCCAACTGTCGTGGAATTGTCACGGCAGATGTCCTCTTGCAAGGACTTAGTCGTGGAGCCATTGCAACTAGGAAGCTTAAAGGGGTTATCGGGACAAAGGACATGAGAGGTTTTATACTAGTTTGGCCCCTTACGGTGAAGGTAAAGCCTACGTCTAGTTGGGTTGGTATTGCTTGAGGTTTCGATGACCAGGGAGCGAGATACGCGATGCCCGGTTCTCGATTGGTTGTTTCTTGCCCTAAGCCGGCCACAGGTCGTCCCCTTATATACACGGGTTGACGCCCTATGGCCTACAGAGTCCCGGCCGGCTTATCAACAATGTCCGGCTCGGTGACTAGTTAAATCTACCTTATGATACAAGTCATGCCATTATGGCGGATTACTACAACGGGCCTTAAGCCGCCTGTGGGCCTTAAGCCCCTTTATTGAACCGCCATCTTCATGCTTGGTCTTGGGCTTCTTTCTGGTAATCTTCTTTACGTCTCCTGGGCGGCTTACACAAATAGTTATATCCCCAACACACGGCGACGTATGATGACTTGAGTGACTTTAGCCACCATATTGAGAGTGAGAGTGACTTCACCACTAGCCACATATATGATGTGCTGCCACAATTCTCATGTGAGGAGAGCCACAACCCCCACCACTTGAGTGACTTTGAGTGCACCTATTTTGAGGAAGGGAGTGAACCACCACATAGAGAGAGTGTGATAGTTTATAGGGCATGTGAGGCCACTTCGATTTCTAATGACTTAACCTCTACATCTATTGTGTCTTCTCCTTTGGTGCTAGGTCCCATATATGATGACGCGCCGATACTCGATGACTTCGTCCTCCCTTTGGACAAGACGATGGCCATGGTGGAATATGATGCACCCCCCACATGGTTCCATCAAGATGATGATGACCACCATTTGGTCTTTCCCACCTCACCTACACCACTTGAGTGGAATGAAAAAGGTAACATAGGTGAAGGTGATGCTATAGTCCCACTAGTGGACATTCTTGACATTGTTTGCTTGCATGATGTTGATAAACCTAGTACCTTGCTTCATTCTAGTATGATTTCCCCATGTGATGATTTGCCCATTTATGATGAGTACGATGATTCTCATGTGGAGTCTATTAGTTGTGATGCCATGTTACATAGGATTTCTTGTGACAATTCTTTAGGTCACATCATGTTTGCTAATCCGCTTGACTTGTCATATTCTATGCATGAGATCCATCATATGTCTTATTTGCAATCTCTTCATAGTGACTATGCATATGCCAATAAAATAAACCCAATTTGCACATATGGCATAGATGACAAGCCCATGGTTATTGGCATTTGTTTTTCTTGTGATGATATTGATATGCTCCCTTTGCATCATTTATCTCATATGCCATGCCATGACCACCTAGCTTCGGATATGCATTGTTTTGGATGTTGCCCATATTCTCCATATGATGTTTCCAATATTGCTCATGAGGAGACCCCCATAGTTTCCTCATATATTTTAGGAGATTTTCATCCATTCCATCAATAGCATGATCCTCATAATTATGTGCACAATATGCTCCCCATAAATAAACATGCTATTGATGTGCCATATAATTGTATGCTCAATTTCCATCCCCATCGTGTCATACATAACAACTATTCTTTCATGATGGATGACATGTTCTTATACCATGCATCAAATTTCTTTGACCGGTGCTTATCTTGTGCTAACTCGCACATGTACATACACATCATGATGGATGATGTGTACATTTACCACGTGCACAACTTCTTTGGTTTGTGTCTCTTTTGTGTAGGTACCCATGAATACTTGTCAACCTCGCAATCCCACGAGTTGACAAAACGAGCTCTATAGAGCAATGATGACTTGGGATACCATGGATTGTCTTTCCCACCGCTCTCTTCGCGCAAAGACTTCGCGCATTTCTTCTACATGACCCTCACTTGGCTATGGATTATTGTCCATGACATATTATATGCCCATCTTGTCATGTTCGCTTTGCATGATATGCTCATTACTATGCCTTTGCCATGCATTTGTGACCCATGCTTTGCATTACACATGATGATTGATTCTCATACTTGTATGTATATTTGCAAGTTTGGTGGAGATATTGCTTGTTATTGCCATGTTTACTTTGTGCCCAATGCTTATGCTCATGCTTTGATCTTGCTTTGTGTTCGTGCTTGCGATATGTCATGTGCATTGCTGATGAGGACATCAATACCATTGTTACACCCACAGCCCCTGCTGCTATACATACTGGACCAATTACTAGAGCTCGCGCACGCCAATTGAATTATCAGGTACTTTCGTTTCTTGGTAACGATTCCAATGTTCATGAGAATATGATGCTGCCTAAATTGGATACATTTGTTTTGCTTACAAATGAAGGGCCTACCATGGACAAGAAAGATGAACCTTGGAGCAAGTTCAAGCATGGAGATGTTGGCATGCGCAAGGGAAACAAGAACGGAGTTACAAGTGATGATTCCAGGACTTTGAAGCCACCCTAATGAGAGCATGAGGCCTTGGACGAAATATACAAGATGCCACTTCATAATATTCGTCCATAGGCTATTCTAGGTGCTGCGTCACCTTATTATTGGGCCAGGCCCATGTAATTTCGAAATACTTAAGTGTAGGCTGTTTTTAGAGTCCGTATGTGGGGAAACAAGAGTTAGGGTTGGTTTCGGACCCCTCCCTCAAGGGCCACGAAATTCTCTCCTCTTTCTCCATATATACAGCCCTTAGGGCGTCGTTTAGACTTTGGGTTTTGTTTAGATCAAAAGTTCGCCATAGCTGCAACTTCACAGCATTTCGCTTTGTGTTCAACGACCAGACCAAGGCGCCTCGTAACCCCACCTTCATTAATAAAGATTTCCTCTTATATTCGCAATATCCAGATTGCAATCTTAGTTTCTTGCTTGTTCTTCGCTTTGCTCGCAGGAAACAGGCCCTCGTGGTCGAGTTGATCGTGCTCGGCGTGGTCAATAACCCTCGGAAGTTGGTTTAGCGATTGCTAAGGCGCGACGTCTCGCACGTACGTAGTCGGACCGTCAAGGTCGACTCCCACAGAAACGATAGCCACCATCTCATCGAAACATCGGGACACCTTTGCCTCTATCAATTGCCTATGCCCATTATTTGCTCACATGACATGATTGCTATGATTTACTCCAGTGTGTTGCATCTTCGCTCCACTAGTTTGCACGACTTGATTACTATGATTTCTTACCATGTTGCATCACCGATAATTCATACTTGCTTATTTCATGCGGTTGATGACAACCATTTACATGCTTTGCACATGATTGTTCTTGCATCTTGTCATATACTCCATGTGTTGCCACTCTCATGTAAGACGATTTGCCATGTATTGAGTGCAAAAATGATTCTACTCTTGCTCATGAGATTGCCCCCATAGCATTCTCACATATATTTGGAGATTTTGACATATTTCTTGTGAAGTATGCTTGTCTGACCTCTTTGCACCATATACATAGTGCCATGAATATTGCCATTGTTGCATCATATTATTCATGCACTTATGCTTCTAATGGTTATGTGCAAGAGAAGAGAACCATCATCATGGATGATGTGTTTATCTACCATGCGCATACATTCTTTGCTTTATTGTGTGCATGTGTAGGATACGTAGACTTTGTGTCGACTTCCACGTCACGTGAGTTGACCATTCAAGCTCTTGAGAGCGAGCCTCATACATTCTATCACGAAACGCTTCTACACCGCTTTTGCTTGTGTTTTGGCATTGTGAAGGACGCACAAGGACATGCTTTCAAGGTGATATCCTTCTCTTTTGAGAACCCCCAAACCATGAGCATGGATATTATGGATCATACTACTTGTGTTGCTTGCACCATGAGACTTATTGTTCATCTTGGACCACTTGATTGCGCACATGTTAGAGATCTTGCTTCGACTTGCCATTTCCACATTTCCATGCCTCATGATATATATGTCTTGTGTGTTGCATCCAATTCTTGGATTACTTGCTCCTATCAAATGTTTGGTTGCAACAATGCCATTCCTTCACATATGCCATGTCCCATTACTCGTCACATGATTGACTTGGTTGCCTCACACATGATGAACAATTGCTCCTTATATTGTGTTGAGTGCCATACTATCATCACTACTATGCAAGTTATGCTTGGATTGTCTTGCACTTGACCCATGTGTTTAGACACTTCACTTTATTTTACAGTTTTTCGTAGATTAGATCGAGTCTGTTCTTCATACCTAAAGTCCACAAAAAAAATTAGGGTTAGTTCATCATATCCGAACCAATCTGAGCCTTCGCATAATCTTTTTAGGGTTTTTGCTTTGTTGAATTTGCGGTTGCATCGTCGTGTCAAGTTGCTGGTCTTAGAGTCTAGTCTTTTAGAGTTTCGAGTTACGGTCATAAGTTGTCACGCCGCCGCAAGACCATCATCATCGCCTTGCCATCTACCACCCTTCTTATCCGCCACCGCTCAATCCGTGATCCATATACCACCACCAATCCGTATCCATATACCACCACCAATCCGTATCCATATACCACCACCAATCCGTAGCCATATACCACCACCGCTACCATATACCACCACCGCTGCCATATACCACCACCATATATCCACCACCAATCCGAGTTCTTCTCATATTAGGTTTGTTTTCGAGATCCATCTAAATTCCGATTCGTGTTTCCTTGCTTGAGTCCGAAACCACCATCCGTTTAGGCCCAAAATTTTCCGAAAACGCACTTGTCTAAAAAAATTACGGCTATCCTATTTTTAGGTGTTTCTAAGCGTATTGAGACAGTCGCCATTATAGAAAGTTTTTTGACCCGTTTCCAGCTTTTTGGGTCCGGCAAATAAAAAAAAAAAATTGGTCGAAAAATTTCGTGCCCATCCTGTCGATTTGACTGGGAAGAGTTTTGAGACACTCGCCATTATAGTGATTTTTCGCAAAAAAAAAAAAAAGAGCAATAAAAAACCGAAAAAAAAAAAAAAAAAAAATTCCAGAGTGTGCTTTTCCGTTGTTTCCGTGCAGCCGTGATTTTGTTAGTGTTCTAGGCTCGCGTCTCTAGCACGGTCTAGCCTAGGACCAGAGACCGTCGTTGAGCGTTTATTCAACTTTGCATCTCTCGATTTGATTATTGTTGACCCTTTTGCCACCATATTATAAGCCTTCCCAGCCCACATACATCTACATCGTATGCGTTTGACTCTCCCCGTAATCGCTCTATCCAAGCTTTGAGAGTTTTGACTACATCGGTTGCCGATCACCGCTTTCTTCTTTGGGTAAGAACTGGTAAGAATTTGAGATTTGCTTGACGGATTTGTGACTGTCCACCACACCACCACCACCACTTCCTAGTAGTCTGTCGAATCATATTCTTGTGTGTTTCTATTGTCGCTAACCATGGCAGGATCACAAGCCGATTTAGACCGACCGGGAGAACATGACAAACAAAGCGCTACATGATAAGTTTCAACAAATGATGAGTGGGCAGGTGGAAGATGTTCTAAATAGATTTGAAGAGGCCATGGAGAAGATAGATGGCATTGAGAAGGCGTTCGAAACAAAGCTCGATAACAAGTTTAATGAATTGCTCGCGCGTCTACCACCACCACCACCACCGGCTGCACCTAATGCACCTCTACAACAACAACAACGACTACCTCCACATCGCTGAAGCAGCCCTCCGCCGAAGCGAGCCGTGTCCCTCTTCACCGCCAAGCTGCTTTGGTGCTGTTGATACTTCGTGGCTCCTGCTGGCCGATGTGGGGGAGGATGATTATGTGAGAGAGTACGAGGATGAGGTTGATCAACTTCAGAACTATGTGCAAGTGCAACCACCAAAGACCACAACCACCCGGGTCGTCCACATGCAAATAATGGCAATGTTAGGGCTCCCCCTCAGGTACGAGATCATGACCATCTCCCTAAACTGAAGTTGAATATTCCACTATTTGAGGGTAGATATGTTCCTGATCTATATCTTACTTGGGAGTTAGAAACTGAACAACGGTTTACATGTTTACAATATCCTGAGGAGAGACGTGTTCCCGCTGCTGTTTGTGCTTTCACTAGCTTTGCATGTGTTTGGTGGTCTGAACATTGTAGATTATATCCTGTTCCAGCTACTTGGACTGCTTTGAAAACTGCTATGCGTACTCGTTGGGTTCCACCATATTATCAACGTGAATTACTTCAAAAATTGCAGCGCTTAAGACAAGGAAAAATTCGGTAGAAGAATATTATCAGGAATTACAAACTGGCTTGATTAGATGTGGTATTGTTGAGGAGAATGAAGCCATGCTTGCACGCTTTCCGGGTGGATTAAATAGAGATATTCAGACCATTCTAGACTACAAGGATTATACTAATATCACTCGATTATTCCATCTTGCTTGTAAAGCTGAACGTGAAGTGCAGGATCGGCGTGCGTTGGCGGCGGACTAACTTTTCTCGCAGTCGACCTTCATCATGGACACCACGTGCATCATCTACTTCCACACGTTCTACTACACCGGCACCTCCGCCGGCTGCCACCTCCAACCGTGATACAAGAAAGCGTGCACAACCACCACTATCTCGCCAAGAGCACACCTGCTGGGCCTACACAGCTCTTCTTCTTCCATGGCGTCAACAGGACACACAAGTGATATTATTTGTCGTCGTTGTAAGGGAAGAGGACACTTTGAGAGAATGCCAATCTCAGCGTGTGATGATTGCATCGAGGATGGTGGGTATGAGTCCGCTAGTGACTATGATGAAGAGACTTTGGCTCTTATTACGCATGAAGAACACGGTGGAGAGGATTACGATCATGAGACGCAATACATGGCTGTCAAGATGCCGATAGGTATGAATGTTTAGTTGCTCAACGTGTTTTGAGTGTGCAGGTTACACAAGCTGAGCAAAATCAGAGGCATAACTTGTTCCATACAAAGGGAGTTGTGAAGGAACGTTCTATTCAAGGCCATCATAGATGGAGGGAGCTGCAACAACTTGGCTAGCATGGATATGGTGGAGAAGCTTTCTCTCACCACAAGACCACATCCACATCCTTACTACATCCAATGGTTCAACAACAGCGGCAAGGTTAAGGTAACACGTGCTGTTCGTGTGTATTTTAGTATCTCTACATATGTTGATTATGTTGATTGTGATGTGGTACCTATGCAAGCATGTTCCTTATTACTTGGTAGACCATGGCAATTTGATAAAAATTCTGTACACCATGGTAGAAACAATCAAGATACTCTTGTTCACAAGGATAAAAATATTACTTTGCTTCCTATGACTCTGATTCAATTTTGAAAGATGATATTAATAGAGCTAATAAAGCAAAACAGGAGAAAAATAAGAGTGAAAATCAGATTGTGGCAAAAGAATTTGAGCAACAAATGAAGCCTAATAATAAACCATCTAATGTTGCTTCGAAATTAAACTGAAAAGTGCATGTTTACTTGCCACCAAATCTGATATTGAGGAGCTAGATTCTAGCAAATCTGTTTGCTATGCTTTTGTGTGCAAAGAGGCATTATTTTCATTCGAGGACGTGCCTTCCTCTTTGCCCCCTGTTGTCACTAACATTTTGCAGGAGTTCGCTGACGGCTTCCCACAAGACGTGCCACCGGGATTACCACCTATTCGAGGGATTGAGCATCAAATTGACTTAATTCCCGGTGCATCGCTACCCAACCGTGCACCATACCGTACCAATCCAGAGGAGACGAAGGAGATTATGCGTCAAGTACGGGAGCTGCTCGACAAAGGTTATATACGCGAATCTCTTAGTCCTTGTGCTGTTCCTATTATACTAGTGCCTAAAAAGGATGGTACGTCGGCGTATGTGTGTTGATTGTAGAGGCATTAATAATATTACTATTCGTTATCGTCATCCTATTCCTAGGCTAGATGATATGCTTGATGAATTGAGTGGCTCTACAATATTCTCCAAAGTTGATTTATGAGTGGATACCATCAAATTCGTATGAAATTGGGAGATGAATGGAAAACAGCATTTAAAACTAAGTTTGGTTTATATGAGTGGTTAGTCATGCCTTTTGGGTTAACTAATGCACCTAGTACTTTCATGAGACTAATGAACGAAGTTTTACGTGCTTTCATTGGACGATTTGTGGTAGTCTATTTTGATGATATACTGATTTATAGCAAATCTTTGGAAGAACATTTGGAACATTTACGTGCTGTTTTTAATGCTCTACGTGATGCACGCTTGTTTGGTAACCTTGGGAAGTGCACCTTTTGCACCGACCGAGTATCTTTTCTTGGCTATGTTGTTACACCACGTGGAATTGAAGTTGATAAAGCCAAGATTGAAGCTATTGAGAGTTGGCCGCAGCCCAAAACGGTCACACAAGTGAGGAGTTTTCTTGGACTCGCTGGTTTCTATAGGCGCTTTGTGAGAGACTTTAGCACCATTGCTGCACCTCTCAATGAACTTACAAAGAAGGATGTGCCTTTTGTTTGGGGTACCGCAGGTGAAGAAGCCTTCACGGTATTGAAAGATAAGTTGACACATGCTCCTTTACTCCAACTTCCCGACTTTAATAAGACTTTTGAGCTTGAATGTGATGCTAGTGGAATTGGATTAGGAGGTGTGTTATTACAAGATGGCAAACCTGTTGCATACTTTTACGAAAAATTGAGTGGGCCTAGTCTGAACTATTCTACTTATGACAAAGAATTATATGCTCTTGTTCGGACTTTAGAGACATGGCAACATTATTTATGGCCCAAAGAATTTGTTATACATTCTGATCATGAATCTTTGAAACATATTAAAAGTCAAGCTAAACTGAATCGTAGACATGCTAAATGGGTTGAATTCATTGAGACTTTCCCTTATGTCATTAAACACAAGAAGGGTAAAGAAAATGTTATTGCTGATGCTTTGTCTCGTCGCTATACTATGCTTTCACAACTTGACTTCAAAATATTTGGTTTGGAGACCATCAAAGATCAATATGTGCATGATGCTGATTTTAAAGATGTAATGCAGAATTGTAAAGAAGGAAGAACATGGAACAAGTTCGTTATTAAGGATGGTTTTGTGTTCCGTGCTAACAAGCTATGCATTCCTGCTAGCTCTGTTCGTCTTTTGTTGTTGCAGGAGGCGCATGGAGGAGGATTAATGGGACACTTTGGCGTGAAGAAGACGGAGGATATACTTGCTACACATTTCTTTTGGCCAAAGATGAGACGGATGTTGAGCGTTTTGTTGCTCGCTGCACTACATGTCAAAAAGCTAAGTCACGACTCAATCCTCATGGTTTATATATGCCTTTGCCTGTACCTAGTGTTCCTTGGGAGGATATATCTATGGACTTTGTTTTAGGTTTACCTCGAACAAAGAAGGGAGGGATAGCATATTTGTTGTCGTGGATAAATTCTAAAATGGCACACTTTATACCATGTCATAAAAGCGATGATCTTGTTAATGTTGCTGATTTGTTCTTTCGTGAAATTATTCGCTTGCATGGTGTGCCAAATACTATTGTTTCAGATCGTGATACTAAATTTCTTAGCCACTTTTGGAGATGTTTATGGGCTAAGTTGGGGACTAAACTGCTTTTTAGTACTACTTGTCACCCCAAACCGATGGATAAACTGAAGTAGTCAATAGAACATTGTCTACTATGCTTAGGGCTGTTTTGAAGAATAATAAGAAAATGTGGGAAGAATGCTTGCCTCATATTGAATTTGCTTATAATCGCTCATTGCATTCTACTACTAAGAAGTGCCCTTTTGAAATTGTGTATGGCTTCCTACCTCGTGCACCTATTGATTTGTTGCCTCTTCCATCTTCGGAGAAGGTTAATTTTGATGCTAAAGAACGTGCTGAATTGATTTTAAAAATGCATGAGTTAACTAAGGAAAACATTGAGCGTATGAATGCTAAATATAAACTTCTTTGGAGATAAGGGTAGAAAACATGTTGTCTTTGCACCCGGAGATCTTGTTTGGTTACATTTGCGTAAGGATAGGTTTCCTAATTTGCGCAAATCAAAGCTAATGCCACGTGCTGATGGTCCATTTAAGGTGTTAGAGAAAATAAATGATAATGCATATAAACTTGAGCTGCCTGCAGATTTTGGGGTTAGTCCCACTTTTAACATTGCAGATTTGAAGCCTTATTTGGGTGAGGAAGATGAGTTTCCGTCGAGGACGACTTCATTTCAAGAAGGGGAGGATGATGAGGACATCAATACCATTGTTACACCCACAGCCCCTGCTGCTATACATCTTGGACCAATTACTAGAGCTCACAAGACGCCAATTGAATTATCGGTACTTTCGCTTTCTTGGTAACTTGATTCCAATGTTCATGAGAATATGATGCTGCCTAAATTGGATACATTTGTTTTGCTTACAAATGAAGGGCCTACCATGGACAAGAAAGATGAACCTTGGAGCAAGTTCAAGCATGGAGATGTTGGCATGCGCAAGGGAAACAAGAACGGAGTTACAAGTGATGATTCCAGGACTTTGAAGCCACCCTAATGAGAGCATGAGGCCTTGGACGAAATATACAAGATGCCACTTCATAATATTCGTCCATAGGCTATTCTAGGTGCTGCGTCACCTTATTATTGGGCCAGGCCCATGTAATTTCGAAATACTTAAGTGTAGGCTGTTTTTAGAGTCCGTATGTGTGGGGAAACAAGAGTTAGGGTTGGTTTGGACCCCTCCCTCAAGGGCCACGAAATTCTCTCCTCTTTCTCCATATATACAGCCCTTAGGGCGTGCTTAGACTTTGGGTTTTGTTTAGATCAAAAGTTCGCCATAGCTGCAACTTGGCATTTCGCTTTGTGTTCAACGACCAGACCAAGGCGCCTCGTAACCCCACCTTCATTAATAAAGATTTCCTCTTATATTCGCAATATCCAGATTGCAATCTTAGTTTCTTGCTTGTTCTTCGTTTGCTCGCAGGAAACAGGCCCTCGTGGTCAGGTTGATCGTGCTCGGCGTGGTCAATAACCCTCGGAAGTTGGTTTAGCGATTGCTAAGGCGCCGACGTCTCAAGACGTGACGTAGTCGGATCGTCAAGGTCGACTCCCACAGAAACGATAGCCACCATCTCATCGAAACATCGGGACACCTTTGCCTCTATCAATTGCCTATGCCCATTATTTGCTCACATGACATGATCGCTATGATTTACTCCAGTGTGTTGCATCTTCGCTCCACTAGTTTGCACGACTTGATTACTATGATTTCTTACCATGTTGCATCACCGATAATTCATACTTGCTTATTTCATGCGGTTGATGACAACCATTTACATGCTTTGCACATGATTGTTCTTGCATCTTGTCATATACTCCATGTGTTGCCACTCTCATGTAAGACGATTTGCCATGTATTGAGTGCAAAAATGATTCTACTCTTGCTCATGAGATTGCCCCCATAGCATTCTCACATATATTTGGAGATTTTGACATATTTCTTGTGAAGTATGCTTGTCTTACCTCTTTGCACCATATACATAGTGCCATGAATATTGCCATTGTTGCATCATATTATTCATGCACTTATGCTTCTAATGGTTATGTGCAAGAGAAGAGAACCATCATCATGGATGATGTGTTTATCTACCATGCGCATACATTCTTTGCTTTATTGTGTGCATGTGTAGGATACTTGGACTTTGTGTCGACTTCCACGTCACGTGAGTTGACCATTCAAGCTCTTGAGAGCGAGCCTCATACATTCTATCACGAAACGCTTCTACACCACTTTTGCTTGTGTTTTGGCATTGTGAAGGACGCACAAGGACATGCTTTCAAGGTGATATCCTTCTCTTTTGAGAACCCCCAAACCATGAGCATGGATATTATGGATCATGCTACTTGTGTTGCTTGCACCATGAGACTTATTGTTCATCTTGGACCACTTGATTGCGCACATGTTAGAGATCTTGCTTCGACTTGCCATTTCCACATTTCCATGCCTCATGATATATATGTCTTGTGTGTTGCATCCAATTCTTGGATTACTTGCTCCTATCAAATGTTTGGTTGCAACAATGCCATTCCTTCACATATGCCATGTCCCATTACTCGTCACATGATTGACTTGATTGCCTCACACATGATGAACAATTTCTCCTTATATTGTGTTGAGTGCCATACTATCATCACTACTATGCAAGTTATGCTTGGATTGTCTTGCACTTGACCCATGTGTTTAGACACTTCACTTTATTTGGCGTTCTGAATGATTCCTATGCCTACCATAGACCTTTCATTGAGTGCTTTGCCCATGATTGCTATCACCATGAGGTAGACGTCGTGGTTCTAAGTCTGACAGTAGAATGGGGGGTAGGTATGGAGAGGCAAGATCCTAGCTATGGAGTAGTTGTATACGCAAGGGATTTACGAGTTCAGGCCCTTCTCGGAGGAAGTAATAGCCCTACGCCTCGGAGTCTTGAGGCGGTCGATTGGATTATATGCGTATGTGTTATGTGGGTGCGAACCCTTCTACCGTGGGAGGGGTGGCTTATATAGAGTGCGCCAGACCCCAGCCACCCCACGTAGTAGAGGGTTTAAGGTGCGTTAAAGCTAGGCGCATCGGGTAACGCCTTACATAAAGTGTCATTAAGATCATAAAGACTATTTAACTTCTGACCGCTTTGGGCACCGAGTGGCTCTTGGACTCTGGTGGTCGAGTGGGTCTTCATGGTCGAAAGTGTCTTTGAATGTCGAGTGGAAACCTACCAGGTCGATCGAAGGCTGCTTCTCTTGCAGTGTCCTTGTGGAGGGTACCTTGGGCAGGCCTATGACCCTACCCTGTACATGACTTCATCATTAGCCCCGAATGGATCGAGGTTTGAGTGAGGAAGTAGTTGATAATCTTTCCGACCTGTTCTTCGTGTTGCGAGTGTGTCTTACTCTGGATCAACGACCTTTTAGTGATGGCATCAACTTCTCTTTCAGTCGCCTTGATCCATTCTTCACATTTGTCGAGTGAACTCTGTGAACTTGAGGATTTCCGACCGACGGATCGGAGGAAATCTGCTATCTGACGAGTTGCTCTGCGGTTAGCGGATTTCGCGGGATCCGAATTTTGGGAAGCGTTAAGCGAGAAAACCGCGTCACTCGGATGGGATAAGACGATGACGCTCGATCTTCAGCGCCGCCTTTTTTCGCCACGTATCGCGTGCGTGCACATTCTTGGATTTGACGGGATTGCACAGGGCCTACCGTCACCACTCGGAAGCGGCCCCATATAAAGTGCCGGACAGGGTATTTTGAATAGTGCGACCCCAATCTTCTCCTCCCTCCGCCTCCAAACCTTCTCGCTGCGCTCTTAGCCTGTCCAGCGTCACACCTCAGTACTTGCTTCACCGGCGACCATGGTGAAGGAGAAGACCGCAGCCCGAACGGTGAAGACGGCGCGGCGAAGGCCAAGGGAGAGCGCCCGGTCGGGGCGGATCCTCTTCAGCGGTCCAAACCGCCGCAAGGCTGGGTCCAAGGAGATTGGATCCGCTCGACCATCACCGAGAAGGACCTCACCGATCCGGCCAATGAAGGACTGATCCCCATGGGTCGGCGAGGCTTCCGGAACGGAGTGGCAACCGCAACTGAAGAGGGTGAGTGCGTTCTCCTGGCCACCCACGTAGATCGGGGATTTTCTCTGCCATCGAATCCTTTTTTCCGGGGGTTTCTGAACTTTTTTGGAGCGCAACTCCATCATTTCACTCCCAACTCCATTGTTTACCTTGCTGCTTTCATTTCGTTATGCGAGAACTTCTTGGGTTGTCGACCGCACTCGGGTCTCTTCAAGCACATATTCACCTGTCGCTCTCAGACGGTGAAGAAAACGAACCCGAATGACGAGAGAACCCAAGTAATCCAGATGTGTGGGGGACTCGGGGTCCAGATGAGGGGGAAGAGTGCCTTTCCGGCTATGACTCTCCCTGACTCGGTTAGAGGGTGGCAGTCGACCTGGTTCTACTGCCAAGACCAGCCGACACCGGGCAAATGACCGGGCTCCCTCCTTTCTCCATGAGTCGAGTGAACAAGCCATCTTCCTGAAGGTTTTACCAGAGGAGAAGGCCCAAGTAAAGTTGCGATGGAGCGTGTAGTCCAGCTTATTCGCGACGCTGTGACCGACATGGATCTCTGGAGGTTTTCCTCCGACGGCAGATTCAGCCACTCCAATACCGAGGTCATCCAATGTGGATGTACTGCAGTACGGATGATACCACTCGGGTCCATCCAAGAGGTCGATGACGCCACGCCGGAGAAGTGGATGACCGCCATCACAGAAACAAAGATAACCCACGCGGGCTAGGAGGATTCCACCACTCGACTAGACATCTGAAGTAAACAAGGTACAACCACTTATCTTCGATCGTGATTCACTGCATTCATTCTGTTTAGATGCCAATTCGTCGTTGACTTTCGCCTTGTTTTGTTGTCTTCACGCCACCACTGAGATGTACTCGATGCCCAACGGGGCGCAGGAAACAGTCGAAGAAGAAGAAGGAAGTGGAGGTGAAAGTCAGGAGGAATGGGAGTCCAACGGCGAGGAGGATGAGGAGGATGACAGCTCTGACGACGAGGAGGAGGAGGAGGAAGAGGAGGAAAACGTCGATCCTCCTTGCTCGGAGGGAAGGTCCAAGTCGACGCATGACCCGGCGGCGGGCGTAAAGCTGTCGTGCCCAGGGCGGTCGACGGCGACTCCAGGACAACTTTCCTCGCTACCGACCGAGAAACCGCCAAGCAACCTCGAGCAACGCGTCGTCAAAGCCGTGAAGGCTCTGCCCAAGATGCGGATGGTCATCTCCACCATCTCCGTGTAACCAATGAACCTTGTATTTCCTTATTCCACATGAGTGAACTCTTGGTCGACTTGATGACTGATCAGCCGATTCTTGAAATCTACAGTGCCGCAACCTCCGAGACTTCAGCCAAGCACGAAGATCAGGAAATGGAGGATGCTGCCACCTCCAACCTTGGTATGATCTCTGAGGTTTCGCTTTCAGTCGATTGGACTTCCATGTTTACTTTTGAATCTTTCTTGTAGTTCCGCCTCACGTCATTGATCTCCCCGATGATGACGAGGAAGCGCCATTGAGGAAGAGGAAGAGCAAGAGAGTGCCTGCTGGCATGGCTGCTCCAGTCGCGGTGATTCCTGAGACGCTGATTTCCGAGGGAGGCAACCCCACTCGGGCTTCTGTGTCTTTCGTTGTACCGCTGATGAGTTCCCAACCCACTTCGTCGACTGCTGATCCACCATCTCTCTTTACTATACACCACGTCCCGGAAGACCAAGTGAGTGCTGCTAAGGAGGCCATACGCCAGGCAGGGATCATGATGGAGCAAGTGAAAGCGGTCCGAGAGGCTAGCCAAGCGGCCTATGATGCTAGTTCAACTCTCTAGAGCAATGTCCAAGTAAGTCGATCGTTGCTTGCTTTGTTAGGATATGCTACCTGAAACTGCTTCCTTCTGGAGATTTCCATATCTGTACACCCACTGGGTGGGTGTGTCGATTGAATTTTTGTGGGGGCACGCAGAGTGCACCCACTGGGTGTAGTCCCCGAGACTATGGGCGACAGCGGGCAGTCGGCTATAGTCTTTATGTACAGAACTTCGTCACTCGACCCGGACGGCCCCAGTCGAATGGAACCGAAAACCGGTGGGGGCACGCTAAGTGCACCCACTGGGTGTAGTCCCCGAGACTATGGTCGACTGCGTGCAGTCGACTATAGTCTAAAGAACTGTGTTTTTCTTAGGCAAGTACTTGGACTGCAGCTAAGCCCCCGAGTGGGAGACTGGCTCGCCACTCGGTAGGATTTTGAATACTTAGGCGAAGCGGATTCGCAGCTAAGCCCCCGAGTGAGAGACTGGCTCGCCACTCGGAAAGGATTTTTTTTACAAACTTAGGCGAAGAGGATTCGCAACTAAGCCACCCACTGGGGAAATTTCAACAAAAAGTAATAACAATCCTTTGGGAATATTATAACATTCTTGTCTTAGATAAACAAACTACAAAAGTACTTTTATTACATCTCAACCGAGTGAGTATTAAGTGTAAAAGGGGCGGAGCAGCTCTGCGTTCCAAGATCGAGGCTCGTCGATCTGGCGATCAACGTTGTAGAGATGATACGCTCCGTTGTGGAGAACTCTTGTGATGATGAAGGGACCTTCCCAAGTGGGAGCGAGCTTGTGTGGTTTCTGTTGATCCACTCGGAGGACCAAACCTCCCTCTTGGAAGGCTCGACTCTTCACATTTCTGGCATGGAATCGACACAAGTCTTCTGATAGATAGTCGAGCGGATCAGGGCCATTTCTCTCCTCTTCCAAGAGGTCGATTGCATCTTGCCGGGCTTGTTCCGCTTCTTCTTCGTGAGTATAGTTCGACTCGAGGCGCATTGTGAAGGTGTCACTCGGCAGAATCGCTTCACTCCATAGACCAGGAAAATGGAGTTCTCCCAATCGACCGATTAGGAGTGCTCCTTAATCCCCAGAGAACTGATGGAAGTTCGTCGACCCAAGCTCTGCTGCTTTTTGAGATCACGCATCACCGTGGTTTCACCCTTTGAGAATGAGGCCGTTTGCACGCTCGCTTGTCCATTCGACCGAGGATGAGCCATCAAGCATAGTCGACCAGCGTGCCTTGAGAAGCACGAAGGCTTTGAACTTGTCATTATCGAAGTTTGACCCATTGTCGGTGATGATGCTATGCGGAACTCCATATCTGAATATCAACTCTCGATGAAACCGATAGCGAGGCATGCATCGAGGTTCTTGATGGGCCCGGCTTCGATCCACTTGGTGAACTTGTCGATCGCTACTAGCAAATGAGTGAAGCCGCTTCGCCAGTTCTCAACGGTCCAATCATGTCCAATCCCCAAACAGCGAAGGGCCAGACGAGTGGAATGGTCTTCAAGGCTAAGGCGGGCTTGTGCGACACGTTGGAATAGAACTGACATCCTTCACACTTGTCGACTATTTCTTTTGCCATTTCATTTGCTTTCGGCCAAGAAAATCCCGCTTCGGTATGCTTTAGCCACAATGGTCCAAGAGGACGCATGATGGCCACAAGTCCCCGAGTGGATATCCTCAAGAATTATCTCGACCTTCTTACGGCGTGATACACTTCGCGCCGACTCCAGTCGCGCTTTCTCTGTACAATTGTCCCTTGATCACTGTAAAGGCCTTGGATCGACGGATGATCTGTCGAGCCTCTTCTTCATTCTCTGGGAGCTCTTTCCTTAGGATATATGCGATGTACGGCACTGTCCAGTCGGGAGTGATGACCACAACTTCCATAATCAGGTCGACCACGACTGGGACCTCAACTTCAGTCGGATCATTGGCACTCTTTTGCTGCGGGGCTTCTTCTGTGAAAGGATCCTCCTGCACTGATGGTGCATGATTGTTTTCTAAAAATACATCACTTGGAATGGCTTCCCTCTTGGACCCTATCTTCGCCATTTCATCCGCAGATTGATTTTTCAGTCGGGGTATTTGATGAAGCTCTAACCCCTCGAATTTCTTCTCCAAATTTTCTCCTTTGCATTACAAGAACTTTGTCATAGCCGGGCTTCGACATCCCACTCCTTCATCACTTGATTAACAACCAGATCCGAGTCGCCAGAGACCATAAGGTGACTGGACGCCGAGTGAAATGGCCATACGCAACCCATACAGAGGCGCCTCATATTCTCGCTTCGTTGTTGGAAGAATCAAAGTGAATCGAGAACGATTTGAGCTTATCTCCTCGGGGAAACCAATACAACCCCGGCCGTAACTGCTCAAAGATCTTGGAACCATCGAAAAACATAGTCTAGTGCTCCGAGTGAACTTGAGTCGGAAGTCATTGCTCGATCCACTTTCGGCGAGGAAGTCTGCTATTGCTTGGGACTTGATGGCTTTCTTTGCCTCAAATTTGATATCAAGGGGAAGGAGTTCAATTGCCCATTTAGCCACTCGACCAGTTGCATCGTGTTATGAAGAATTTCCGATAATGGGGCGTCGCTGACGACTGTAATGGAATGATCAGAGAAATAATGAGCAACCTTCTTTGTGGTCATGTAAATCCCATAAACAAGCTTCTGATAGTGAGGGTATCTTTGCTTTGATGGGGTCAAGACTTCGTAAAGATAATAACCGGGCATTGAACTTTGAAGGCTTTTCCTTCTTCTTCCCGCCGACCGTAAGTACGCAGATCGACGACTTGTCCAATGGCTGCAATGTAAAGCAACAAAGGCTCTTTCTTGATAGGAGCAGCAAGCACCGGTTGGTGGAGAGCAGAGCTTATAGCTCGCAAACGCTGCATCAGCTTTTGGAGTCCACTCGAACTTGTCCGACTTCTTCATCGATCGGTAAAGAGGCAATGCCTTTTCACCGAGGCGAGAGATGAATCGACTTAAAGCGCCAAGCATCCAGAAGCTTCGGACATCGTGGCACACGCATTGTATGCGCTTCATTCAGAGTATAGTGCCAACCTTTTCGGGTTAGCATCGATTCCTCGCCGTAAACGAAAACCGAGTAACTTTTCGCCTGGAACTCGAAATGTGCACTTTGATGGGTTAAGCTTGATATCATACCTCCACGAGATTGGCAAATGTTTCAGCAAGGTCGGTCCAACAGGTCGGAACCCTTTCGTGACTTGACCACTATATCATCCATGTATGCTTCCACATTCCGACTGATTTTGAGTGAGCAAACACTCGAATCATCCTCATGAATGTGGCTCCGGCATTCTTGAGACCGAATGGCATGGTGACATAACAGAAGCACCCGAATGGAGTGATGAATGCTGTTTTGATCTCATCGGGTCCATACAGACGGATCTGATGGTACCCGGAATAGGCATCTAAAAAAGACAACCTCTCACATCCCGCAGTTGAGTCGACTATTTGGTCAACGCGAGGAAGAGGGAAATGATCTTTCGGGCAGGCCCGATTGATATGCTTGAAACCGATGCACATGCGCAACGACTTGTCCTTCCTGGGGACCATGACGACATTGGCGAGCCACTCGGAGTGGTAGATCTCTCGGATGAACTCTGCCGCTAAGAGCCGAGCCACCTCCTCGCCAATGGCCTTTCTCTTCTGGACGGCGGACCGCCAAGATATTCTTTAACCGGTTTGAATTTTGGGTCAACTTCAGAGGCGATGCTCAGCCAGCTCCACAGGAACACCGGCATGTCAAAGCATGCTTCCATGCAAAGATGTCCGAAGTTCTCACGGAGGAACCGGATGAGCGCTTCTTCCTATTTTGAGTCGGGTGTTGTTGAGATGTTGGTCGAGCAGCATTGGGATCGATCGGGTGAATGTGAACCTGTTTCGTCTCACCAGTCGACTGAAATGCTGATTCCGTAGCAGGCTTCTTAGCTCGCAACAAATCACTCGGATCTGCAGTTTTCTGATACTCTTGTAGCACTACCACTGCCAACTGAGCATCGGCGATCTTAGAGCCTTTCTGGAAGCACTCTTCTGCCTTCTTCCGATTGCCCGTAATGTTGATCACGCCCTTGGGACCGTGCATCTTCGCTTAAGATACACGTAACATGGTCGGGCCATGAAACGTGCATAAGCTGGCCGTCCCAGAATAGCGTGATAAGCGCTCTCGAAATCCACGACCTCAAAGGTCAACTTTTCCTTCCGGAAATGCTTCGAATCACCAAAAACTACGTCAAGAGCAATTTGGCCGAGTGACTCAGCCTTCTTTCCAGGAATGACTCCGTGGAAGCTCATGTTATCGGTAATCGAGTCCGGACATCGGAATGCCCATCCCTTTCAACGTCTCCACGCATAATATGTTCAAGCCACTACCACCATCCATCGGGACTTTGGTCACCGAGTGCCCTCAACAACTGGGTCGACCACCAATGCTTGCCTCCCATGGGTGGCAATGTGCGTCGGGTGATCAGACTGGTCGAATGTGATGGCGGTCTGGGACCATTTTAGATAATTGGGATTCGCCGGAGCGACCAAGTTCACTTCCCGATTGATAAACTTCAATCGACGTTTGCTTTCGACGTCAAAGAAAATCATCGTGGTGGAATTGACCGGGATATCCATCATCACTGTCATCTTTGTCCTCAACTTTGTCTGCTTTCCTTATCCTTATCCTTGAGTTGTTTCCCTTGGAACCTGTTGAATCAAGAGCCGACATCGCCGAGTGGTATGTTTCGGGTAAAATGAGTTTACCCTCTTCATCTTTCTTTGTATGAATATGACATGGCAAATCGAACACGTCGTTTCCATCCTGGTCTTTCACCTTCTTGGGGTTCCAAGGACCCTTGGGTTTCCCCTTGAACTTTCCTGGGGTCACAGCCAAGGCCTCTCCGGAGCGGTGGCTCGGCTTTGCTCGCTTCCGGATCGGAATTTCCTCTGCCGGCCTCATTGGCGGCCGATTTGTATTTACCACTCCGAGCCGATCCTCTTCTTCACCATTTGCATACTTGGTGGCAATCTCCATCATCCGACTCGTGGTCATATCTCCGGTTCGACCAAATTTCAAACTCAACTCTCTCGTTCTTGACACCTTCTTTGAAGGCACAGATCGCCTGGTGATCGATACATTCTTGACTATGTGGTGCAAAGTGATCCACCTCTGGATATAATCTCTCAAAGTTTCACTCGACTTTTGCACACACGATCGCAACTCCGTCAATCCCGCCGGGTCGTTTGCAAGTTCCTTCAAATGTCCTGACAAACACTCGGGCAAGATCTTCCCAAGTGTAAATACTGCTGGGTCCTAACTGATTCAACCACGCCCTGGCTGAACCCTCCAACATAAGAGGCAAATGCTTCATGGCCACCTCATCGTTGCCACCGCCGATCTGAACAGCCACTCGTTAATCTTCAAGCCAAGTGTCAGGCTTGGATTCACGATGAACTTATCGACTCGATCGCCAACTTTGAAGTTGGGAGGAATCACCGCAGACTCGATGGCTCTGCTGAAACACTCTGGTCCCGAGACATGAACTCTGCTGCTTTGGAAGGAACATCTCTATCATGGCTGTCTCGGTGAGCTCTGTTCTGTCGACCAAACCTTGAACGATAATAGATCTCGCATCAAAGCTCGGTTCCTCGTGGGTCGATCGGAACCCTTCGCCTAACATTGTGTCAAGGCGTCTGCCGTCCCGCCGCCGAGGAGCGTATGATCCTCGCCTTTGTGGAGGAGTGGTCACTCGACGTCGTTCGTTGCGATCGAATCGGTGCTCATATCGCCATGACCCTTGTACTGATCATCACGCCGGCCCCCACGTTCCTCACGCCTCGGGGGCGATCTCGGACTATGGGCCGACTGGACTGAATTCGCAGTGACGGATCGACTGTGAATCCTGTTCCACGACTGCGATACCACTGAGTTTTGATCTCCTGCCGCCCGGAGCAGATCTCTGATTTGCAGCAAACCTCTACCCGCCTCGACCGAAGGCTGAATTGACTACGCTATGGCGCGGGCGGCAAATGCTAAATTCTGAATCGGAGTTCGATATACCTGAGTTGGCGGTTGAAAGAGCCGACGCCGACTGGATTACGGAACCCTTGGTCGCTACACATCCATCGAGTACTCGTTGAAGGTTCTCGGCCGAGTGTGCTCGGCCAGGTTAAGCGCATATCCTCCAAGGCACGAGCCTCGGGGTTTCTCCAACGATAGGAGTGTGAAGTGCATTCACGTTCCGACGGGCGAAGCTCCTCCCTCCGGAGCGGGCGTGAGGGGCTCGGCAGGTACTCTTCGTGGGCTTGCTCCGGATCGCCTCCACCGTCACCTCCGTTGGTGCGGGTGAACTGGGGACCGCATGGTCCATCGACCATCGTAACCTCTCGCCACGGGTCATCGCTATCGCATTCGGACGCAGTCTCTGCGGAGCCACCGGCTGTGTCGAACAGCCAGAGATTCGTCGGGCTCGATCGCCGCGACTTGGGGGTGGCCGACCGCGGCCACCGCAAGCCTCACCCACCGCTGAAGCCTCGACCGACCGGAACGCTTGCGCCGGTGGGAGACTGGGAGCAAAGACGGCACAGGAGCCGACCCATACTGGGTCGATGGTTGCCGCAGGAGGACGCCGCAGACACACGCGCAAAAGTGCGTCCGCCTGCAGACGGGAGCGCGCCCACGCCGAGTGGAGCCTCCACTGTTGCGGAGTCGTCGGCCATTTAACGTGAGCGCACCGAGACGGATCTCGTGGCCATCAAACAGAACTCCACCTGAAACCATGATGTAGGAGATCGAAAGAATCCCAACTTCTCCAACCAATCGCTAGAACACCTGCCCCACGGTGGGAGCCAACTGTCGTGGTTCTAAGTCTGACAGTAGAATGGGGGGTAGGTACGGAGAGGCAAGATCCTAGCTATGGAGTAGTTGTATACGCAAGGGATTTACGAGTTCAGGCCCTTCTCGGAGGAAGTAATAGCCCTACGCCCTGGAGCCCGGAGGCGGTCGATCGGATTATATGCGTATGTGTTGTGGGTGCGAACCCTTCTACCGTGGAGGGGGTGGCTTATATAGAGTGCGCCAGACCCCAGCCGCCCACGTAGTAGAGGGTTTAAGGTGCGTTAAAGCTAGGCGCATCGGGTAACGCCTTACATAAAGTGTCATTAAGATCATAAAGACTATTTAACTACTGACCGCTTGGGCACCGAGTGGCTCTTGGACTCCTGGTGGTCGAGTGGGTCTTCATGGTCGAGTGTCTTTGAATCTGTCGAGTGGAAACCTACCAGGTCGACTGGAAGGCTGCTTCTCTTGCGAGTGTCCTTGTGGAGGGTACCTTCGGGCAGGTCTATGACCCTACCCCAGGTACATGACTTCATCAGTAGATGCTTCTTCTCTTGTCACACACATTTGCATCACTACCTCACATTTGCAAACTTGTCCCCATGATATCTTTGCTTGTGCTCAATTCATATTCTTACATGCCATGAAACAATCCTTTGCCACACCATATGCTCTACTTCATGACAACACTTTTTGGGTGAATCACCTCTTGAATGCTTGGTTTTACACTAACGCTAACCGCATTTGTTTTTCCAAGTGTTTGTTCTCCTTGCTCCTTTTGAAGGAATCACGAGACGGTGCGACATTGGAGAGTGCCCATTTCAAGCTTCAAGATGACGAGAACTTGGTGATCGACCACTACTACAGGCGACGCCATCTCTTTCCCATGGTGGTTTGGATTTCGGTCCGAGGTCGGATCTTTCCCAAGGGGGAGGGGATGATGCGGAGCATCCTACAGACATCACCATGTCAAGAGTTCATTCGGCAAGTGACACGTGCGATATCTACTTCACATACACAAAGGTGAATCATCTCCTTTACACGTCTTCACTTGACCCTCTCGAGGATGGTATACTACTTGACACTCCTCCCGTGTGCATGCATAGGTATTGTCGGAGCTTCACGAATGTCGAGGAGGAGTGCAAGCGCCAAGGAACAACTACACCATCCGCGTGGAAAGCGTGGAAGAGAAGGAAGGAGAAGCCTGGACAAGCTTCTGGAAAGCCCGGAACTTCCGGCCGCTGCCCGGAACTTCCGGCCCCCGGAACCTCCGGCCATCCCGGAGCTTCTGGCCCTGCTGCACCGAAGCCATCCAAGAGTGTGCAAACTCTCTGGATAGCCCGGACCCTGCCCGGAACCTCCGGCGCCGTCCCCGGAACTTCCGGCCCTGCCTGCGCGCAGACACTCGGGTCGAAGCCCATGTACCCTTTCGCCCCTCACTTACCCCTTCGTGGCTACCACTATATATACTCCCCCTCCTCCATTCTAGGGTTAGCAAAGTGATAGCTCATTTGTATGTGAGCTTTGCTCCTACCTTCTCCTCTTGAGAGAGAGAGACCACCACTCTCATGGAGTTCAAGACCTCCATGTGAGAAGATCCTTGGGATATATCGATCAAGACCCCCTCTTGGGCGGCCCCCTTCAAGACCTCCTCATGGAGATGAACCTTACCTTGTATCTTTCCCTTTGTTGTTCATGTACCTTGTGGATCTTGTCTGTTTGATTGTCTAGTGGATGTGTGAATGGACTTGTTCTTGAGTGTTTCCCCTTGTGATTTCTCTCCGTTCTTCCCCGTGTTCATCGTGTTCTTCGAGGGATCTCGCTCCTTTCGTGAAAGATCGGCCGTATGGAGTTCCACTCCACATCACATACTCTTTAAAAAACATTTAATTTCACAAGCACCCTTAAAAGCAACAAATTCTTCTATTCGTTCCACATCATACTAATTATATCTACCATTAGCATAAGAAGCCAAGGCTCCATTATCACTAAATTCACATGAAAAGGGATGGTGCTGAGCCTTCATCCTAGCGCAACAAGTATAATCATATCTCAATCATAGATCCCAAGCATACCAATGCAACATTTCAATTTGATCCCATGACAGTTTCCCTTTTTGAGTCAAGCGATAATCCCTAAAGTATTCATGTTGATCCAACGTGTCTCCCATTATCAAGTTGAATGGGGTTTCCTCGGGATTATCAAAGCACTGCCTAATATTTTCAACATAACGAGCATTGAGGCTTTTAGGAGGTTCCCCATCTCCATAGGTAGCAAGTACCACTATTTTTTTGGTATTTCGTGTTCCATATCCATAATAAAGATAGAGAACAACTTAGAACAAAAATATATAATCTACTTAGTGATTAAACAAGCACACACAAGAATATTCACCTCATGCTATTGCTCCCCGGCAACGACGCCAGAAAAAGGTCTTGATAACCCACAAGTATAGGGGACCAATTGTAGCTTTTCCATAAATAAGAGTGACGCACACTTAACGTTCGCTTTACCTAGAACAAGTATGAAACTATTTTGTAGGTGATAGGATAGGTTTTGCAAGAATAAAACTAGGAGTACTTTGCGAGATAATAATAGTTAGTTGTTTAGTAGAATGATTTTTTATAACACAAGAGAAGTATTTTGTCCATAAGCAATCGATAACTAGACCGGTAATCATCATTGCAATTTTATATGAGGGAGAGGCATGAGCTAACATACTGATGTAGGGTAGAACCCTAGACGCCCGATCTTTCACGAAAGGAGCGGACCCCGCAAAGAACACGAGGAACACAAGGGGAAAACACAAGGGAAACACAGGAGAAATCTACACATGTGCTAGATCCTCGAAACACAAAGAGTCACAAGATCCACAAACAACAAGGGACGATACAAGTAGCATGTTCTCCTCCGTGAGGAGGTCTTGAGGGGTCTTCCCATGAGGGGTCTCGAATCCACTTGGGGGATCTTCTCCGTAGAGGCCGTGAACTCCTAAGGAGAAGGGGATCAAGTGGAGAGCAAAGCTTCTCAAATGAGCTACTACTTCGCTAACCCTAAAACGTAGGTAGGAGAAGAGTATATATAGTCTCGGGGATGAAATGGTACACGGGCCTCAGCCCAAGTCACTGTGCGCAGGAAGGGTCAGAAGTTCCGGGCACCAAAGGTTCCGGGCAGGGTTCCGGGGAGGGTCCGGCCTAAACAGAGAGTTGGCACGGGAGAAGTTGGGCTGGCGTCCGGGTGGCCGGAAGGTCCGGGCGGGTTGGAGGTTCTGGGGGCCGGAAGGTCCGGGCGGGCCAGAGGTTTTGGGGGCCGGAAGGTCCGGGACAAGTTCCAGGCTGGTTCCGGGCTAACCGGAGAGGTTGCACGCCCGGGCTGGTCTGGGTCGTCGGAGGCCAGAAGTTCTGGGTCGGCCGGAGGTTTCGGGGGCCGGAAGTTCCGGGCGCTAGCCGGAGGTTCCAGGCTGTACAAAGAGTTGACGCCCAATTCTTCTTCTTCCTCAACTCTCGGCTCCGTGGCTTGTGCATTGTACCTGATCACACATAGTGTTTCTCACTTAGTCAGTAGCCATGTCTCACTCGAGTGTAGAGGAAGCTCAAGTAGGAGTGATGTCACCTCGGATTGAATAGCACGAACTCTTGCACTTGTCATGAGTCCACTTGGATCTTGGATAGTTGAGGTAGTGTCCATGGGGATGACCGTGGGATGTTCCGCATCATCCCCCCCCCCCCCCCTTGGGAAAGATCCGACCTCGGGTCGAGATCCTCATCACCATGGTATGGGGAGAGATCTTTGATGTCGAAGATGTCGCTCACGGAGTACTTGCCGCGTGAGATGTCAATCTTGTAGGCGTTTTTGTTGTAGCGTGCAAGCACCTTGAAGGGTCCATCGGCTCGTGGTATAAGTTTGCACTTGCGTTCGTTGGGGAAGCGTTCTTCGCGAAGGTGTAGCCACACAAGATCTCCAATGTTGAATATCATGGGTTGCTTGTTTACGTTGAGCTTGGTCGCAAATCATTGTACTTGGTGCTCGATGGTGTGCCTTGTATCTTCATGCATCTTCTTGAGGTAGCTCACTTGGGCACTCGCGTCCATGTTGATGCGCTCTTGTAGTGGTAGAGGAAGAATGTCCAATGGGGACAATGGGTTGAAACCGTAGATGACCTCGAAGGGGGACTTGCCGGTAGTTGAATGTCTTGTGCGGTTGTAGGCGTACTCGGCGGGTAGACACTCCTCCCACTCCTTGATGTTCTTAATCAACACGCAAAGTAGAGTGGAGAGTGTTCGGTTCGTCACCTCCGTTTGGCCGTCGGTTTGTGGAATGTATGCCGAGGAGAACAAAAGCTTGATGCCGACTTGGCGCATAGTGTCTTCCAAAAGTAGCTCAAGAACTTGACGTCGCGGTCGGAGACAATAGTCTTTGGAACTCCATGGAGACACAAGATTTCTCTGCAAAAAAGATTTGCAACATGTGAAGCATCGTCTATCTTATTGCAAGGAATGAAATGAGCCATTTTAGAGAATTGGTCCACAACAACAAACACAAAATCTTTGTTGTTTCTAGTTCTAGGCAAACCATGCCCAAAATCCATGCTAATATCTTCCCATGGGTGATACGGAATTGGAAGAGGCGTATAGAGACCTTGGGATTGAGCTTTAGACTTAGCTTTGCGGCATGTAGAGCACCGGATGACTATGAAAACACCTCTCTGGATCCTCGTGTATTTGGCGGAATTTGGCATATTTTAACCAAACCCTTCGCATGGGCTCGCCGTTGGTGAAGTGTGACACGTCACAGAACATCTTGGGCCAAAAATAGTTCTTGGAGAGCATAGCGAATGTCTTGTCGCGTCTGAAGTGTCCCACTAGTCCTCCTCCATGAGCCTCTTGCAAAAGTAACAAATGAAGAGAAGACTCGGGGATAGAAAGTTTGTTAGCTCTCATAAGATAATCATCTTTGATGTAATAGCGTTCCCAAGACATATGCGTCAAACATCTGGCATAAGGAATAGCAAATGTAGGATCATGTACATACAAGTCTTTTATGTGCTCAAAGCCAATGGCTTTAATTCAAGTTGGGTAACAAGCATGCATATGTGGGAAAGAGCATCCGCCACAACATTTTCCTTACCTTTGATATACTTGATGACATAAGGAAATGACTTAATGAATTCACTCCACTTAGCATGACGCTTGTTCAACTTAGTTTGACTCTAAAGGTACTTAAGTGCTTCATGATCGATGTGAAGAATGAACTCATGAGGGCGGAGATAATGCTCCCAAACATGCAAGACTCTCACTAAAGCATATAGCTCTTTGTCATAGATGGGATATGATGCGGAGCATCCTACGAGCATCACCATGTCAAGAGTCCGTTTGGCAAGTGACACGTGCAACCTCTACTTCTCATACATAAAGGTGAATCTTCACCTTTACACGTGTTCACTTGACCCCTTCGAGGATGGCATACTACTTGACAATCCATTCGTGCGCATGCATAGGTACTGCCGGAGCTTCACGGATGACAAGGAGGAGTGCAAGCGCCAAGGAGCGCCTACACCATCCGCGGGGGAAGCATGGATGAGAAGACGAAAGAAGAAGAAGCTGCAGAGTCTACAGCAACCGGACGACCGGAAACCACCGGACGTCCGACCCTCTACAGTCGCCGGACGTCCGACAAGTCCCAGGCACCGGACGTCTGACGCTTACCGAAAATCCTGTGCCACCTATCCCGAAGCAAAACGGCGGACTTCCGATGCCCGCCGGACGTCCGGTCCCCCTCGAGCCGTCGGACGCCCGACAACGACCAGATGTCCGGTAACTGCCTGTGTGCAGCCGCGGGCCTTTGACCTTGTATCCCTTCCCACTTACCCTTTCGCCCACTTAGACTATAAGTACCCCCCCTACCTCCTCCTAGCTAGGGTTAGCAAAGTGATAGCTCATTTGTATGTGAGCTTTGCTCCTACCTTCCTCTACTCTTGGGAGAGAGAGAGAGAGAGAGAGAGAGAGAGAGAGAGACCACCACTCCCATGGAGTTCAAGACCTCCATGTGAGAAGATCCTGCGGGACATATCGTCAAGACCCCTCACGGGAAGATCCGTCTAGGATATCATCAAGACCTCCTCATGGAGATGACCTTTCCTTGTATCTTTCCCTTTGTTGTTCATGTACCTTGTGGGTCTTGTGTGTTTGATTGTCTAGTGGATGTGTGATTGGACTTGTTCTTGAGTGTTTCCCCTAGTGATTTCTCTCTGTTCTTCCCCGTGTTCATCGTGTTCTTCGTGTTCTTCGAGGGAATCCACTCCAATCGTGAAAGATAGGGCCACTAGGGTTCTACCATACAACATCTTGGTATTATGAGCCACGTTGATCACGTATTTGGAGTCCCTCCCATCGTTTTATAGCCTTCTTTTACTTGATTTCGTCCAAAAATTCGAAAATCCCCGCCAAAAATAGCCCCAATTTTTTTTGTGATTTATAAGTTTGATGAAATTTTGTTGATTTTGATCCATGGATTTGCTTTGTTTCGAGTGGAACTAGCATATCCCCCAAGTTTCCCCATCTTTGATCCACGAAATCTCCTCAATTTTGACCTCCAAATCCCCAATTTCCGCCCACAACTCGCATCTCGCGTTGACCTAGACCCACCGGACGACCGCCACTTTACCGAACGTCCGGAGCCCGAGGAACCACCGGACGACCGGTACTTACCAGACATCTGACACCCCAATCCTGAGCTGAAACAACGGATTTCTGAGCCCAACCGGACGTCCGACGACCGCACATCCGTCCATTTCCGGACGTCCGACACATGTAGATATCAACTTCGGCCAATTTTTGTTTCGGCCATAACTAATTCATCCGAACTCCGATTTTGACGTTCTTTAGCTCATTTTGAAGCTATTGACATTCTCATCCCACAAAAATACTTCCAACATCATTTGACTCCATCAATTTTTTGCAACTTTGGCATCTTTGCCTAGGCCCTCCACCATATCATCGGCATAACCACAATAGTCTTCCGCAACCTGACCCACTTAGTTCACTATAGCATTAGTGGTTGCTTGAGTTGTGATTTGAGTCTCCTAAGGTGTTTCGGCTACTTAGGGACGGTTGCTTCTTCATCAACCACCACCACTTCTGCATAGGCTTCCCACCATACACTTCCACCATCCCAACTTAACCCAATTTTGTTTGAGCTTGTTTGAGTTGTGTGTTGTGTCTCCTAAGGTGTTTTGGCTACTTAGGGACGGTGACCTCACCTTCGACATCGTGTATAGTACATGATGAGGACATCAATACCATTGTTAGACCCACAGCCCCTGCTGCTATACATACTGGACCAATTACTAGAGCTCGCGCACGCCAATTAAATTATCAGGTACTTTCGTTTCTTGGTAATGATTCTAATGTTCATGAGAATATAATGCTGCCTAAATTGGATATGTTTGTTTTGCTTACAAATGAAGGGCCTGTCATGGATAAGAGGGATGAACACTGGAGCAAGACCAAGCATGGAGATGATGGCATGCGCAAGGGGAACAAGAACGGAGTTACAAGTGATGATTTTAGGACTTTGAAGCCACCATAATGAGTGCATGAAGCCTTGGAAGAAATATACAAGATGCCACTTCATAATATTCGTCCATAGGCTATGCTAGGTGTTGCGTCACCTAATTATTGGGCCAGGCCCATGTAATTTCGAAATACATAAGTATAGGCTGTTTTTAGAGTCCGTATGTGTGGGGAAACAAGATATAGGGTTGGTTTCGGACTCCTTCCCCAAGGGCCACGAAATTTCCCCCTCTTCCTCCATATATACAGCCCTTAGGGCACCGTTTAGACTTTGGGTTTTGTTTAGATTAAAAGTTCGACATAGGTGCAACTTCGCGTACTTCGTTTGTGTTCAACGAGCAGACAAAGGCGTCACAGAACCTGATGTAGGGCGGAACCCTACGTGGACGATCTTTCACGTTGGAGCGGATCCTACGGTGAATCACGAAGAACACGCGGAAGAACAAGAGGGAAAACACGGGGAAAACGAGAGAGAATTCACTCAACCGACAAGAGATCAATCACACAAGTGCTAGATCACCGAACACAAAGAGGTACATATGATCCACAATCAACAAAGGTAAGGATACACGAGTAGCCGTTCTTCTCCGAGAGGAGGTCCTGATGGGGTCCACCCTAGAAGGGGGTCTTGAATCCGCTTGGGGATCTTCTCCAGAGAGGTCCCGAGCTCGAGGAGAAGTAACCAAGTGGATGAGCAAGGCTCTCACACAAACATGAGCTAAACCTAAGCTAATCTAATCAGGAGGTGGGGAGTTCTATTTATAGTCTTAGTGCAAATGGGGGCGAAGTGAAGGGGTACATGGGCCTCATGCCCGAGCCTGTCTTGTGCAGACAGCCGGTTGTTCGGTTGAGGCGGTTGTATCATTGGCGATCCAGGGGAGCGGAAGTACTGGTCGAGGAAGGCGGTACTACCGCCGGGGTCGTGTTAACCTGCGGTGGCGTCGGGGCCCCAATGATTGTACGGTCGTGGGGCGGTAGTTCGATCATTTGGGTTTTACCGGTACATCCGGTGCTATCTTGGCCTTGCACCGCTTGATCACCGAATAGCGTCCGGTTGTTGGGCGGTAGTAGGCGGTTGTTCACTTGCCGGTTGTGGGCGGTTGTCTGGGTCCCTCCGAGTTGGGCGAATGCTTCCTTGATCTTGATGTCCGTCTTGCACCGTTCCTTCTCCTTGGTTGCTTACACGGTACTTGAGCACACAAAGCATCTCCGTTTGAGGTAGTAGCCATGTCTCAAGTGGGTCAAAGTGAAGTTCAACAAGGAGAGAGTTAACCTCGGATTGAATAGCACGTGCTCGAGCTCTCGTCGTGGGTCCTCGTGGGGTTGGATGTGTCGATGTAGAGTCCATGGGGATGATGGAAGGATGCTCCGCATCAGAACCCCACCTTGATCAATAAAGCTTTCCTCTTATATTCGCAATATCCAGATTGCAATCTTAGTTTCTTGCTTGTTCTTCGTCTACCTGCAGGAAACAGACCTTCGTGGTCAGGTTGATCGTGCTCCGACGTGGTCAATAACCTCTCGGAGTTGGTTTAGCGATTGCTAAGGCGCGACGTCCTCGCACGTTCGTAGTCGGATCGTCAAAGTCGACTTCTCCAAAACGATAGCCACCATCTCATCGAAAGACGGGACACCTTTGCCTCTATCAAGTGGTATTAGATTTCCAGGTTGCTCGGTGAGATTTTACAGTTTTTCATAGTTTAGATCGAGTATGTTCTTCATACCTATAGTCCACGAAAAAGCCAAAAAGAAATAGGGTTAGTTCATCCTAGTCGAACCAGCCTGAGCCTTTCCATAGTCTTTTCAGTATTTTGCTATGTTGAATTTGCGGTTGCATCGTCGTGTCAAGTTGCTGGTCTTAGCATCTACTCCCTCCGTTCCAAATTACTCGTCGTGGTTTTAGTTCAAATTTGAACTAAAACCACGACGAGTAATTTGGAACGGAGGGAGTAGTCTTTTAGAGTTTTGAGTTCTGGTCATAAGTTGTCACGCCGCCACCACACCATCATCATCGCCCCTGCCACCTGTCACCACTGCTTATCCACCACCGCTCTGAATCCGTATGCATATACCACCACCGATCCATATCCATATACTACCACCGCTACCACCACTACTGCCCTATACCACCACCATATATCCACCACCAATCCGAGTTCCTTTCATATTAGGTTTGTTTTCGAGATCCATCTAGTTTCCGATTCGTGTTTCTTGCCTAAGTAGGTTTCGGGAAAAAAAGTCTGGAGACCCCGGGCAGTTTTTAGGCCAAAATTTCGGTGACCGAAAATATTTTTTTTCCCTAACCTATTTTTAGGCTTTTCTGAGTCTTTTGAGACACTCGCCATCATAGTGATTTTTTGTCGCACTTTTTCGTCGTCGCTGCCATGATTTTCGAAGAAAAAAATAGTCAGAAAAAATTCGTGCCCATCCTGTCAGTTTGACTTGGGAAGAGTTTTGAGACACTCGCCATTATAGTGATTTTTCGCAAAAAAAAAGAGGAGCACAAAAAAAGAGCGCCAAAAAAAACAGAGCGAAAAGAAAATTCCAGAGTGTGCTTTTCCCTTGTTTACGTGCAGCGCCGTGATTTTGTTAGTGTTCTAGGCTCGCGTCTCTAGCACGATCTAGCCTACGACCAGCACAGTACCGTCGTTGAATGTTTATTCAACTTTGCATCTCTGAATTGATTATTGCTGACCCTTTTGCTACCATATTATAAGCCTTCCCAGCTCCACATACATCTACATCGTGCGTTTGACTCTCCCTGGTAATCGCTCTATCCAAGCTTTCAGAGTTTTGACTATGTCGATTGCAGATCACCGCGTGGTGCTGGGTAAGAAGTGGTAAGAATTTGAGATTTGCTTGACAGATTTGTGATACCCACCACCACCACCACCACTTGTTAGTAGTCTGTAGGATCATATTCTTGTGTGTTTCTATTGCTGCTACCCAGGCCAGGATCACAAGCCGATTTAGATTGGTGGGAGAACTTAACCGACAAGGAGCTTCATGATAAGTTTCAGCAGATGATGACTGAACAGGTGCAAGATGTGCTGAACAATTTTGAAGAGGCCATGGATAAGATCACTGGCCTTGATAAGATGTTCGAAACAAAGCTCGATAACAGATTTAATGAACTGCTTGCACGTCTTCCACCATCGGCTGCACCTGCCGCACCTCTGCAACAACAACAACAACAACAACAACAACAACAACAACAACAACAACAACAACAACAACAACAACAACAACAACAACAACAACAATGACAATGACGACTACCTCCATGTCGCGAAACAGCCCTCCGCCGAGCGAGCCGTGTCCCTCTTGAGCCTGGCCAACCTGTTGGTGTTGTCGTTGATACTTATGTGGCTCCTGCTGCTGATGAGGAGGAGGATGATTATGCGGGAGATTATGAGGATGAGGTTGATCAAAATCAGAACTACGTGCAACCACCAGCACCCGGTCGTCCACATGCATATATTCGCAATGGTAGGGCTGCATTACCAGCTTAGGTACGAGATCATGACCATCTTCCTAAACTGAAATTGAATATTCCACCATTTGAGGGTAGATATGTTACTGATATATATCTTACTTGGGAGTTAGAAATCGAACAACATTTTACATGTTTAGAATATCCCGAGGAGAGGCGATGTTCTTGCTGCACTTTGTGCTTTCACTAGTTCTGCTTGTGTATGGTGGTCTGAACATCGTAGATTATATCCGAATAATATTCCAACTACTTGGGCTGCTTTGAAAATTGCTATGCGTACTCGTTGGGTTCTTCCACCATATTAGCAACATGAATTACTTCAAAAATTGCAGCATTTAAGACAGGGAAAAAAAATTATGTAGAGGAATATTATCAGGAATTACAAACTGGCATGATTAGATATGGTATTGCTGAGGATAATGAAGCTATGCTTGCACGTTTTATGGGTGGATTAAATAGAGAGATTTGGACTATTCTAGAGTATAAGGAGTATAATAATATCACTCATTTATTCCATCTTGCTTGTAATGCTGAACGTGAAGTGCAGGATCGACAGGCATTGGCGCGAACTAACTTTTCTGCAGGTCGACCTTCATCATGGACACCACGTGCATCCTCTAATTCCACTATACCATCAACTCCATCAGGTGCCACCTCCAACCGTGATACAAGAAAGCAGGCACAACAACCACTATCTGCCAAGAGCACACCTGCCGGACTTGCACCGAGCTCTTCTTTTTACATGGCGTCAACAGGGCACACAAGTGATATTATTTGTCGTCGTTGTAAGGGAAGAGGTCATTATGCGGGAGAATGCAAATCTCAGCGTGTGATGATTGCTACTGAGGATGGTGGGTATGAGTCCGCTAGTGACTATGATGAGGAGACTTTGGCTCTTATTACACGTGAAGAACACAGTGGAGATGATTATGATCATGAGACGCAATACATGGCTCCTGAAGATGCCGATGGTATGAATGTTTAGTTGCTCAACGTGTTTTGAGTGTGCATGTTACACAAGCAGAGCAAAATCAGAGCCATAATTTGTTCCATACAAAGGGAGTTGTGAAGGAACGTTCTATTCGCGTCATCATAGATGGAGGGAGCTGTAACAACTTGGCTAGCATGGAGATGGTGGAGAAGCTATCTCTCACCACAAGACCACATCCACATCCTTACAACATCCAATGGTTCAACAACAGCGACAAGGTTAAGGTAAAATGTACTGTTCGTGTGCATTTTAGTATCTCTACATATGCTGATTATGTTGATAGTGATGTGATACCTATGCAAGCATGTTCCTTATTACTTGGTAGACCATGGCAATTTGATAAAAATTCTGTACACCATGGTAGAAACAAACAGTATATTCTTGTTCATAAGGATAAAAATATTACTTTGCTTCCTATGACTCCTGATTCCATTTTGAAAGATGATATTAATAGAGCTAATAAAGCAAAACAGGAGAAAAATAAGAGTGAATATCAGATTGATGCAAAAGAATTTGAGCAACAGATGAAACCTAATAATAAACCATCTAGTGTTGCTTCTGAAATTAAATTGAAAAGTGCATGTTTACTTGCCACCAAATCTGATATTGATGAGCTAGATTTTAGCAAATCTGTTTGCTATGCTTTTGTGTGCAAAGAGGCATTGTTTTCATTCGAGGACGTGCCTTCCTCTTTGCCCCGCCGTCACTAACATTTTGCAGGAGTTCGCCGACGTCTTCCCACAAGACATGCCACCGGATTACCACCTATTTGAGGGATTGAGCATCAAATTGACTTAATTCGGTTGCATCGCTACCCAACCGTGCACCTTACCGTACCAATCCGGAGGAGACGAAGGAGATTATGCGTCAATGCGAGGAGCTGCTCGACAAAGGTTATATACGTGAATCGCTTAGTCCTTGTGATGTTCCTATTATACTAGTGCCTAAAAAGGATGGTACGTCGCGTATGTGTGTTGATTTTAGAGGCATTAATAATATTACCATTCGTTATCGTCATCCTATTCCTAGGCTAGATGATATGCTAGATGAATTGAGTGGCTCTACAACATTCTCCAAAGTTGATTTGCCTAGTGGATACCATCAAATTCGTATGAAATTGGGAGATGAATGGAAAACAACATTTAGAACTAAGTTTGGTTTATATGAGTGGTTAGTCATGCCTTTTGCGTTAACTAATGCACCTAGTACTTTCATGATACTAATGAACGAAGTTTTACGTGCTTTCATTGGACAATTTGTGCTAGTCAATTTTGATGATATACTGATTTATAGCAAATCTTTGGAAGAACATTTGGAACATTTACGTGTTGTTTTTATTGCCCTACGTGATGGACGTTTGTTTGGTAACCTTGGGAAGCGCACCTTTTGCACCGACCGAGTATCTTTTCTTGGCTATGTTGTTACTCCACATGGAATTGAAGTTGATAAAGCCAAGATAGAAGCTATTGAGAGTTGGCCGCAGCCCAAAACGGTCACACAAGTGAGGAGTTTTCTTGGCTCGCTGGTTTCTATAGGCGTTTTGTGAGAGATTTTAGCACCATTGCTGCACCTCCCAATGATCTTACAAAGAAGGATGTGCATTTTGTTTGGGCTACCGCACAGGAAGAAGCCTTCACGGTATTGAAAGATAAGTTGACACATGCTCCTTTACTCCAACCTCCTGATTTTAATAAGACTTTTGAGCTTGAATGTGATGCTAGTGGAATTGGATTAGGAGGTGTGTTATTACAATATGGCAAACCCGTTGCATACTTTTCTGAAAAATTGAGTGGGCCTAGTCTGAATTATTCTACTTATCATAAAGAATTATATGCTCTTGTTCGGACTTTAGAGACATGGCAACATTATTTATGGCCCAATGAATTTGTTATACATTCTGATCATGAATCTTTGAAACATATTAAAAGTCAAGCTAAACTGAATCGTAGCCATGCTAAATGGGTTGAATTCATTGAGACTTTCCCTTATGTCATTAAACACAAGAAGGGTAAAGAAAATGTTATTGCTGATGCGTTGTCTCGTCGCTATACTATCCTTTCACAACTTGACTTCAAAATATTTGGTTTGGAGACCATCAAAGATCAATATGTGCATGATGCTGATTTTAAAGATGTAATGCAGAATTGTAAAGAAGGAAGAACATGGAACAAGTTCGTCGTTAACGATGGATTTGTGTTTCGTGCTAACAAGCTATGCATTCCAGCTAGCTCCGTTCGTCCTTTGTTGTTGCAGGAGGCGCATGGAGGAGGATAAATGGGACACTTTGGCGTGAAGAAGACGGAGGATATACTTGCTACACATTTCTTTTGGCCAAAGATGAGACGGGATGTTGAGCGTTTTGTTGCTCGCTGCACTACATGTCAAAAAGCTAAGTCACGACTCAATCCTCATGGTTTATATATGTCTTTGCCTGTACCTAGTGTTCCTTGGGAGGATATATCTATGGACCTTGTTTTAGGTTTACCTCAAACAAAGAAGGGGAAGGATAGCATATTTGTTGTCGTGGATAGGTTCTCGAAAATGGCACGCTTTATACCATGTCATAAAAGCGATGATGCTGTTAATGTTGCTGATTTGTTCTTTCGTGAAATTATTCGCTTGCATGGTGTGCCATATACTATTGTTTCAGATCATGATATTAAATTTCTTAGCCACTTTTGGAGATGTTTATGGGCTAAGTTGGGGACTAAACTGCTTTTTAGTACTACTTGTCACCCCCAAACTGATGGACAAACTGAAGTAGTCAATAGAACATTGTCTACTATGCTTAGGGTTGTTTTGAAGAATAACAAGAAAATGTGGGAAGAATGCTTGCCTCATATTGAACTTTCTTATAATCGTTCATTGCATTCTACTACTAAGATGTGCCCTTTTGAAATTGTATATGGTTTCCTACCTCGTGCACCTATTGATTTGTTGCCTCTTCCATCTTGGAGAAGGTTAATTTTGATGCTAAACAACGTGCTGAATTGATTTTAAAAATGCATGAGTTAACTAAGGAAAACATTGAGCGTATGAATGCTAAATATAAACTTGCTGGAGATAAGGGTAGAAAACATGTTGTGTTTGCACCTGGAGATCTTGTTTGATCACATTTGCATAAGGATAGATTTCTTGATTTGCGCAAATCAAACCTAATGCCACGTGTTGATGGTCCTTTTAAGGTGTTAGAGAAAATAAATGATAATGCATATAAACTTGAGCTGCCTGCAGATTTTGGGGTTAGTCCCACTTTTAACATTGCAGATTTGAAGCCTTATTTGGGTGAGGAAGATGAGCTTCCGTCGAGGACGACTTCATTTCAAGAAGGGAGGATGATGAGGACATCAATACCATTGTTACACCCACAGCCCCTATTGCTATACATCTTGGACCAATTACTAGAGCTCACAAGACGCCAATTAAATTATCAGGTACTTTCGTTTCTTGGTAATGATTCTAATGTTCATGAGAATATGATGCTGCCTAAATTGGATACATTTGTTTTGTTTACAAATGAAGGGCCTGTCATGGATAAGAGGGATGAACACTGGAGCAAGACCAGGCATGGAGATGATGGCATCTTGCGAGGAACAAGAACAGAGTTACAAGTGATGATTTCAGGACTTTGAAGCCACCATAATGAGTGCATGAAGCCTTGGACGAAATATACAAGATGCCACTTCATAATATTCGTCCATAGGCTATTCTAGGTGTTGCGTCACCTTATTATTGGGTCAGGCCCATGTAATTTCGAAATACATAAGTATAGGCTGTTTTTAGAGTCCGTATGTGTGGGGAAATAAGAGATAGAGTTGGTTTCGGACTCCTTCCCCAAGGGCCACGAAATTTCCCCCTCTTCCTCCATATATACAGCCCTTAGGGCACCGTTTAGACTTTGGGTTTTGTTTAGATTAAAAATTCGCCATAGCTGCAACTTCGCATACTTCGTTTGTGTTCAACGACCAGACAAAGGTGTCACAGAACCCCACCTTGATCAATAAACCTTTCCTCTTATATTCGCAATATCCAGATTGCAATCTTAGTTTCTTGCTTGTTCTTCGTCTGCCTGCAGGAAACAGACCTTCGTGGTCAGGTTGATCGTGCTCCGGCGTGGTCAATAACCTCTTGATACGTCTCCAACGTATCTATAATTTTTTATTGCTCCATGCTACTTTATCTACTGTTGTAGGCAATATTGGGCTTTATTATCCACTTTTATATTATTTTTGGGACCAACCTATTAACCGGAGGCCCAGCCCAGATTTGCAGTTTTATGCCTATTTCAGTGTTTCGAGGAAAAGGAATATCAGACGGAGTCAAAACAGAACGAAATCAACTAGATAAGTTATTTTTGGAAGGAAACCCACCTGATGGACTTGGACCCCACGTGAGAAGATACGGGAGGTGCTCACAAGGGTGGGGGGCACGCGCACCCCCCGGGCGCGCCCCCCTGCCTCGTGGGGCCCCCGTAGCTCCACCGACGTACTCCTTTCACCCATATATACCTACGTACCCTAAAACTTCTAGAACAGAAGATAGATCGGGAGTTCCGCCGCCACAAGCCTCTGTAGCCACCAAAAACCCCTCGGGAGCCCGTTTCGGCACCCTGCCGGAGGGGGAACCCATCATCGGTGGGCATCTTCATCATCCCGACGCTATCCATGACGAGGAGGGAGTAGTTCACCCTCGGCGCTGAGGGTATGTACCAGTAGCTATGTGTTTGAACTCTCTCTCTCTCTCTCGTGTTCTTGATTTGGCACGATCTTGATGTATCGCGAGCTTTGCTATTATAGTTGGATCTTATGTTTCTTCCCCCCCTCTACTCTCTTGTGATGAATTGAGTTTCCCCTTTTGAAGTTATCTTATCGGATTGAGTCTTTTATGAGAACACTTGATGTATGTCTTGCCGTGCTTATCTGTGGTGACAATGGGATATCATGTGCCACTTGATGTATGTTTTGGTGACCAACTTGCGGGTTCCGCCCATGAACCTATGCATAGGGGTTGGCACACGTTCTTGACTCTCCGGTAGAAATTTTGGGGCACTCTTTGAAGTACTTTTATGTTGGTTGGATAAATCTGAGATTGTGTGATGCATATCGTATAATCATGCCCACGGATACTTGAGGTGACAATGGATTATCTAGGTAACATTAGGGTTTTGGTTGATTTGTGTCTTAAGGTGTTATTCTAGTACGAACTCTAGGGCTGTTTGTGACACTTATAGGAATAGCCCACCGGATTGATCAGAAAGAATAACTTTGGTTACGTACCGTACCATAATCTCTACGTTTGTTCTCCGCTATTAGTGGCTTTGGAGTGACTCTTTGTTGCATGTTGAGGGATAGCTATATGATCCAAGTATGTTATTATTGTTGAGAGAACTTGCAATAGTGAAAGTATGAACCCTAGGCCTTGTTTCCTATCATTGCAATACCGTTTACGCTCACGTTTATCACTTGTTACCTTGCTGTTTTTATTATTTCAGATTACAAATACCTTTATCTACCATCCATATTGCACTTGTATCACCATCTCTTCGCAGAACTAGTGCACCTATACAATTTACCATTGTATTGGGTGTGTTGGGGACACAAGAGACTCTTTGTTATTTGGTTGCAGGGATGCTTGAGAGAGACCATCTTCATCCCACGCCTCCCACGGATTGATAAACCTTAGGTCATCCACTTGAGGGAAATTTGCTCTTGTCCTACAAACTGTGCACTTGCGGGCCCAACAACGTCTACAAGAAGAAGGTTGCGTAGTAGACATCAAGCTCTTTTCCGGCGCCGTTCGGGAGGCTAGGTAAGTGAAGGTATATCTTTAGATCTTGCAATCGAATCTTTTTGTTTCTTGTTTTAGCACTATTTTAGTTTATAAAAGAAAACTACCAAAAATTGGAATTGAGTTTGTCTCATACGCTTCACCTGTTTAATATCTTTCGTGAGAATGATGGAAAGGAAAATTGTGCCAAAGTGCTATAATAAGAATTACATAGAATGCTTGGCATGAAATATGTGAATGATGAGCATGATTGCAATGTTGTTAGTACGAACTCCTTGAATATCCATGATGCTAATGATATGCAAAGCCACAAGCTTGGGGAAGCTATGTTTGATGAGGGTGATATTTTTTGTCCCCCAAGCTTTGATGAGCAAATTTACTATGATGAAAACATGCCTCCTATCTATGATGATTATTGTGATGACACGTATGCTTTAGATAATAATGATAACCATGAAACTTGTCATCTTGATCTTAATCTTCAATCAGATGATAGTTATTTTGTTGAGTTTGCTCCCACTATTATTCATGAGAAGAATTTTGCTTATGTGGAGAGTAGTAAATTTTCTATGCTTGTAGATCATGAAAAGAATGCTTTAGGTGCTGGTTATATTGTTGAATTTATTCATGATGCTACTGAAAATTATCATGAGGGAGGAACATATGCTTGTAGGAATTGCAATAATATCAAGTTTCCTCTCTATGTGCTTAAAGTTTTGAAGTTATGCTTGTTTTACCTTCCTATGCAAGTTGATTCTTGTTCCCATAAGTTGTTTGCTCACAAAATCCCTATGCATAGGAAGTGGGTTATACTTAAATGTGCTAGTCATATTCTTCGTGATGCTGTCTTTATGTTTCAATTCTTATCTCTTATGTGAGCATCATTGAAATCATCATGCCTAGCTAGGGGCGTTAAACGTTAGCGCTTGTTGGGAGGCAACCCAATCTTATTTTGTGTTTTTTGTTTTTGCTTCTGTTTAGGAATAAATAATCCATCTAGCCTCTGTTTAGATGTGATTTTATCTTTTAATTAGTGTTTGTGCCAAGCTAAACCTATTGGATCTTCTTGGATGATAGTTATTTGATCTTGCTGTAATTTCCGAAACTTTGCGCTCGATTGCCGAATTGTTAAAAATCACCAGAACGTGATAAAATACTGATTCCAATTGCTGCTGATCAATAAACAAATTTTCCAGGTCTTCTAATTTTGGTAGAAGTTTTAGAGTTCCAGAAGTTTGCGTTAGTTACAGATTGCTACAGACTGTTCTGTTTTTGACATATTCTGTTTTCCGTGTGTTGTTTGCTTATTTTGATGAATCTATGGCTAGTAAAATAGTTTATAATCCATAGAGAAGTTGGAATAAAGTAGGTTTAACACCAATATAAATGAAGAATGAGTTCATTACAGTACCTTGAAGTAGTCTTTTGTTTTCTTTCTCTAACGGAGCTCATGAGATTTACATTGAGTTTTGTGTTGTGAAGTTTTCAAGTTTTGGGTGAATTTTTTTGATGGATTATGGAACAAGGAGTGGCAAGAGCCTAAGCTTGGGGATGCCCATGGCACCCCCAAGATAATCCAAGGACACCCAAAAGTCAAAGCTTGGGGATGCCCCGAAAGGCATCCCTCTTTAAATCCACTTCCATCGGTAATTTACTTGGAGCTATATTTTTATTCACCACATGATATGTGTTTTGCTTGGAGCGTCTTGTATTATTTGCGCCTTTGCTTGTTGGTTTACCACAATCATCCTTGATGTACACACCTTCTGAGAGAGCCATACATGATTTGGAATTTGTTAGAATACTCTATGTGCTTCACTTATATCTTTTGAGCTTGATAGTTTTGCTCATAGTGCTTCACTTATATCTTTTGAGCTTGATAATTTTTGCTCTAGTGCTTCACTTATATCTTTTAGAGCACGGTGGAGGATTTGTTTTAAAGAAACTATTGATCTCTCATGCTTCACTTAGATTATTTTGAGAGTCGTTAATAGCATGGTAATTTGCTTAATGTTAATATACTTAGTGTTCAAGATATGTGAAACTTTCTTTTTGAGTGAATTGAATACTAAGATAAATTTGATGCTTGATAATTGTTTTGAGATATGGAGGTGATAATATCGAAGTCCTGCTAGTTGATAATTGTGAATTTGAGAAATACTTGTGTTGAAGTTTGCAAGTCCCGTAGCATGCACGTATGGTTAAAGTTGTGTAACAAATTTGAAACATGAAGTGTACCTGGCGTGTGCATCCTTATGAGTGGCGGTCGGGGACGAGCGATGGTATTTTCCTACTGATAGAGGCAAAGGTGTCCCGTCTTTCGATGAGATGTTGGTTTTCGCTTTGGAGGAAGTCGACTTTGACGATCCGACTACGAACGTGCGAGGATGTCGCGCCTTAGCAATCGCTAAACCAACTCAGAGAGGATATTGACCACGCCGAGCACGATCAACCTGACCACGAGGGTCTGCATTTCTGCGAGCAAACGAAGAACAAGCAAGAAACTGAGATTGCAATCTGGATATTGCGAATATAAGATGAAAGCTTTATTGATCAAGGTGGGGTTACGTGACGCCTTTGTGCAGTCGTTGAACACAAACGAAATGCACGCGAAGTTGCAGCTATGGCGAACTTTTAATCTAAACAAAACCCAAAGTCTAAACGACGCCCTAAGGGCTGTATATATGGAGAAAGAGGAGGGAATTTCGTGGCCCTTGAGGGAGGGGTCCGAAACCAACCCTAACTCTTGTTTCCCCACACATACGGACTCTAAAAACAGCCTACACTTAAGTATTTCGAAATTACATGGGCCTGGCCCAATAATAAGGTGACGCAGCACCTAGAATAGCCTATGGACGAATATTATGAAGTGGCATCTTGTATATTTCGTCCAAGGCCTCATGCTCTCATTAGGGTGGCTTCAAAGTCCTGGAATCATCACTTGTAACTCCGTTCTTGTTTCCCTTGCATGCCAACATCTCCATGCTTGAACTTGCTCCAAGGTTCATCTTTCTTGTCCATGGTAGGCCCTTCATTTGTAAGCAAAACAAATGTATCCAATTTAGGCAGCATCATATTCTCATGAACATTGGAATCGTTACCAAGAAAGCGAAAGTACCGATAATTCAATTGGCGTCGCGAGCTCTAGTAATTGGTCCATTATGTATAGCAGCAGGGGCTGTGGGTGTAACAATGGTATTGATGTCCTCATCATCCTCCCTTCTTGAAATGAAGTCGTCCTCGACGGAAACTCATCTTCCTCACCCAAATAAGGCTTCAAATCTGCAATGTTAAAAGTGGGACTAACCCCAAAATCTGCAGGCAGCTCAAGTTTATATGCATTATCATTTATTTTCTCTAACACCTTAAATGGACCATCAGCACGTGGCATTAGCTTTGATTTGCGCAAATTAGGAAACCTATCCTTACACAAATGTAACCAAACAATATCTCCGGTGCAAAGACAACATGTTTTCTACCCTTATCTCCGCAAGTTTATATTTAGCATTCATACGCTCAATGTTTTCCTTAGTTAACTCATGCATTTTTAAAATCAATTCAGCACGTTCTTTAGCATCAAAATTAACCTTCTCCGAAGATGGAAGAGGCAACAAATCAATAGGTGCACGAGGTAGGAAGCCATACACAATTTCAAAAGGGCACATCTTAGTAGTAGAATGCAATGAACGATTATAAGCAAATTCAATATGAGGCAAGCATTCTTCCCACATTTTCTTATTATTCTTCAAAACAGCCCTAAGCATGGTAGACAATGTTCTATTGACTACTTCAGTTTGTCCATCAGTTTGGGGGTGACAAGTAGTACTAAAAAGCAGTTTAGTCCCCAACTTAGCCCATAAACATCTCCAAAAGTGGCTAAGAAATTTAGTATCACGATCTGAAACAATAGTATTTGGCACACCATGCAAGCGAATAATTTCACGAAAGAACAAATCAGCAACATTAACGACATCATCGCTTTTATGACATGGTATGGAGTGTGCCATTTTCTAGAATCTATCCACGACAACAAATATGCTATCCTCCCTTCTTTGTTCGAGGTAAACCTAAAACAAAGTCCATAGATATATCCTCCCAAGGAACACTAGGTACAGGCAAAGGCATATATAAACCATGAGGATTGAGTCGTGACTTAGCTTTTTGACATGTAGTGCAGCGAGCAACAAAACGCTCAACATCCCGTCTCATCTTTGGCCAAAAGAAATGTGTAGCAAGTATATCCTCTGTCTTCTTCACGCCAAAGTGTCCCATTAATCCTCCTCCATGCGCCTCCTGCAACAACAAAAGACCTAACAGAGCTAGCAGGAATGCATAGCTTGTTAGCACGGAACACAAAACCATCCTTAATAACGAACTTGTTCCATGTTCTTCCTTCTTTACAATTCTGCATTACATCTTTAAAATCAGCATCATGCACATATTGATCTTTGATGGTCTCCAAACCAAATATTTTGAAGTCAAGTTGTGAAAGCATAGTATAGCTGACGAGACAAAGCATCAAGCAATAACATTTTCTTTACCCTTCTTGTGTTTAATGACATAAGGGAAAGTCTCAATGAATTCAACCCATTTAGCATGTCTACGATTCAGTTTAGCTTGACTTTTAATATGTTTCAAAGATTCATGATCAGAATGTATAACAAATTCTTTGGGCCATCAATAATGTTGCCATGTCTCTAAAGTCGAACAAGAGCATATAATTCTTTGTCATAAGTAGAATAGTTCAGACTAGGCCCACTCAATTTTTCAGAAAAGTATGCAACAGGTTTGCCATCTTGTAATAACACACCTCCTAATCCAATTCCACTAGCATCACATTCAAGCTCAAAAGTCTTATTAAAGTCGGGAAGTTGGAGTAAAGGAGCATGTGTCAACTTATCTTCGATACCGTGAAGGCTTCTTCACATGCGGTACCCCAAACAAAAGGCACATCCTTCTTTGTAAGTTCATTGAGAGGTGCAGCAATGGTGCTAAAGTCTCTCACAAAGCGCCTATAGAAACCAGCGAGTCCAAGAAAACTCCTCACTTGTGTGACCGTTTTGGGCTGCGGCCAACTCTCAATAGCTTCAATCTTGGCTTTATCAACTTCAATTCCTGTGGTGTAACAACATAGCCAAGAAAAGATACTCGGTCGGTGCAAAAGGTGCACTTCCCAAGGTTACCAAACAAGCGTGCATCACGTAGAGCATTAAAAACAGCACGTAAATGTTCCAAATGTTCTTCCAAAGATTTGCTATAAATCAGTATATCATCAAAGTAAACTACCACAAATCGTCCAATGAAATCACGTAAAACTTCGTTCATTAATCTCATGAAAGTACTAGGTGCATTAGTTAACCCAAAAGGCATGACTAACCACTCATATAATCCAAACTTAGTTTTATATGTTGTTTTCCATTCATCTCCCAATTTCATATGAATTTGTTGGTTTCCACTTCTAATATCAAATTTGGAGAATATTGTAGAGCCACTCAATTCTTCAAGCATATCATCTAGCCTAGGATTAGGATGACGATTTGGAATAGTAATATTATTAATGCCTCTACAATCAACACACATACGCCGACGTACCATCCTTTTTAGGCACTAGTATAATAGGAACAGCACAAGGACTAAGAGATTCACAGATATAACCTTTGTCGAGCAGCTCCTGTACTTGACGCATAATCTCCTTCGTCTCCTCTGGATTGGTACGGTATGGTGCGCGGTTGGGTAGCGATGCAGGGAATTAAGTCAATTTGATGCTCAATCCCTCGAATAGGTGGTAATCCGGTGGCACGTCTTGTGGGAAGACGTCGGCGAACTCCTGCAAAATGTTAGTGACAAATAGGGGCAAAGAGGAAGGCACGTCCTCGAATGAAAATAATGCCTCTTTGCACACAAAAGCATAGCAAACAGATTTGCTAGAATCTAGCTCATCAATATCAGATTTGGTGGCAAATAAACATGCACTTTTCGGTTTAATTTCAGAAGCAACATTAGATGGTTTATTATTAGGCTTCATTTGTTGCTCAAATTCTTTTGCCACAATCTGATTTTCACTCTTATTTTTCTCCTGTTTTGCTTTATTAGCTCTATTAATATCATCTTTCAAAATGGAATCAGGAGTCATAGGAAGCAAAGTAATATTTTTATCCTTGTGAACAAGAGTATACTGATTGTTTCTACCATGGTGTACAGAATTTTTATCAAATTGCCATGGTCTACCAAGTAATAAGGAACATGCTTGCATAGGTACCACATCACAATCAACATAATCAGCATATGTAGAGATACTAAAAGACACACTAACAAAGACGTGTTACCTTAACCTTGCCGCTGTTGTTGAACCATTGGATGTAGTAAGGATGTGGATGTGGTCTTGTGGTGAGAGAAAGCTTCTCCACCATATCCATGCTAGCCAAGTTGTTGCAGCTCCCTCCATCTATGATGACGCGAATAGAACGTTCCTTCACAACTCCCTTTGTATGGAACAAGTTATGTCTCGATTTTGCTCGACTTGTGTAACCTGCACACTCAAAACACGTTGAGCAACTAAACATTCATACCTGTCGGCATCTTGGCAGCCATGTATTGCGTGTCATGATCGAGAATCATCTCCACCGTGTTCTTCATGTGTAATAAGAGCCAAAGTCTCTTCATCATAGTCACTAAGCGGACTCATACCCACCATCCTCGGTAGCAATCATCACACGCTGAGATTGGCATTCTCTTAAAATGTCCTCTTCCCTTACAACGACGACAAATAATATCACTTGTGTGCCCTGTTGACGCCATGGAAGAAGAAGAGGTGCATGTAGGCCCAAAGCAGTGTGCTCTTGGCGGATAGTGGTGGTTGTGCACGCTTTCTTGTATCACGGTTGGAGGTGGCAGCCGGCGGAGGTGCCGGTGTAGTAGAACGTGTGGAAGTAGATGATGCACGTGGTGTCCATGATGAAGGTCGACCTGCAGAAAAGTTAGTTCGGCCAACGCCTGCCGATCCTGCACTTCACGTTCAGCTTTACAAGCAAGATGGAATAATCGAGTGATATTATTATAATCCTTGTAGTCTAGAATGGTGCGAATCTCTCTATTTAATCCACCCGTAAAACGTGCAAGCATAGCTTCATTCTCCTCAACAATACCACATCTAATCAAGCCGGTTTGTAATTCCCGATAATATTCTTCTACCGAATTTTTTCCTTGTCTTAAGCGCTGCAATTTTTGAAGTAATTCACGTTGATAATATGGTGGAACCCAACGAGTACGCATAGCAGTTTTCAAAGCAGCCCAAGTAGCTGGAACAGGATATAATATACAATGATAAGACCACCAAACACATGCAAAGCTAGTGAAAGCACAAACAAAGAGGAACACGTCTCTCCTCGGGATATTGTAAACATGTAAATCGTTGTTCAGTTTCTAACTCCCAAGTAAGATATATATCAGAACATATCTACCCTCAAATGGTGGAATATTCAATTTCAGTTTAGGGAGATGGTCATGATCTCGTACTGAAGGGGAGCGAACATTGCCATTATTTGCATGTGGACGACACGGTGGTTGTGGTCTGGTGGTTGCACGTAGTTCGATGTTGATCAACCTCATCCTCGTAATCTCTCACATAATCATAATCCCCACCGCAGCAGTTAGGAGCCACAGAAGTATCAACAAGAAGCACCGGCAGCTTGGCCAGTGAAGAGGGACACGGAAGCTTCGGTGGAGGGCTGTTTCGCGATGTGGAGGTAGTCCTTGTTGTTGTAGTAGAGGTGCGTTAGGTGCCGCCGGTGGTGGTGGTGGTAGACGCAGCGAGCAATTCATTAAACTTGTTATCGAGCTTTGTTTGAACGCCTTCTCAATGCCATCTATCTTCTCCATGGCCTCTTCAAATCTATTTAGCACATCGTCCACCGCCCACTCATCATTTGTTGAAACTTATCATGTAGCGCTTTGTTTGTCATGTTCTCCCGGTCGGTCTAAATCGGCTTGTGATCCTGCCATGGTTAGCAACAATAGAAACACACAAGAATATGATTCGACAGACTACTAGGAAGTGGTGGTGGTTGTGTGGTGGACCGATCACAAATCCGTCAAGCAAATCTCAAATTCTTACCAGTTCTTACCCAAAGAAGAAAGCGGTGATCGGCAAACCGATGTAGTCAAAACTCTCAAAGCTTGGATAGAGCGATTACTGGGAGAGTCAAGCATACGATGTAGATGTATGTGGAGCTGGGAAGGCTTATAATATGGTAGCAAAAGGGTCAAGAATAATCAATTCAGAGATGCAAAGTTGAATAAACGCTCAACGACGGTCTTTGTCTTTGGTCCTAGGCTAGACCGTGCTAGAGACGCGAGCCTAGAACACTAACAAAATCACGGCGCTGCACGGAAACAACGGAAAAGCACACTCTGGAATTTTTTTTTCGCTCTTTTTTTTTTGCGCTGCTCTTTTTTTTTTTTTGCGAAAAATCACTATAATGGCGAGTGTCTCAAAACTCTTCCCAGGTCAAACTGACAGGATGGGCACGAAATTTTTTAGACCAAAAATTTTTTTTTTTTGGACCGCTCGACCCAAAAGCTGAAACGGGTCAAAAAACTTTCTATAATGGCGACTGTCTCAATACGCTTAGAAACACCTAAAACAGGATAGCCAGAAAATTTTTTTCGACAAGTGCGTTTTCGGAAAATTTTGGGCCTAAACGGAGGGTGGTTTCCGGACAAGTGCGTTTTTTTTTTTTCCGAAACCTACTCCGGCAAGGAAACACGAATCGGAAACTAGATGGATCTCGAAAACAAACCTAATATGAGAGGAACTCGGATTGGTGGTGGATATATGGTGGTGGTATCTAGCGCCGGTGGTGGTAGCGGTGGTAGTATATGGATATGGATCGGTGGTGGTATATGGACACGGATTGGTGGTGGTATATGGATCACGGATTGAGAGCGGTGATGGTAGGTGGCGAGGCGATGATGATGGTGCGGTGGCGGCGTGACAACTTATGACCCGAACTCAAACTCTAAAAGACTAGACTCTAAGACCGGCAACTTGACACGACGATGCAACCGCAAATTCAACAAAGCAAAAACCCCAAAAGATTATGCGAAGGCTCGATTGGTTCGGATATGATGAACTAACCTAATTTTTTTGTGGCTTTTTCGTGGACTTTAGGTATGAAGAACAGACTCGATCTAATCTACGAAAACTGTAAAATCTCACCGAGCAACCTGAAAATCTGATACCACTTGATAGAGGCAAAGGTGTCCGTCTTTCGATGAGATGTTGGTTTTCGCTTTGGAGGAAGTCGACTTTGACGATCCGACTACGAACGGCGAGGACGTCGCGCCTTTAGCAATCGCTAAACCAACTCCGAGAGGTTATTGACCACGCCGAGCACGATCAACCCGACCACGAGGGTCATTTCCTGCGAGCAAACGAAGAACAAGCAAGAAACTGAGATTGCAATCTGGATATTGCGAATATAAGATGAAAGCTTTATTGATCAAGGTGGGGTTACGTGGACGCCTTTGTGCAGTCGTTGAACACAAACGAAATGCGAAGTTGCAGCTATGGCGAACTTTTAATCTAAACAAAACCCAAAGTCTAAACGACGCCCTAAGGGCTGTATATATGGAGAAAGAGGAGGAATTTCGTGGCCCTTGAGGGAGGGTCCGAAACCAACCCTAACTCTTGTTTCCCCACATACGGACTCTAAAACAGCCTATACTTAAGTATTTCGAAATTACATGGGCCTGGCCCAATAATAAGGTGACGCGGCACCTAGAATAGCCTATGGACGAATATTATGAAGTGGCATCTTGTATATTTCGTCCAAGGCCTCATGCTCTCATTAGGGTGGCTTCAAAGTCCTGGAATCATCACTTGTAACTCCGTTCTTGTTTCCCTTAGCATGCCAACATCTCCATGCTTGAACTTGCTCCAAGGTTCATCTTTCTTGTCCATGGTAGGCCCTTCATTTGTAAGCAAAACAAATGTATCCAATTTAGGCAGCATCATATTCTCATGAACATTGGAATCGTTACCAAGAAACGAAAGTACCTGATAATTCAATTGGCGTGCGCGAGCTCTAGTAATTGGTCCAGTATGTATAGCAGCAGGGGCTGTGGGTGTAACAATGGTATTGATGTCCTCATGACCTACCAATCTATCCCCCTAGGATCATACGCATAGTACTTGATTTTTGATGGCTTCTAAATTTTTGCAATAAGTATATGAGTTCTTTTGACTAATGTTGAGTCCATGGATTATACACACTCTCACCATTCCGCCTTTGCTAGCCTCTTGATGCCGTGCATTGCCCTTTCTCACCTTGAGAGTTGGTGCAAACTTCACGGTGCATCCAAACCCCGTGATACGATACGCTCTATCACACATAAACCTCCTTATATCTTCCTCAAAACAGCCACCATACCTACCTATCATGGCATTTCCATAGCCATTCCGAAATATATTGCCATGCAACTTCCATCATCATTATTATGACATGCATTACTTTGTCATATTGCCATTGCATGATCATGTAGTTGACATCGTATTTGTGGCAAAGCCACCATGCATTATTTTCCATACATGTCACTCTTGATTCATTGCACTATCCTTACACACCACGGAGGCATTCATATAGAGTCATATTTTGTTCTAAGTTCCGAGTTGTAATTGTTGAGTTGTAAGAAAAATAAAAGTGTGATGATCATCATTATTAGAGCATTGTCCCAAGTGAGGAAAGGATGATGGAGACTATGATTCCCCATAAGTCGGGATGAGACTCGGACGAAAAAAAAAAAAAAAGCAAGGCCAATAAAAAAGGCCCAAAAAATGAGAGAAAAAGAGAGAAGGGACAATGCTACTATCCTTTTACCACACTTGTGCTTCAAAGTAGCACCAAGATTTTCATGATAGAGAGTCTCTCATTTTGTCACTTTCATATACTAGTGGGAATTTTTCATTATAGAACTTGGCTTGTATATCCCAATGATGGGCTTCCTCAAAATGCCCTAGGTCTTCGTGAGCAAGCAAGTTGGATGCACACCCACTTAGTTTCTTTTGTAGAGCTTTCATATACTTATAGCTCTAGTGCGTCTGTTGCATGGCAATCCCTACTCCTCATGTTGACATCAATTGATGGGCATCTCCATAGCCCGTTGATTAGCCTCGTTAATGTGAGACTTTCTCCTTTTTGTCTTCTCCACACAATCCCATCCATATTCTATTCCACCCATAGTGCTATATCCATGGCTCGCGCTCATGTATTGCGTGAAGGTTGAAAAAGTTTGAGATTATTTAAGTATGAAACAATTGCTTGGCTTGTCATCGGGGGTATAGAAGTTGGGAATATCTTTGTGTGACCAAAATGAAGCATAGCCTAACTATATGATTTTGTAGGGATGAACTTTCTTTTGCCATGCTATTTTGAGAAGACATGATTGCTTTGATTACTATGCTTGAAGTATTATTATTTTTATGTCAATATGAACTTTTGTCTTGAATCTTTCAGATCTGAATATTCATATCACAAGTAAGAAGAATTACATTGAAATTATGCCAAAGTATCACTCCGCATCAAAAATTCTTTTTTATCATTTACCTACTCGAGGACGAGCAGGAATTAACCTTGGGGATGCTTGATACGTCCCCAACGTATCTATAATTTTTGATTGCTCCATGCTACTTTATCTACTGTTTTAGGCAATATTGGGCTTTATTATCCACTTTTATATTATTTTTGGGACTAACCTATTAACCGGAGGCCCAGCCAGATTTGCTTTGTTTTATGCCTATTTCGATGTTTCGAGGAAAAGGAATATCGACGGAGTCAAACGGAACGAAATCAACAGGAGAAGTTATTTTTGGAAGGAAACCCACGATGGACTTGGACCCCACGTCGGGAAGATACGGGAGGTGCTCACGAGGGTGGCGCGCCCACCCCAGGCGTGCCCCCTGCCTCGTGGGGCCCCGTAGCTCCAATGACGTACTCCTTTCACCCATATATACCTCGTGCCCTAAAACTTCCGAGCAGTAAGATAGATCGGGAGTTCCGCCGCCGCAAGCCTCTGTAGCCACCAAAACCTCTGGAGCCCGTTCGGGCACCCTGGAGGGGGGAACCCATCATCGGTGGCCATATTCATCATCCTGGCGCTCTCCATGACGAGGAGGGAGTAGTTCACCCTCGGGGCTGAGGGTATGTACCAGTAGCTATGTGTTTGATCTCTCTCTCTCTCGTGTTCTTGATTTGGCACGATCTTGATGTATCGCAAGCTTTGCTATTATAGTTGGATCTTATGTTTCTTCTCCCCCTCTACTCTCTTGTGATGAATTGAGTTTCCCCTTTTGAAGTTATCTTATCGATTGAGTCTTTTATGAGAACACTTGATGTATGTCTTGCCGTGCTTATATGTGGTGACAATGGGATATCATGTGCCACTTGATGTATGTTTTGGTGACCAACTTGCGGGTTCCGCCCATGAACCTATGCATAGGGGTTGGCACACGTTCTTGACTCTCCGGTAGAAATTTTGGGGCACTCTTTGAAGTACTTTTTATGTTGGTTGGATAAATCTGAGATTGTGTGATGCATATCGTATAATCATGCCCACGGATACTTGAGGTGACAATGGAGTATCTAGGTGACATTAGGGTTTTGGTTGATTTGTGTCTTAAGGTGTTATTCTAGTACGAACTCTAGGGTTGTTTGTGACACTTATAGGAATAGCCCACGGATTGATTGGAAAGAATAACTTTGAGGTGGTTTCGTACCCTACCATAATCTCTACGTTTGTTCTCCGCTATTAGTGGCTTTGGAGTGACTCTTTGTTGCATGTTGAGGGATAGTTATATGATCCAAGTATGTTATTATTGTTGAGAGAACTTGCACTAGTGAAAGTATGAACCCTAGGCCTTGTTTCCTATCATTGCAATACCGTTTACGCTCACGTTTATCACTTGTTACCTTGCTGTTTTTATTATTTCAGATTACAAATACCTTTATCTACCATCCATATTGCACTTGTATCACCATCTCTTCGCCAAACTAGTGCACCTATACAATTTACCATTGTATTTGGTGTGTTGGGGACACAAGAGACTCTTTGTTATTTGGTTGCAGGGTTGCTTGAGAGAGACCATATTCATCCCACGCCTCCTGCATTGATAAACCTTAGGTCATCCACTTGAGGGAAATTTGCTACTGTCCTATAAACATGTGCACTTGCAGGCCCAACAACGTCTACAAGAAGAAGGTTGTGTAGTAGACATCACCTCTAGGAGTTGGTTTAACGATTGCTAACGCACGACGTCCTCGCACGTTCGTAGTCGGATCATCAAAGTCGACTTCCTCCAAAACGATAGCCACCATCTCATCGAAAGACGGGACACCTTTGCCTCTATCAATACACCACCATACCCTCCACTTCCTCATTGCTTACTCCAAAACCCATGATTACATCACCACCGCTTTTCGCTACCACCATTTGACATTTGCCTTTGAGATTTTGAGTTCACGATTTTCCGTTTCCTAGGGTGTTTCGGCTAACTAGGAAGGGGGTCGACATCGGAAACACCGGCTCTCATCATCACCAAGGACGGTGACCTCGACGACATCCTTGTACATTCCCATTGCAATTGCATTGATAAACCCTAGCCCATTTTGTGTTACTTGCCTATCGAGACAAGCCATTTAAGTATTGCCGACAACGTTACTTGTGCACATTAGTAATCATCTGATGCGGAGCATCCCAAGGTCATCCCCATGGACCTACCATCGTCTCATCAAGTGCCTAATGGACCCATGACTCGATCACGCGCAAGAGCTCTCGAGACCGAGGTGACATCTCTCCTCTCACAATTCCACTTCGATGACCATGAGACATGGCTACTACCTCAAACGGAGACATTGTGTATACTCAGGTATCAAGGAGTTAGCCATGGAGACGCCAAGGAGCACGGAGAATCCGAAGAGGAAGATGGACGTGAAGACGGAGAAGGAAAAAGGCTAAGTCAGTAGAAGCCCGGACGATCCGGACCACCGTCCGGACGATCCGGCCTCAGCCCGGATGATCCGGACCCCGCCCCGGACGATCCGGCTAATTGCACCCGAAGCCAACAGAATCAACAGAATTGGCCCCCTCGAAGCAAGATCATCCGGACCCAGTCCCGGATCATCCGGCCACATCCGGACGTTCGGACCAGGACCCGGACATCCGGCCCTCCCGCAGCTGCTCCAACACTTCCGGATCATCCGGACGCCGTCCCGGTTCATCCGGACCCCCCGATGCCCGGATCATCCGGACCAACTCCCGGATCATCCGGCCACCGCCTGCGTGCGTGACTTTGGGCCGAGGCCCGTGTACCCCTTTGCCCCTTGGACTATAAATAGACCTCCTCCTCCCCATTTTTAGGGTTAGCAAAGTAGTAGCTCATTTGTGAGGATAGCTTTAGCTCATCCATACCGGATCGTCTCTTTGAGAGTGACCGCGGCCCCTATACGGAGAAGATCCTCGTGGATCCAAGACCCCCTCTTGGGTGGCCCCATCAAGACCTCCTATACGGAGAAGAACCGGTTACCGTTTGTATCGTCCGTTGTTGACTTTGGATCTTGTATCTTACCTTTGTGTTCATCGATCTAGCGCATGTGTGATCTATTCTTGTTGGTTGAGTGATTTCTCCCGTGTTCCCCTCGTGTTTTCCTCGTGTTCCCCCTCGTGTTCATTGCGTTCCTTGTAGGGATCCGCTCCTTTCGTGAAAGATCATGCCACTAGGGTTCTACCCTACATCATCTTGGTAGCATGAGCCACGTTGATCACGATTTCGGAGCCTCCCCGTTGTGTTTTCTAGCTTGATTTTGTTGATTTCGTCCTAAATCCGAAAATCCCCACCAAAAATAGCCCAAAAAATTTTTCTTGTGATTTGTGAGTTTTGATGATGTTTTGTTGGTTTTGATCCGTGAGTTTGTTGTGTTGCAAGTGGATCTAGCCTTCCCCCACCATCTCCACCTCGAAATTCCTCCAAAATCAGCAAAATCCCTGAATTTGTGGCCATTTTCGAGTTCATCCCAGCCATCCCCGAGCGAGATTGACCCGCCCGGATCATCCGGCTGATCACCCGGATCATCCGGATCCGCCCGGATCATCCGGCTCCTGGCCCGGATCGTCCGGCTTCCTCTGCCGAAATTGCATTTCCTGCAATTTTGACCACCGCCGCCTACGCCTCCGCATACCCACTTCGACCACCACCACCTAACTTCCGCAAACCCCTCCAAAAACCTTTCCCATACCCCGGCCATACCACCGTTTGACCGCTACCTACTCCGACACTTTTTGTCGCTTTTGATTTTGAGAATTTGAGTCGTGGATCACCGTTTCCTTTCGTGTTTCGGCTACCTAGGGACGATTCGACATCAACATCACCACCGCACATCTTCGACAAGGACTACTACGAACGACTACACCCTTGTGGTATCCACTTTGCATTGGTATCATCTTGGTATTGTGATATCATCATACTCTCTTGCATTTGCATTGATAACCTCATAGCCTTACTTTTGCGTAGCTTACCCATCGACACTAGCCTTTGAGTATTGCCGGCAACGTGATTTGTGCACATTAGTGATCATACATCCCATAGCATACATACTATCATCGTGTTGCATATCTTGGAATCATCTCTTGTGTGTCACAAAGTTGTCATTGCATACACAATTGCTATCTTGGTTCGTGAAACATCGCATGAGAAAAGAGCTCAAACAACAAAGAGCCAAACAAGCTTTTAAGCAAAAGAGAAGGATAAGCAAAGAGCTTATAAGCAAGAACCATAGCATCATACAACATTAAGATTTTCATACTCGATCATCTTGGATCATATCTCCGGAACATCATACATAGAGCATACTTGGGATAGAAGTCGTTGCATTTTTGCTTCGTAGGTCGTGCACAAGTTCGTATCCGCCTATTGTGCAATCGTGCTAGCGTCTCTCTAGTGTTGTGCAACAAGAGCATTTTCATGGACTCTACATTTTGGCTCACCCTTGGTTGCACGGCCCCATTTATCTTTCCGTGTGTTGTGTTTCCGTGTACCATATCTTGCTATTGGTCTACTTGTTACATTTACAAGTCGCGAATCTTCCCCAACATTATTGAATCTTGCTTACATTCACATAAAAAATTGTGCCACTCTCCTAACCAAGCTCCACCATAAGCTTTTACTTGTGTAGGTGTGAGGACCGACAAGAATTGGTACCAATTGTGCTATTTTCTTGCTACACATTGGAGCGATCTTTGATCCATTTTCAACTTTGGTCAAGGTACATTTGGTATTGGTTCTTCTTTGTCTCCCACTCACATATCTTTGTTTGAAATGATGGATAGGCCAAGTACTTCTACCAACCCACTCTTCTTGGAGCAAGACGAAGACATGTCATCCTACGTTACCAAGACTCAACTATTTGGTGCACACCGAGCTTTGCATCAAGAACAACTCGCTTTGGGCGACCGCATCGACAACCTCGCCACTGACTTGCGTCTCTTCGACAACAAACTCGACGAGCACAAGCACGAGAATGCCGCAAGAATGGATGAGCTTCGTGCCTTGTTGATCAACCGTTCTTCTACCACTTCGTCCTACTCAAGAAGGAGCCATTCAAGTCGACACTCCGACGACACCATCTCTGGCTCAAGTACACCGACAAGACCGTCAAGCTAACCGCAATCCTCTACACGGCACCGACTCTCAAGAGCATCGACATCGTCAAAACCAAGCTACATTCGCGCAAGCACAAGAACGGCAACGCCAACGACAACAAGAACAAGAGGAGCGAGCGCGACAACATCAAGATGCACAAGACGCCGAGGCGAACGCCAACAACACCAACTCCGTGAAGCTCAAGCACTTGAGGTGCAACGTGCCCTTCGTGACTCAAGCCGTGCCGTAGCCAATCGAGGCCGACAAGCTCGACAACATCAAGAAGCACTTCACGATGAAGCTCAAGAAAGGATTTACCAAGCACGATGCATCGACAAGCTCCTCGCCAAGATCGACAAGCTCCTCCTCAAGTGAGACAAGAACGTCAAGTCCATCGAGAGCAACATGAGGATGACAACCGTCCTCGCCAAGAGCAACATGAGGATGACAACCCTCCTCGCCAAGAGCAACATGAGATCGTCAATCCTCAACGACATGGGCGTCATCATCCCCGACCCCAACACAATGAAGAGAAACGATACGACAAGCTAAAGTTCACCATGCCCAAGTTCACGGTATAGCGACCACGAAGAGTACATCTCATGGGCATTGAAGGTTGACAAAATCTTCCGCTTGCACAACTACGAAGAAGAGAAGAAGATCGCAATGGCATCCCTTGAATTCCAATACTACGTCCTCATTTGGTGGGAACAAATCATCGAGCGCCGAGCGGCAAGAGGTGAACCACCCATCACCACTTGGACACAAATGAAGGATGTCATGAGAGCACGATTCGTGCCAAACTACTACAACCGCGACCTCTTCAAGAAACTTCAACAACTCAAGCAAGGAACAAAGAGTGTTGAAGAGTACTACAAGGAAATGGAGATTGCCATGACACGAGCCAACGTCAAAGAAGATGATGAGCAAACTATGGCACGTTTCTTGAATGGACTCAATCATCCCATCAAGAAGACCGCCGACTTCCAACCCTACTCCAGTCTCATTGAGCTCGTGCATCAAGCTACAAAGGCAGAACATCAAGTGCAAGATGACCTCAAGTACGCCAAGTACTCGTCCAAGACCTACGCTTCTCCAACACCCAAGCTTCAACGACTCCAACACCTTCTACCTCAACCAAGCCATCTACAAGCAATGGCGACAAGCCAAGCTCCAAGAAAGCTTCAACAAGCTCAAGTCGTCCTCCTACTACAAGCAACTTCAAGCCGCGTGCTTCGTCCTCTACTCCGACCGATGAGACCATCAAGACAAGCTCTTTCAAGTGTTTCACTTGCGGCGGCCGAGGCCACAAGTCCTTTGAATGCACAAACAAGCGAACCATGATCCTCAACGGCAGCGGCACCTACGACTCCATGAGTGAAGGAGAAATGGAAGCCATTGAGCAAGTGGCCATGCACCGACAAGTGAACAACAAAGACGAAGATGATCAAGTCTTTTGAGATGAAGATTCAAGTCCCGCTCTTGTTGTCTCCAAGGTCTTGACTCTTCAACATCGACAAGAAGAAGACCAACGATGCCATATCTTCCACACAAAGGCCGGCATCAATGGAAGGTCCGTCAAGGTCATCATCGATGGAGGTAGTTGCCACAACTTGGCAAGTGAAGAACTATGCTCCAAGCTTCAATTGGTCAAGAGGAAGCACCTGCACCCCTACAAGGTTCAATGGCTAAGCGACTCTGGCACTATACGAACCGAGCATACGGTCCAAGTCTCCTTCAAAATTTGTGAATATGAGGACACTAGGGAGTGTGATGTGGTCCCAATGACCGCTTGCCACCTCCTTCTTGGTGCGACCATGGAAATTCGACCGTGGTGTCATCCACAATGGGCGTACCAATCACTATATCTTCAAGATGAAAGGGAAGGAGTATGTGCTACGACCTATGTCTCCTAGTCAAGTGATAGCCGACAAGCAAGCCACCCATCATGGAGAGAAGAGTGAGAAAGTGATCCACCAAAAAGTGAGTGAGAGCCACAAGCCAAACTTGAGCGCCTCTTTGCCTAGAGAGAAAAACCTCATACTGTTTGCCACAAAAAGTGAGATGAGAGAAGTGTGTGAGAACCCATCGAGCGTGATGCACTTTGTCCTTGTGTGCAAGGATGGAGAGCCAACAACTAACACCTCTCATGAGCTACCTTTAGTGTTTCAATCTCTTTTGCAGGAATTCCAAGATGTTTTCCCCGATGAGCTACCTCCGGGTCTACCTCCTCTTGAGGCATTGAACATCGAATCGACCTCATCCCGGAGCGCCTCTCCCAAACAAAGCTCCATACCGAGTCAATCCGGAAGAAACCAAGGAGATTCAACGGCAAGTACAACAACTCATCGACAACGGTCATGTACGTGAAATCCTAAGCCCTTGTGCCGTTCCCGTTATACTTGTGCCTAAGCCTGATGGAAGTTTCCGCTTGTGTTCCGATTGTAGACCTATAAATGCTATTACCGTTCGCTATAGGCATCCCATTCCTCGCTTAGATGATATGCTTGATGAACTTAGTGGAGCCAACTTTTTCTCAAAAATTGATCTTAAAAGTGGCTATTACCAAATCCGCATTCAAGAGGGTGATGAATGGAAAACTGCTTTCAAAACCAAATTTGGCTTATACGAGTGGTTAGTCATGCTTATGGGTTCATCGGAAGCTCCCGGTACTTTCGTGCGTCTTATGCATTATGTGCTTCGCCCTTATATTGGAGTCTTTGTTGTGGTTTACTTTGATGATATCCTTGTGTTTAGCAAAACCATGAAAGAGCATCTTCATCATGTTAGGGTTGTTTTGCAAACCCTTCGCAAGGAACGTCTTTATGCAAACATGAAAAAAATGCACATTTGGTGTTGGCAAAGTGGTTTTCTTGGGTTTTGTTGTATCCTCAAAGGGTTTCCATGTTGATGAATCTAAAATTGAAGCAATTAAAACTTGGCCCCAACCCATCAATTTGCAACAAGTGCGTAGCTTTCTTGGTCTTGCGGGTTTTTATCATCCCTTTGTGAAAGATTTTAGCACTATTGCCACTCCTTTGCATGCCTCGAGTAAGAAGAATACTCCTTTTGTTTGGGGATCTTTGCAATCCACCGCTTTTGATGAGCTCAAGTCTTTTCTTACTCATGCTCCGATTCTTGCTTTGCCCAATTTTGACAAAACTTTTGAGGTACATTGTGATGCAAGTGGTACCGGAATTGGTGGAGTTTTGATGCAAGAAAAACGAGCCATTGCATATTTTAGTGAAAACCTATCCGGTGCTCAACTTAACTACCCCATCTATGACAAAGAATTGTATGCTTTAGTACGTGTGCTACATGTTTGGGAACATTATCTTAGACCTCATGAGTTTGTCATACATACCGATCATGAAACACTTAAATACCTTAAGGGTCAAATTAAGTTGAACAAGCGTCATGCTAAATGGAGTGAATTTATTGAGTCATTTCCCTATGTCATCAACTGCATTAAAGGAAAAGAAAATGTTGTGGCGGATGCGCTTTCCCGTATATGCATGCTTGTCAATACACTTGAGTTGAATGTCATTGGTTTTGAGCACATAAAAGACTTGTATGAACATGATCCTACTTTTGCTATTCCTTATGCCAAGTGTTTGACGCATACTTCTTAGGATCGATACTACATCAAAGATGGATATCTCATGAGAGCTAACAAACTTTGCATACCCGAGTCCTCTCTTCGCTTATTGCTTTTACAGGAATCTCATGGAGGCGGACTCATGGGACACTTTGGACGCGACAAGACATTTGCTACGCTCTCAAAGAACTACTTTTGGCCCAAGATGCATCGCGACGTCAATCGCTTCACCAACCGATGTTCTACATGTCGCAAAGCTAAGTCTAAAGCCCAATCTCATGGCCTCTATATGCCACTTACAATTCCATATCTACCATGGGAAGATATTAGCATGGACTTTGTGCTTGGTTTGCCTAGAACTCGAAATGGCAAGGATTCCGTTTTTGTTGTTGTGGACCGTTTCTCCAAAATGGCTCATTTCATTCATTGCGACAAGATAGACGATACTTCACATGTTGCCAATCTTTTTTGTAGGGAAATCTTGCGACTTCATGGAGTGCCAAAGACGATTGTCTCGGACCGCGACGTCAAGTTCTTGAGTTACTTTTGGAAGACCTTATGCGCCAAGCTCGGAATCAAGCTACTATTCTCCACGGCATATCATCCACAAACCGACGGCCAAACGGAGGTGACAAACCGCACGCTCTCCACCCTTCTTCACGTGCTAATCAAGAGGAACATCAAGGAGTGGGAGGAGTGCCTACCGATCGCCGAGTACGCCTACAACCGAGCAAGACACAAGACTACCGGCAAGTCCCCCTTCGAGTTCGTCTATGGTTTCAACCCATTGTCCCCATTAGACATCCTACCTGTAAGGGCATATTTATCCCCAACATGTTTTGGTGATTGATGACAATGCTTTTGCGGACTAATCGTGTGCGTTGAGTTCTTTCAAAGATTCATCCTTTGGCACGAGACGATTACTTCCCCTCTGTGTTTTATTCAAGACGATTGTAGCTCCTTCGTTTCTATGCTGGTGGTCTAGTTTCGTAGGAGTCACCGTACTATCAAGAGGGGATCCACTTTGGTTAGGCTAGGGTGGAATCAACACGTACACATCCCTATCACACTCGTTGCCTTTTTCCGCTTCATTGGAGCTATCTTTCCTTTATCTGTGCCCACCTGTCCTGTCCCAGCGGTAGTACCGCGGTCCTCAGCGATAGTACCGCCGAAGCTCGTCAAGCAGTAGTACCGCTCCCCGAGCGGTAGTACCGCTTGCAAGCTTCGGCCGTAGTACCGCATGATGGTTCCGGCTACTACCGCCTCGATTCTCGATTGCTTTTCTCGTGTCGGGTTTTACGGTACTAGTTCTGGCGGGGCGGTAGTACCGCTCCAAGAGGTAGTACCGCCTGTACTTCCGCGGTAGTACCGCTCGGGGGACAGGGCCCTGTTTCCCTTGTCAGCGCGGCAGTACCGCTAGGAGGGTGCGGTAGTACCGCTTATAAGCGGTAGTACCGCCTATAATGGTAGTACCATACTGTCTTGGTCTGGTTGGTGGGTAACGGTTGGATTGGTTCCCCCACTATAAATAGGTGTCTTCTTCCCCAAAGTTGACCTACATCTTTCCCCCAAAGCTCCTTTGTTGCTCCAAGCTCCATTTTCGCCCGATCTCTCTCCCTAGCCAATCAAACTTGTTGATTTGCTCGGGATTGGTTGAGAAGGTGATGCGGAGCATCCTACGGTCATCACCATGTCAAGAGTCCGTTCGGCAAGTGACACGTGCGACCTCTTCTTCACATACACAAAGGTGAATCTTCTCCTTTACACGTGCTCACTTGACCCCTTCGAGGATGGTATACTACTTGACACTTCTCCCGTATGCATGCATATGTATTGTCGGAGCTTCTCGGATGTCAAGGAGGAGTGCAAGCGCCAAGGAACGACTACACCATCCGCGAGGGAAGCACGAAGCGACAGCGGAAGAAGAGCCGGTACTCTGAGACCGGACATCCGGCCCCAGCCCGGACATCCGGCCCTTCCCGCAAGCCCGGACATCCGGCCACAGCCTGGACATCCGGCCTCCCACGAAGCCCCGGATATCCGGCCACTCGCCCGGAAATGCGGCGCCCCGCACCCGAATCGGCAGATCCCGCCGCGCCTGCCCGGACAGCCGGCCGGCTAGCCGGACATCCGGCGTCTCGGAAAGCCAGACATCCGGCCGGCGCCGGACATCCGGCCTCCCCTGCCTGCGTGCAGTGCATCCGGGCCGAGGCCCTTGTACCCCTTCGCCCCCTAGACTATATATACTCCTTCCCCTTCCTCTTTCGAGGGTTAGCTTAGGTTTTAGCTCATGTTTGTGTGAGAGCCTTGCTCATCCACTTGGTTACTTCTCCTGAGCCAGGACCTCTTGGAGAAGATCCCAAGCGGATTCAAGACCCCCTTCTAGGGTGGACCCCATCAAGACCTCCTCTCGGAGATGAACCTTACCTTGTATCTTTCCTTTTGTTGTTCATGTACCTTGTGGATCTTGTGTGTTTGATTGTCTAGTGGATGTGTGATTGGACTTGTTCTTGAGTGTTTCCCCTTGTGATTTCCCTCCGTTCGTCCCGTGTTCATCGTGATTCCCCGTAGGATCCGGCTCCAACGTGAAAGATCGTCCACGAGGGGTTCCGCCCTACATCATCTATGGATCAGAGCTTAGGTTGATCACGTTTTTGGAGCCCCTACCCCTCTTTTTCTAGCTTGATTTTGTTGATTTCGTCCTAAATCCGAAAATCCACACCAAAAATAGCCCCAAATTTTTTTGTGATTTTTTAGTTTTGATGATGTTTTGTTGATTTTGATCCATGGATTTGCTTGGTTTCAAGTGGATCTAGCATTTCCCCAAGTTTCCTCACTTTCCATCCACGAAATCTCTCCAATTTTGACCTTGAAATCATCAATTTCCGCCCCAAACGAGATCGGGATCCGTCGGGCCGGACATCCGACCTCAGTCGGACATCCGCCAGCCGGCGGACATCCGCCCCAAGCCGGACATCCGGGCCTGGAGCGCCAAATCAGCTCGGTTACGGACATACACCCCGGAAATCCGGCCCCTAACCCGGATATCCGGCCCCGTGAGTTCTGTTTTTTCCGTTTCACCGTTTTGTCCATAACTAATTCATACGGAGTCCGATCTTGACGTTCTTTAGCTCGTTTTAAAGCTATTGACATTCCCCTTCCCACAAAAATACTACCACCACCATTTGACTCCATCAAATTTTTGAAATTTGGCAAGTTTGCCTAGGCCTTCCACCATATCATCCGCATAACCACCACCGACTTCCGCAACCTAACCAATTTTGTTCCCCTTTGCATTTGAGGTTGTTTGAGTTGTGATTCGAGTCTCCTAAGGTGTTTAGGCTACTTAGGGACGGTTGCATCCTCATCAACCACCACCACCACCATAACTTCCGCATAGGCTTACCCACCATACACTTCCGCCACCCCCAACTTAACCCAATTGTTGATTGAGCTTTTTCGAGTTGTGACTTGTGTCTCCTAAGGTGTTTGGCTACTTAGGGACGGCAACTTCAACTCCGACACGTGTATAGCCCATCATTCCACTTCCGCATTGCCAAGTGCAAACCACCACCGCATTCCCGCTACCACCATTTTGACATTTGACGTTTGGGATTTTGAGTTCGCGATTTTTCCGTTTCCTAAGGTGTTTCGGCTACTTAGGGACGAGTCTCCATCATCTTGGTATCTACATCAAGAACACCGCTACTCATCATCGCCGGGCGGTAACCTCCATATCATCTTGGTATCGTGGTATCCCTCCATTGTATATTCCCTTGCTTTTGCATTGTTAACCCCTAGCCTTACTTTTGCGCTACTTGCCTATCGATACTAGCCATTTGAGTATTGCCGGCAACGTTACTTGTGCACATTAGTGATCATACCTTTCATTACATACCATACCATATCATATTGGTATCATATCATCCATTGTGTCTCAAGTTTGTTCCCGCATATACACAATTGCTATCTTGGTTTGTGCATTGTGCAAAGTGGCCATACAAAAAAAGAAATAAAGCTTTTAAGCAAAAGAAAGAGAGCAAAGAAGCTTGTAAGCAAGTGCCATAGCATCATACCATATTGCATATACGATTGTCATATCCGATCATCTTGGATCATCTTGAGAGAAACACCGGAAACCATACATACATAGCATACTTGGGATAGAAGTTTATCCATTTTGCATCACATAGGTTGTGCACAAGTGTCGTATCCGCCTATTGAGCAATCGTAAGCGTCTCTCTTGAGTTGTGCAACACGGCGTTTCCGTGGATTCCACATTTTGAGCTCATTCCTTGGTTGCACGACCCCATTTATCTATCCGTGTGTGTGTTTCCGTGTGCCACATATTGCTATTGGTCTACTTGTTTCGCTTGCGAATTTGTGAATCTCTTTCAACATTATTGACTCTTGCTAACATTTTGCATCAAATTTTTGTGCCACTATCCTCACCGAGCTCTACCATAAGCTTTCATTGATAGGTGTGAGTGAACAAGTCCGGTACCAATTCCACTATTCTTTCATTTCACATTGAGTGAAACGGGATACATCCTCAACTTTGGGAAAAGGTAACTTGGTATTGTTTATCTCATTTCCTACTCACCTCTACTCGAGTCTTGTGATGGATAGGCAAGGCATTTCACCTTCGGTCTACAACAACAACGACGAGTTCGATGCCACGAACAACAACTCCGACGCCAAGATGCAAGCTCAAATGGAGGAGATCAAAGCCCTCATCAAGGCCTACAAGCGATCTTCCTCATCTTTGAGAAGACGCTCAAGAGCACATGCTTCCGAGCTACCGTCTCGGCAAGATCACATCGGCATCGACACCATCACCAACAAGAACGTGAAGGTCAAGAGCTCTACATCAACAACCGCTCAATGACTTCACCACCTCCCTTGGCATCTTCGCCAAGCGACTTCAAGGCATCTTCGCCACGGACATACGGCATCTTCGCCAACAAGAACCTCAAGGCTACGCTCAAGAGAAGCTCCCCAAGCTCAAGTCCGCGACTTCCACGAGCTACTACGACCTCGACATCGACCACGAGATTCCTTTCTATGGGACTCAAGAACCCGAGGAGTACCTCGAGTGGGAGCGTTTGGTGGACGACTACCTCAAGCTACATCAAGTTCCTCCCGAAGATCAAGTGAAGTGCGCCACAAGAAACTTCCACGACTACGCCTCGACATGGTGGCTTCACACACCTTCGGAGTGCTACGAGATGAGTTTGTCCAAGATGAAGAGAGCTTTGCGGCGAGAGTTCATGCCTCCAACCTACACGGAACAACTTCGACGCCAATTGGAGAACACCATCCAAGGATCCAAGTCCATCGACAAGTACTTCAAGGAGATGAAGATTGCCTTGCGACGAGCTGGCGTGGACGACCCCATTTCGATGAAGTTCCACTTCATGATGGGATTGCACAACGACATCTCCAAGACCATCTTCCTCGAGAACTACAAGTCCATTGACGACTACTACATTGGCGCTCTCAAGGCGGAACAAGAACTCATGAAGGCCAAGGCTTCTCCACCCCAAGCACACTTCACGGCGACCAAGCTCTACGACAAGCATGAGGCTAGTACCACCAAGATGCCCAAGCCCGACAAGCTCCAAGACGATGCTCCCAAGTACAACTTCACCGCCATCCCTCTTTGTGGAATTGATGATGCCGAGTCTACCTTGACTCTTTTTCAAGATGGTGTGGCGACAAGTACAACTACGGAGACCTTCAAGGACCAAGCTTTGGAGGCAAGCGACAAGGTGGCGAGCAAGGATGATGCTTCCATCTTAGGAGGCGAGAGTTATGTTGAGCCATCTTCGCCTTCATCCACGATGAGAGCGATGATGTGCCATCTTCGGCCTTCATCCACCATTTACGACTACGAGACGGTTGAGCATGGAATTTTCCCTTCGACCATGGCGACGTCCCGATGACTTGAGTGACTTTTGCCACCATATTGAGAGTGAGAGTGACTTCACCACTAGCCCCATACAAGATGAGCTGCCCCAATTCCCATGTGAGGAGAGCCACAACCCCCACCACTTGAGTGACATGAGTGACTCCACCATATGTGAGATTGAGTGCACCTATTTTGAGGGAGTGAGTGAACCACCACATAGAGAGAGTGAGATAGTTGATAGGTCTAGTGAGGCCATTTGCATTTCTAACAACTTTACCTCTACCTCTATTGTGTCTTCTCATTTGGTGCTAGGTCCCATTTATGATGACGCGCCGATCCTCGACGACTTCGTCCTCCCATTGGACAAGACGATGGCCATGGTGGAATATGATGCACCCCCCACATGGTTCCATCAAGATGAAGATGACCACCATTTGGTCTTTCCCACCTCACCTACACCACTTGAGTGGAATGACAAAGGTAACAAAGTTGACGGTGATGCTCTCGTCCCACTAGTGGACTATTTTGACATTGATTGCTTGCATGATGTTGATCACCCTATTGACATGCTTCATTCTAGTATGATTTACCCATGTGATGATTTGCCCATTTATGATGAATATGATGATTCTCATGTGGAGTCTATTAGTTGTGATGCTATGTTACATAGGATTTCTTGTGACAATTCTTTAGGTCACATCATGTTTGCTAATCCGCTTGACTTGTCATATGCTATGCATGAGATCAACCATATGTCTTATTTGCAATCTCTCCATAGTGACTATGCATATGCCATTAAAATAAACCCAATTTGCACATATGGCATAGATGACAAGCCCATGGTTATTGGCATTTGTTTTTCTTGTGATGATATTGATATGCTCCCTTTGCATCATTTATCTCATATGCCATGCCATGCCCACCTAGCCGGATATGCATTGTTTTGGATGTTGTCCATTTTCTCCAAATGATGTTTCCAATATTGCTCATGAGGAGACCCCATAGTTTCCTCACACATGTTAGGAGAATTTGATCCATCCTATTCATTGCATGATTCCCATACTTGTGTGCACCATATGCTCCCCATGAAGAAACATGCTTTTGATGTGCCATATACTTGCATTCTCAATTTTTGTCCCCATCGTGTCATATACAATAACTATTCTTTCATGATGGATGACATGTTCTTATACCATGCATCAAATTTCTTTGAGCGATGCTTATCTTGTGCTAACACTCACTTGCACATACACATCATGATGGATGATGTGTACATTTACCACACACACAATTTCTTTCGTTTGTGTCTCTTTTGTGTAGGTACCCATGAATACTTGTCAACTTCGCAATCCCACGAGTTGACAAAACGAGCTCTAGAGAGCAATGATGACTTGGGATCCCATGGATTGCCTTTCCCACCGCTCACTTCACGCAAACACTTCACGCATCTCTTTTACATGGCCCTCACATGGTTATGGGTTGTTGTTCATTACATATCATATGCCCATCTTGCCATGTTCACTTTGCATGATATGCTCATTCCTATACCTTTGACATGCATTTGTGACCCATGCTTTGCATTACACATGATGATTGATTCTCGTACTTGTATGTGTATTTGCAAGCTTGGTGGAGATATTGCTTGTTATTGCCATGTTTCTTTTGTGCACCATTCTTATGATGATACTTTCATCTTGCTTTGTGTTCGTGCTTGCGATATGTCATGTGCATTCCCTATGCCTATTATTTGCTCACATGACATGATTGCCATGATTTACTCTAGTGTGTTGCATCTTCGCTCCACTAGTTTGCACGACTTGATTACAATGCTTGCTTATGTTGCATCACCAATGATTCATACTTGCTCATTTCATGCGGTTGATGACAACCATCTATATGCTTTGCACATGATTCATATTGCTTCTTGTCATATATCTCTATGTGTTGCCTCCCTCATGCTAGATGATTTGCCATGTATTGAGTGCAACAATGATTCTCTTCTTGCTCATGAGATTGCCCCATAGCATTCTCGCATATATTTGGAGATTTTGACATAATTCTTGTGAAGCATGCTTGTCTTAATGCTTGGATTGTCTTGCACTTGACCCATGTGTTTAGACACTTCATTTTATTTGGTGTTGTGAATACTTCCTATGCCTACCATCGACCATTTGTCGAGCGCTTTATGCATGCTTGCTATGACCTTGAGGTGGATGCTTATGCTCTGTCACACATATTTGCATCTCTACCTCACATTTACATGCTTGTTCCCATGATATTTTTGCTTGTGCTCGATTGATATGCTTACATGCCATGTCACAATCCTTTGTCACACCAAAAGCTATGCTTGATGACAACACTTGTTTGGTGAATCACCTCTTGAATGCTTGGTTTTGCACTAACGCTAACCACATTTGTTTTTCCAAGTGTTTGTTCTATTTACTCCTTTTGAAGGAATCACAAGACGGTGCGACATTGGAGAGTGCCCATTTCGAGCTTCAAGATGACGAGAGCTTGGTGATCGACCACTTTGACACGGCACCACCATCTCTTTCCCATGGTGATTTGGTTTTCGATCCGAGGTCGGATCCTTTCCAAGGGGGAGGGGATGATGCGGAGCATCCTACGGTCATCACCATGTCAAGAGTCCGTTCGGCAAGTGACACGTGCGACCTCTTCTTCACATACACAAAGGTGAATCTTCTCCTTTACGTGCTCACTTGACCCCTTCGAGGATGGTATACTACTTGACACTTCTCCCGTATGCATGCATATGTATTGTCGGAGCTTCTCGGATGTCAAGGAGGAGTGCAAGCGCCAAGGAACGACTACACCATCCGCGAGGGAAGCACGAAGCGGCAGCGGAAGAAGAGCCACTACAGACCGGACATCCGCCACAGCCGGACATCCGGCCCTGCCCGGACATCCGGCGCCCATCACAAAGCAGCCGCCACTGCCAGAAGACTACAGACCTTGACATCCGCCCCCAGGCCCGGACATCCGGCCTCCCACGAAGCCGGATATCCGGCCACTCGCCTGAAATCCGGCGCCCCGCACCGAATCGGCAGATCCAGCCGCTACCGCCGGACATCCGCCGGCTAGCCCAGACATCCGGCGTCTCGGGAAAGCCTTGACATCCGCCCGACGCCCGACATCCGGCCTCCCCACTGCGTGCAATGCATCCTGCCGAGGCCCTTGTACCCCTTCGCCCCTAGACTATATATACTCCTTCCCTTCCTCTTTCGAGGGTTAGCTTAGGTTTTAGCTCATGTTTGTGTGAGAGTTTGCTCATCCACTTGGTTACTTCTCCTCGGAGCCCAGGACCTCTTCGGAGAAGATTCCCCAAGCGGATTCAAGACCCCCTTCTAGGGTGGACCCCATCAAGACCTCCTCTCGGAGATGAACCTTACCTTGTATCTTTCCTTTTGTTGTTCATGTACCTTGTGGATCTTGTGTGTTTGATTGTCTAGTGGATGTGTGATTGGACTTGTTCTTGAGTGTTTCCCCTTGTGATTTCCCTCCGTTCTTCCCCGTGTTCATCGTGATTCCCCGTAGGATCCGCTCCAACGTGAAAGATCGTCCACGTAGGGTTCCGCCCTACATCAGAAGGCCCCGATCTACACTTCCACCAAGAGAAATTTGATTCCCCCCACTTATCCCTAGCGGATCTTGTTACTCTTGTGATGAGGACATCAATACCATTGTTACACCCACAGCCCCTGCGGCTATACATACTGGACCAATTACTAGAGCTCGCGCACGCCAATTGAATTATCAGGTACTTTCGTTTCTTGGTAACGATTCCAATGTTCATGAGAATATGATGCTGCCTAAATTGGATACATTTGTTTTGCTTACAAATGAAGGGCCTACCATGGACAAGAAAGATGAACCTTGGAGCAAGTTCAAGCATGGAGATGTTGGCATGCGCAAGGAGAACAAGAACGGAGTTACAAGTGATGATTCCAGGACTTTGAAGCCACCCTAATGAGTGCATGAGGCCTTGGACGAAATATACAAGATGCCACTTCATAATATGCGTCCATAGGCTATTCTAGGTGCTGCGTCACCTTATTATTGGGCCAGGCCCATGTAATTTCGAAATACTTAAGTATAGGCTGTTTTAGAGTCCGTATGTGTGGGAAAACAAGAGTTAGGGTTGATTTCGGACCCCTCCACCAAGGGCCACGAAATTCCCCTCTTCCTCCATATATACAGCCCTTAGGGCACCGTTTAGACCTTGGGTTTTGTTTAGATTAAAAGTTCGCCATAGCTGCAACTTGGCGTGCCGTTTGTGTTCAACGACTGGACAAAGGCGTCCACAGAACCCCACCTTGATCAACAAAGCTTTCATCTTATATTCGCAATATTCAGATTGCAATCTCAGTTTCTTGCTTGTTCTTCGTTTGCTCGCAGGAAACAAGCCCTCGTGGTCGGAGTTGATCGTGCTCGGCGTGGTCAATAACCCTCGGAAGTTGGTTTAGCGATTGCTAAGGCACGACGTCTCGCACGTTCGTAGTCGGATCGTCAAGGTCGACTCCCACAGAAACGATAGCCACCATCTCATCGAAACATCGGGACACCTTTGCCTCTATCATCTTGGGTGTTGAGCACCCTAGATGGTTGAGGTCACCTCGAAGCTATATTCCATTGTGGTGAAGCTTCGTGGTGTTGTTGGGAGCCTCCAATTGTTGTGGAGATTGCCCCAACCTAGTGGAATCACGGCATCTCGCATTGTGTGAGGGCGTGAGGAGAATACGGTGGCCCTAGTGGCTTCTTGGGGAGCATTGTGCCTCCACACCGCTCTAACGGAGACGTACTTCCCCTTAAAAGGAAGGAACTTCGGTAACACATCCTCGTCTCCACCGGCTCCACTCTTGGTTATCTCGTGCCTTTACTTGTGCAAGCTTATTTGTGTTATATCCTTTGCTTGCTTGTATGCTTATTGTTGTTGCATCATATAGGTTGCTCACCTAGTTGCACATCTAGACAACCTTTATTATTGCAAAGTTTAAATTGGTAAAGAAAAGCTTAAAAATTGTTAGTTGCCTATTCACCCCCCCCCCCCTCTAGTCAACCATATCGATCCTTTCAATTGGTATCAGAGCCTCGTCTCTTTTTAAGGACTTTCTTGTCTCAAGAGTATGGTTGACATCGTAGATGATGTGGGAGAGCACTCCGCGAATCCGATATCATCTACAGAGATGGGGGTACCTCGATCTCTCGTGAGGAATTCAATGTGGCGTTGGACACATTGAAAACCTCCATGACGACCGAGGTCAAGGACATGTTTAAGGAATTCCTAGAAGGGCTTAAACTTTCCACCGCACCCGTGAAAGTGGGTGATCCCGCCAACACGGGGACGGATGCTAACTCCAATAAGGGGGAAGCTATTAGTGAGAAAGCCCCATCGTCTAGTGGTAAGAATGGCACCGGCATCTTCGCCGATGTGAAACCTCCTCCCGTTTATGGTGGACCGATTCCTTCTACTCATTTGAATCATGCCGGTCCACCTCCTAAGATTGATAAAAAGGAGGATTTTGATTCTTGGGTTTATCGTTTTAAGCGTCATTTAAATCATGTGAACACTAACCTTTGGAGAATCATTGAAGAAGGTTTCTATCCAAGATGATCCGAGCAACTTCTCTCCTAGAGAAGTTGTGGACCATCAATTCAATGAGAATGCTCTCTTCATCATCCAAGAAGCAATCCTTCGAAGACCTCCCTCATCTCCGGCCCTACTCCCTTGCCAAAGATGCTTGGCACAAGGTGGTTTCCCTTTATCGAGGAAGCGCGAGCATTCAACGTTCCAACTATGAAGTGGTGCAAGATGAAGCCGATGAGTTTGCTATGAAAGAAGATGAAGAACCTCGTGAGCTCTGTCGGAGAGTTACCAAGCTCGCGGTCTCCCTCCGGGATCATGGAAGTAAGGACACGGATGACAACTGGATCAAGCGCAAATTCCTCAAGGCAATGATGCCCTACCACAAAGCCATGTCCTCCGTCATCCATCAAAGGCCGGACTTCCACACCCTGTCCTCAAGTGATGTGTTGGATGAGTTTGTGGCTATGAGCATATTGGACAAGACCGCCGACAATGCGGTGCTTCGCTCCCAAAGAGCAAAGAAGCCTAACCTCGCTTTGAAGGCCAAGGTTTGTGTCGAAGAAGAAGGAGAGGAGGAAGAAGAAGAGAGCAACCTCAAGATAATGGTATGACTATCATGAACACATGGCCCTTGCTTCAAGGCAATTTTGGAGCAAGAAGAACTCAAGGCCCAACTTCAACAAGAGCAACTCAAGTGGCGCAAAGGGCAAGTAACGAGTGAGGACTTGCTTCAATTGTGGCAATGTGAGTCACTTTGTTGCGGAGTGCCCATATGAGAAGAGGGAAGACAATGGTGGCAAGCTCATCCGTAAGGACAAGGCCAAGTCTTTCCCCAACAAGAGCAACTTCACCAAGAAGGCTCCTCACAAAGCTTTATTGGTTCAAGAAGAGTACAATGAGGATGATGATGATGATGAAGATGATGAGTCGGTTGCCATGGCCTCCATTGCCATTGCGACGACTCCTCGGGTGTCTCTCTTCGACTCACCTAATGAAAGCATCACCGCCAAGTGCCTCATGGCTAAAGCCACCAACAAGGTAACCCCCAACATCAAAACTACCATCATCAATCATTCTTCTTTGACGGATTGCATGGATGAACATGAGGGGACTAATGTGGAGGAGAATGAGTTTGAGACCTTTATGGGTAAACTCAAGGGCAATTCCAAGAAGCACTCCGTTGCTCTCTTGGAACAACTTGGTGAAGCCAATGACATGATCGAGGCTCATGAAGAAACCATCTCTAAGATGGAAGGTCATAGTCGTGACTATGCCGATGAGATTTCGGATCTTTCCAATGCTCTTGAGGAAGAGCGTGGTCTTCGTTTGGCTCTTGAGGAGTCATACAACAATGATCATGCCAAATTAAAGAAAGATCTTGATCATGCTCTTGTTGTGTCTCGTGTGCTAAGCTCCGAGAAGGCAAAACTTGGAGTTGATCTTGCTAGACTCAACGAGGAGTTCGACATTCTCGACAAGGCTCACAAAGTCTTGAAGGGTGCTCATGCTAGTCTCAAAGAGTCTCATGATCAACTCCAAGTGAAGCTAACCAAGGAGAAAGCCGCCTTTCCTCATATGGTATTGATTCATAATGCAAATGCTACTAACCCTTGTTGTGAGCATGTGCATCTTGTTGAGGAGAATGCTAAGTTGAAGGAGCAACTTGAAAAAGGCCTTGTCACATGCATACAAGGTGAGAAGAACCTTAACGACCTTTTGAGTAATTAAAAGGAAGTTGTGGCCAAGGAGGGGATTGGGTTCGTACCCAAGCCCAAGAACAAGAAGAAGAATGACAAGACCAAGCAACCTCCTCCTCTCAAGCAAACTTTTGTGAGGGCGGGAGAGGGTGCTTCCAAGAAGAAGAAGTACCATGCAAAGGGTGGCAATGCCAAGAAGGGCAACGCCACCCCTTCGAACATAGCCGGCGACTTTAATCCTTCTTATGTGTTATGTCGCTAGTGATGGGCATGTTTATGCCAAATTTGTTGGTTCTCCTCATGAATACATTGAATGGTCTATTTGGGTTCCTAAGACCCTCGTTATAACATCAAAGGACCCATTACTAAATGGGTACCTAAAACCAAGCATTGATCTCTTGTAGGTGTTTGCTTGGGTGGGGATCATGGTTGCTCGATAGTGGAGCAACAAATCATATGACCGGAGCAAGGACTTGGTGTTGGACGTGCAAAAGATCCCATCTATGCCCACCAATGTCGAGTGGGGTGATGCCTCACATTCTAAGGTATTGGGTCTTGGCAAGGTTGTCGTTTCTCATGATCTAACGATCGAGAAAGTCATGCTTGTTGAGTCCCTTGCATAAAATTTGCTTTCCGTTCGTCAACTTGCACTCATGGGCTTTGCCACCTTCTTTGACATTGATACCGTGGCCCTCTTATGGAGCAAGACTCTTAAAGTAGCCTTTGTTGGGCATGTCGAGAACGGTCTCTATGTGATAAACTTTTCGGAGCGACCCACTAAGACCGTGACATGCCTAATGGCTAAAGTTGACGTGGGACGGCTTTGGCATCGCCGTTTAGCCCACGTCAATATGAGATCTTTGCAAAGTCTTCTCAAGGGGGACCATGTCCGTGGACTAACAAATGTTAGTTTTGCCAAAGATCGTGCTTGCAGTGCTTGTATCGAAGGAAAGCTTCACGAAACAGCTCACCGTCCCACGACTATCATCTACTCGAAGAGACCCTTGGAGCTCCTGCACATGGACCTCTTTGGACCTCCATCCTTTGATAGTCTTGGGGGTAGAAAGTATTTCTTCGTGATTGTGGATGATTATTCAAGATACACTTGGGTATACTTCTTCAAGAGGAAGAGTGAGACTCAACAAACTGTCATCGACTTTGCAAATGAAGCTCAACGTCAACATAATGCAAAGATCTTGACAACAAGAAGTGACAACGGCACCGAGTTCAAGAACTACACCTTGGATGAGTTTCTTAGTGATGAGGGGATCAAGCATCAATATTCAGCACCATATACACCTCAACAAAATGGTGTTGCGGACAGGAAGAACCGGACGTTGATGGATGCGGCAAGGACCATGATGGCGGAGTTCAAGTCTCCATACAACTTTTGGGCCGAAGCCATCAACACCGCATGTCATGCATCCAATCGGCTCTATCTCCGCAAAGGCTTGATCAAGACTCCTTATGAGATACTCACCGGAAACAAGCCCAATCTCAAGTACTTCCGAGTGTTCGGGTGTAAGTGTTTCATTCTCAAGAAAGGTGTTCGTTTGTCTAAATTTGAAGCTAGAGCTCATGAGGGCATATTTGTTGGTTATGCTACAAACTCTCATGCTTAACGTGTCCTCAATAAATCCGCGGGACTTATTGAGGAGACGTGTAACGTGGAGTTTGATGAGAATAACGGCTCCCAAGTGGAGCAAAGTGGTACTTGTGATGTAGGTGATGAAATTCCTCCTCAAGCCATAAGAAGAATGGGTATTGGTCATATTCTACCCATTGAGGAACCCCTTGTGGCGAAGGAGAAGGACAATGCTCCACTCAAGTGGAGCCATCACCTACTCAAGACCCACACGCTTCCGAAGAACAAAGTGAAGGCCCTCAACCTCTGAACAAGACCAAGGGCAAGATCATGCTCAAGACGATGGTGACAACCAAATGATGCCCAAGGTCAAGTTCTCTCCCCCGAGGATGCTCAAGATCAAGAACATGCTCAAGACGGCGCTCAAGATGATCAAGTGACCCCTCCTCACCTCACCTCCAAGGAGGAATTAGAGCGTCGTGCCGCCAAGATTGCGTCCAAACTCACCACCAAAGGCCATCTCATGGAAAATGTGGTTGGAAGCCTAAGAAAAGGGGTAAGCACTCGTAGACAATTAAACTATTGTGAACATCACGCGTTTGTCTCTTGTGTTGAACCCCAAAAGGTCTATGAGGCGCTCGAAGACTCGGATTGGCTCAATGCCATGCATGAAGAGCTCAACAACTTAGAGTACAACAAGGTGTGGAGATAGGTGCCATGGCCATCGGGGAACCACAACGTCATTGGAACCAAGTGGATCTTCAAGAACAAGCAAGATGCTCATGGGAACATCATTCGCAACAAGAAAAGATTGGTAGCACAAGGCTACTCCCAAGTCGAGGGTATCGACTACGGTGAAACCTTTGCTCCCGTTGCTCGCCTTGAATCCATTCGTTTGTTGATTGCTTATGCTTCCCATCACAACTTTAAGTTGCAACAAATGGATGTAAAAAGTGCTTTTCTTAATGGTCATATTAATGAGTTGGTCTATGTCAAGCAACCCCCCGGGTTCGAGGACCCCTACTTCCCGGATCATGTGTATCAACTCGATAAGGCACTCTATGGCCTTAAAGAAGCCCCACGTGCATGGTATGACCACCTTACCGAGTTGCTACAAGATCGTGGATTTGAGGTGGGGCAAATCGATCCCACTCTTTTTACTAAGAAGGTCAATGGGGAGTTGTTTGTATGCCAACTATATGTTGATGATATTATCTTTGGTTCCCCTAACAAAGCTTTCAATGAGGAATTTGCCGCTCTCATGACCTCCAAGTTCAAGATGTCTTCTATGGGAGAGTTGAAGTTCTTCCTTGGTTTTGATATTAAACAAAGAAGAGAAGGAACCTTCATCAACCAAGCCAAATTCACTCAAGACATGCTCAAAAGATTCAAGCTAAGTGATGTCAAGCCGGCTACTACACCAATGCCTACCAAGTGCCAACTTGACATTGATCCCAATGGTAAAGCGGTGGATCAAAAGGTATATCGATCCATGATTGGCTCCTTGCTTTACCTTTGTGCATCTAGACTGGACATCATGTTAAGTGTGGGAATGTGTGCACGGTTTCAAGCCGCACCGAAGGAAAGTCACTATGTGGCGGTCAAGCGGATCTTTCGATATTTGGATCACACCCCAAACTTTGGCTTATGGTACCCAAGAGGGGCAAACTTCAAGCTTGAAGGATTTACGGATTCCGATTGGGCGGGAGACAAAGTGGATAGGAAGTCCACCTCCGGAGGGTGCCAATTTCTTGGTTGCTCTTTGGTAAGTTGGTCTTCCAAGAAGCAAAGTTGTGTGTCTCTCTGCCCACCAAAGCGGAATATGTGGCGGCGGTAGTTGTTGTGCTCAACTCCTATGGATGAGGCAAACTTTAAAGGAGTACGGTGTCATTTGTGACAAAGTGCCTCTTTGGTGTGATAATGAAAGTGCCATCAAGATTTCTCTCAACCCGTGCAACACTTCAAGACGAAGCACATTGAGATTCGGTATCACTTCATCCGGGATCACATTAGGCGAGGGGAGATCGATCTCAAGTATGTCAACACTCATGATAACCTTGCAGATATCTTCACAAAGCCCTTGGATGAAGCAAGATTTCGCGAGTTAAGGCATGAGCTAAATATCATTGATTTGAGCAATGTGACTTGAACCCGTGCACCCCCCACCACACTCAACTTGTTGTCTAGTTTAGATGTAGGCATGGACATAGGGGGAGTGTTGTTCTCTCAATGAACTCTCCTTCCCCCCATTATGCATAAATTGATCTAGTCTTTCACTTTAACCATATTTGTATGGTACTAGTGCTTCAAGGACGAGTTTTGGTCATGGGTCCAAGGTTAAAATCTTCACGACGCCATACCTCTTGACTCAAACATAGGTGGCCTCGGCCATCGCCCTCTTTTAAAAGAGGTGTGTTCTGGTCCGTTGTTTGTGTGTTTGTAGCCTTGTTGGTTTTGCCTTCTCTTGGCTAAGTTTTTCCCGTTTTCTTTGAGCTTAAGCCGTGTGTTTGGTGGTGCACGGTACTACCGCTCTAAGCGGTACTATCACCACCAACATGGGTACTACCGCTGAGGCGGGGCAAGGGTTATGTCAAAGGGGGGAGTTTTCTTCTCCCACACCCATTCGCCGCCTCACGTACATGTTCGTCTCTCTCCAGAACCTTGGCCATGGAGGGCTCCGTGGATCTCCCTCTCCGGCGCTCCTCTCCATTCCCTTCGGTGGAGTCGATCCCCACCTTGTCCTCTTGCCATGGATGCCGGTATTGCCTCCGTTCCCTCTTTCTTCTTGTCTAGATTTCCAATCTAGCATCCTAGGGGCAATAGTAGTTGCATCTCTAGATTTTTGGCCAAATCTAGGCTTGAGTAGGATGGAGAAGGCCTCTAGGCAGTTTGGATTGGTGTTTGGTAGGAGTATTTTTGAATTTGGTAGGACGGTAGTGCCGGATCTGACCACGGCAGTAGGAAACTGCTGTTTCCAGTCTCAAGCGGTACTACCGCTCCCCTTGGAGCGGTACTACCGCTTGGAGCGGTACTACCACTCTTAGGTCGCGGTACTACCGCCCTCTACCAATTTCCACCATACTTCTACTATTCAGTGATCCGTTTTGGTTTTGTTTGGTGGCTTATGCTCGTTCTTTCTGGTTGTTTGCGTGTTCGTGTGTGTGGTTCCAGGTGATAAGCTCCCTGAGCATCAGGCTCAGCGTGTCAACCCGTTTCGTGCCACGCCCAAGCGATGCATACAAGCCGAGTCTGCAGGAGGTTCCTCAAGTGCTGCTCCTCCACCCCAATCTGCAGGAGGTTCCTCAAGTGCCGCTCCTCCACCCCAACTCCGGAAGGCGCTGGTGTCAAGCGAAGCTGTGCAAAATCGTGCTGTAAATGCCAGCCAAGGAGTTTTGGGCACGACGTCGCCACAACCCCTATGAGGCAGACCAAGATCCCACTATGGTCAACCGTCCGTTCTGGAACATGTTTCAGTTTGCCATCTTCTTTGATGTTCTCAAGGCCAAGAAGAACCTCTATGTTAACATGCACTCCATCGACACCGACCATATGGAGAAGGATCCTGATTATTTTGGTGAAGCTCTTCAGATGTGCACTCAGCTGAACATTCTTGGTGTCATGCAATTCAACAAAGATTATGATGCTGATATGATGGCCCAATTTTCTATGCCACGGTTCATCTCGGGACTGATGAGGACAGGACACTGACTTGGATGACCAATAGCAAGTTGCTTTCAGTCAAATGGAAGGCGTTCATGAATCTGATTGGGGTGGAAGATCGAGGGCTTGAGTCCCCTGTCGGCTTTCGTCCTCACCGCAACAACTCCGCCACTCACAAGCAAGCTCTATGGCCCTACTGCACTTTGAAGGTCGACCACAGACGAAGAAGGAAACATATGAGCTTCACGCCTTCTGGACATTCTTCACCGTGTCTTCCGTGAGACTCTTTTCCCTCGCATCGGGAATCTGGATATGGTTCACTCTTATCTCGTGGACATGCTTCTCTTCTGCCAGCGTGAGAAGGAGCAAAACACCGGAGAGTCTCTGGATATTTCTCATGTTATGTGGTGCGAGCTGTTATCTCGCTATCTCCGAGCGCAAGTGCCCGATTTATGGCCCGTTCATCATGCTGCTTATTGAGCAGGCCTGGGCCGTGTCTATCCCAAGGTGATGCTAGAGACCGGGAGTTGGTTTCTCACGACATCAAGCGCCCGAGGAAGAAGGACAACTGGGGCTTTGGGTCCCTAAATCTGGAGTTCCTTAAATGCACGCTGTGGAGACCGAGGAGGAGGCCGAGGCTGAGGCCGAGGATGATGATGACTATGTGCCTTCATGCAGAGCCCTCTTGGGCAAAGAAGCTCAAGCTCAAGATGAAGAAGTTGTTCTGCATGGAGGCTCACGGTCAATACATGACTCATGTGGGTGAGAAGAAGGCCCGTCGTCGTCACAAGGAGCTCATGCACCAGTTGGGTGCCACAGTTAACAGTGGATCTGAGGACCAGCTGCGAGGAGGAGGAGTGGATTCAAAGAAGACCGCCCGTGGACCGATTCGATGCCGAGCACTTCCCGACCGGCGATGGTGGCGCAGAGCGTTCTCCGCTGAGATCTGATTCTCTTGCTCTCACTGAGGCTGTAGCCACACTCCCTCTCCTTTTTGGTGTCTCGATGCCAAAGGGGAGAGAGTTTAGGATTTGTGTGTTTCCTCGCGTCGTTTTGTTTTCTCGCATTTGCCTGGTTTAGTTTGTGCACGGTTTGTGTCGATTGAGACCTAAGTTCTAGTCATATGGTGTGAGACATATGCTACCTTATCTTCGAATATCTTTATCTATGTCTATCTAGCTTATGAGTTGCATGCTTATCCTGTTATCTGTATTGCTCTCATATATCATGCTTAGGTAGTTGGTCTCTAAAATGTAGGGGAGCGTTGATCCCGGTATACATGCCGTGCGGTCCAAAGCACTTATCTAGACAGCACACATCCGTGGGGAGCCCTTCTACATTTTAGGGCAGTGGGCTTCTTGCTGATCCTATATCTTTCATGTTTGTGCAAATCCCGCATTGTCATCAATCCACCAAAAAGGGGGAGATTGTAAGGGCATATTTATCCCCAAGGTGTTTTGGTGATTGATGACAATGCTTTTGCGGACTAATCGTGTGCGTTGAGTTCTTTCAGAGATTCATCCTTTGGCACGAGACGATTACTTCCCCTCGGTGTTTTATTCAAGACGGTGTAGCTCCTTCGTTTCTATGATGGTGGTCTAGTTTCGTAGGAGTCACCGTACTATCAAGAGGGGATCCGCTTTGGTTAGGCTAGGGTGGAATCAACACGTACACATCCCTATCACACCCGTTGCCTTTTTCCGCTTCATTGGAGCTATCTTTCCTTTATCTGTGCCCACCTGTCTGTCTGGTAGTACTGCATGGTCCTCGTGATAGTACCGAAGCTCGTTAAGTGGTAGTACCGCTCCCGAGCGGTACGCTCCTTGATAGTACTGCTTCTGAGCGGTAGTACCGGCTTGTAAGCTTCGGCTGTAGTACCGCTTGATGGTTCCGGGCTACTACCGCCTCGATTCTCATTGCTTTTCTCGCCGGGTTTTACGGTACTAGTTGCGGCGGTAGAGGCGGTAGTACCGCTCAAGCGGTAGTACCGCACTTCCAGTAGTACCGCTCGGGGACAGGGGCCTGTTTCCCTTGTCATTGTGGCAAGATCATTTGGGAGGTCTTGATAGTACCGCTTATAAGCGGTAGTACCGCCACTGCTAACGAGTACCGCCTGTCTTGAGGCTGGTTGGTGGGTAACGGTTGGATTGGTTCCCCCACTATAAATAGGTGTCTTCTTCCCCAAAGTTGACCTACCTCTTTCCCCCAAAGCTCCTTTGTTGCTCCAAGCTCCATTTTCGCTCGATCTCTCTCCCTAGCCAATCAAACTTGTTGATTTGCTCGGGATAGGTTGAGAAGGCCCCGGTCTACACTTCCACTAAGAGAAATTTGATTCCCCCCACTTATCCCTAGCAGATCTTGTTACTCTTGGGTGTTGAGCACCCTAGACGGTTGAGGTCACCTCGAAGCCATATTCCATTGTGGTGACGCTTCGTGGTGTTGTTGGGAGCCTCCAATTGTTGTGGAGATTGCCCCAACCTTGTTTGTAAAGGTTTGGTCGCCGCCTTCAAGGGCACCAATAGTGGAATCACGGCATCTCGCGTTGTGTGAGGGCGTGAGGAGAATACGGTGGCCCTAGTGGCTTCTTGGGGAGCATTGTGCCTCCACACCGCTCTAGCAGACGTACTTCCCTTAAAAGGAAGGAACTTCGGTAACACATCCTCGTCTCCATGGCTCCACTCTTGGTTATCTCGTGCCTTTACTTGTGCAAGCTTATTTGTGTTGTATCCTTTGCTTGCTTGTATGCTTATTGTTGTTGCATCATATAGGTTGCTCACCTAGTTGCACATCTAGACAACCTTTATTATTGCAAAGTTTAAATTGGTAAAGAAAAGCTTAAAAATTGTTAGTTGCCTATTCACCCCCCCTCTAGTCAACCATATCGATCCTTTCACTACCCCTACCACTCCAAGAGCGCACAAACATGGACACGAGTGCCCGAGTCAACCACCTCAAGAAAACACATGAAGATACAAGGCACACCATTGAGCGCCAAGTACAACGACTCGCGACCAAGCTCAACGTCAACAAGCAACCCATGACATTCAACATTGGAGATCTTGTGTGGCTACACCTTCGCAAGGAACGCTTCCCCAATGAACCCAAGTCCAAGCTTCTACCACGAGCCGATGGACCATTCAAGGTGCTTGCATGCAACAACAACAACGCATACAAGATCGACATCCCACGTGACAAGTACTCCGTGAGCGACATCTTCAATGTCAAAGATATCTCCCCATACCATGGTGATGAGGATTTCAATCCGAGGTCGGATCTTTCCCAAGGGAGGGGAGATGATGCGGAGCATCCCAAGGTCATCCCCATGAACCTACCGTCGTCTCATCAAGTGCCTAATGGACCCATGACTCGATCACGCGCAAGAGCTCTCGAGACCGAGGTGACATCTCTCCTCTCACAATTCCACTTCGATGACCATGAGACATGGCTACTACCTCAAATGGAGACAATGTGTATACTCGGGTATCAAGGAGTTAGCCATGGAGACGCCAAGGAGCAAGGATAATCCGAGGAGGAAGATGGACGTGAAGAAGGAGAAGGAAAAGGGCTAAGTCAGCAGAAGCCCGGACGATCCGGACCGCCGTCCGAACGATCCGGCCTCAGCCCGGATGATCCGGACCCCGGCCCGGACGATCCGGCTAATTGCACCCGAAGCCAACAGAATCAACAGAATCGGCCCCCTCGAAGCCGGATCATCCGGACCCAGTCCCGGATCATTCGGCCACATCCGTACGTCGGGACCAGGACCCGGACATCTGGCCCTCCCGCAGCTGCTCCAACACTTCCGGATCGGACGCCGTCCCGGTTCATCCGGACCCCTCGATGCCCGGATCATCCGGACCAACTCCCGGATTATCCGGCCACCGCCTGCGTCCGTGACTTTGGGCCGAGGCCCGTGTACCCGTTTTGTCTCCTCACTTACCCCTTCGCCCCTTGGACTATAAATAGACCTCCTCCTCCCCATTTTTAGGGTTAGCAAAGTAGTAGCTCATTTGTGAGGATAGCTTTAGCTCATCTATACCGGATCGTCTCTTCGAGAGTGACCGCGGCCCCTCTACGGAGAAGATCCTCGTGGATTCAAGACCCCCTCTTGGGTGGCCACATCAAGACCTCCTATACGGAGAAGAACCGGTTACCGTCTGTATCGTCCGTTGTTGACTTTGGATCTTGTATCTTACCTTTGTGTTCATCGATCTAGCACATGTGTGATCTATTCTTGTTGGTTGAGTGATTTCTCCCGTGTTCCTCTCGCGTTTTCCTCGTGTCCCCCATCGTGTTCATCGCGTTCCTCGTAGGGATCCGCTCCTTTCGTGAAAGATCAGGCCACTAGGGTTCTACCCTACATCATCATCGATACACCTTCCATTGCATACATACCATATCATATTGGTATCATCTTGGTATCATATCATCTCTTGTGTCACAAGATTGTTCCCGCATATACACAATTGCTATCTTGGTTTGTGCATTTCGCATAGTGGCCATACAAAAAAATAATAGGCTTTTAAGCAAAGAAAAAGAGTGAACAAAGAGCTTGTAAGCAAGAGCCATAGCATCATATCATAGTGCATTACAATATATCATATGGTATCATACTTGATCATCTTGGATCATCGTGTGAGAAACACCAGGAAAGATACATATATAGCATACTTGGGATAGAAAGTTTATCCATTTTGCATTTATAGGTTGTGCACAAGTTCCGTATCCGCCTATTGAGCAATCGTGCTAGCGTCTCTCTTGAGTTGTGCAACACAAGCATTTTCCGTGGATTCCACATTTTGTGCTCATTCCTTGGTTGCACGTCCCCATTTATCTATCCGTGTGTGTGTTTCCGTGTGCCATTATTGTTATTGGTCTACTTGTTTCACTTGTGAATTTGTGAATCTCTTTCAACATCATTGACTCTTGCTAACATTATGCATTAAATTTTTGTGCCACTATCCTCAGCAAGCTACTCCATAAGCTTTACTTGATAGGTGTGAGTGAACAAGTCTGGTACCAATTCCACTATTCTTTCATCTCACATTGAGTGAAACGGGATACATCCTCAACTTTGGGAAAGGGTAACTTGGTATTGTTTATCTCATTTCCTACTCACCTCTACTTGAGTCTTGTAATGGATAGGCAAGGCATTTCACCTTCGGTCTACAACAACAACAACGAGTTCGATGCCACGAACAACTCCAACGACGCCAAGATGCCTGCTCAAATGGAGGAGATCAAAGCCCTCATCAAGTCCTACAAGCGATCTTCCTCATCTTCGAGAAGACGCACAAGAGCACATGCTTCCGAGCTACCATCTCCGGCAAGATCACATCGGCATCGACACCATCACCAACAAGAACGTGAAGGTCAAGAGATCAACACCAACAACCGCTCAACGACTTCACCATCTCCCTTGGCATCTTCGCCAAGCACTTCAAGGTATCTTCGCCTATGGACATACGACATCTTCGCCTACAAGCACCTCAAGACTACGCTCAAGAGAAGCTCCCCAAGCTCAAGTCCGTGACTTCCACGAGCTACTACGACCTCGACATCAACCACGCGATTCCTTTCTATGGGACTCAAGAACCCGATGAGTATCTCGAGTGGGAGCGCTTGATGGACGACTACCTCTAGATACATCAAGTTCGTCCAGAAGATCAAGTGAAGTGCGCCACAAGGAACTTCCACGACTATGCGTACACATGGTGGCTTCACACACCTTCGGAGAGCTATGACATGAGTTGTCCCAAGATAAAGAAAGCTATGCGACGAGAGCTCGTGCCTCCAACCTACATGAAACAACTTCTACGCCAATTGGAGAACACCACTCTGATCCAAGTCCATCGACGCGTACTTCAAGGAGATGAAGATTGCCTTGCGATGAGCCGGCGTGGACGACCCCATTTCGATGAAGGTCCACTTCATGATGGGATTGAACAACGACATCTCCAATACTATCTTCCTCGAGAACTACAAGTCCCTCGACGACTACTACATTGGTGCTCTCAAGGCGGAACAAGAACTCATGAAGGCCAAGGCTTCTCCACCCCAAGCTCACTTCGCGATGATCAAGCTCCATGAGAACAAGCATGAGGATAGTACCACCAAGATATCCAAGCCCGACGAGCTCCAAGATGATGCTCCCAAGTTCGACTTCACCGCCATCCATCTTTGTGGCATTGATGATGCCGAGTCTACTTCGACTCTTTTTCAAGATGGTGCGGCAATGAGTACGACTATGGAGACCCTCAAGGACCAAGCTTTGGAGGCGAGCGACAAGGTGGCGAGCAAGGATGATGCTTCCATCTTTGGAGGTGAGAGTGATGATGTGCCATCTTCAGCCTTCATCCACGGCGACGACGACGAGATGGTTGAGCACGGGATTTTCCCTTCGACCACGGCGACGTATGATGACGTGAGTGACTTTTGCCACCATACTGAGAATGAGAGTGACTTCACCACTAGCCCCATATATGATGTGTTCCACAATTCCCATGTGAGGAGAGCCACAACCCCCACCACTTGAGTGAGATGAGTGACTCCACCATACGTGAGATTGAGTGCACCTACCTTGAGGGAGTGAGTGAACCACCACATAGAGAGAGTGTGATAGTTGATAGGGCATGTGAGGCTACTATGAATTCTAACGACTTAACCTCTACCTCTATTGTGTCTTCTCATTTGGTGCAAGGTTGCATATATGATGACGCGCCGATTCGCGACGACTACGTCCTCCCTTTGGACAAGATGATGGCCATGTTGGAATATGATGCACCCCCCACATGGTTCCATCAAGACGAAGATGACCAACATATGGTCTTTCCCACCTCACCTACACCACTTGAGTGGAATGAAAACGGTAACATAGGTGACGGTGATGCTCTAGTCCCACTAGTGGACATTCTTGACATTGATGGCTTGCATGATGTTGATCAACCTATTACCATGCTTCATGCTAGTGCGACTTCCCTATGTGCTGATTTATTGCCCATTTATGATGAGTATGATGATTCTCATGTCGAGTCTATTAGTTGTGATGCCATGTTACATAGGATTTCTTGTGACAATTCTTTAGGTCACATCATGTTTGACAATCCGCTTGACTTGTCATATGCTATGCATGAGATCAACAATATGTCATATTTGCAATCTCTTCATAGTAACTAAGCATATGCCATTAAAACAAACCCAATTTGCACATATGGCATAGATGACAAGCACATGGTTATTGGCATTTTTTTCTTGTGATAATATTGATATGCTCCCTTTGCATCATTTATCTCATATGACATGACATGACTACCTAGCTTCGGATATACATTGTTTTGGATGTTGTCCATTTTCTCCATGTGATGTTTACGATATTGCTCATGAGGAGACCCCCATAGTTTCCTCATACATTTTAGGAGATTTTGATTCATCCCATTCATGGCATGATCACAATACTTGTGTGCACCATATGTTTCCCATGAATAAACATGCTATTGATGTGCCATATACTTGCATTCTCAATTTGTCTCCCCATCGTGTTATACACAATAGCTATACTTTCATGATGGATGACATGTTCTTATACCATGCATAAAATTTCTTTGAGCGATGCTTATCTTGTGCTAACTCACACATGCACATGCACATCATGATGGATGATGTATACATTTACCACGCACCCAATTTCTTTGGTTTGTGTCTCTTATACTTGTCAACCTCACAATCCCATGAGTTGACAAAACGAGCTCTAGAGAGCAACGATGATTTGGGATCCCATGGATTGTCTTTCCCACTGCTCTCTCTACGCAAAGACTTCGCGCATTTCTTCTACATGGCCCTCACTTGGTTATGGGTAATTGTCCATTACATATTCTATGCCCATCTTGCCATGTTCACTTTGCATGATATCCTTATTCCTATGCCTTTTCCATGCATTTGTGACCCATGCTTTGCATTACACATGATGATTGAATCTAGTACTTGTATGTGTATTTGCAAGCTTGGTGGAGATATTGCTTATTATTGCCATGTTCCTTTTGTGACCCATTCCGATGATGATACTATGATCTTTCTTTGTGTTCGTGCTTGTGATATGTCATGTGCATTGTCCATGCCTATTATTTGTTCACATGACATGATTGCCATGATTTCCTCTAGTATGTTGCATCTTCGCACTACTAGCTTGCACGACTTGATTACTATGATTGCTTGCCTTGTTGCATCACCAATGATTCATACTTGCTCGTTTCATGAGGTTGATGACAACCATTACCATGCTTTGCACATGATTGTTATTGCTTCTTGTCATATATCTCCATGTGTTGCCTCTCTCATGCTAGATGATTTGCCATGTATTGAGTGCAACAATGCTTTTAGTCTTGATAATGAGATTGCCTGATGCGGAGCATCCCACGATCATCCCCATGGACCTACAACCGTCTCATCAAGAGCCAAGAGGACCCTTGGCATGAGCTAGAGCTAGAGCTCTCGAGAACGAGGTGACTTCCTTCCTTAGTGATATCACATATGACCCACTCGAGACATGGCTACTACCTAAGTCCGATATGCTATGCATGATCAGGTGTCAAGAGGAGCCTTCCGAAGATGCACGTGAAGACGGACGAGCCGCCAAGTCCACGGATGAAGAGAACCACGGAAACGGGCAAATTCACCTTCCAGGCCCCGGACATCCGGCCAAGACCCCGGACATCCGGCCCCTGGAGATGCCAACACAGCAGCCGCAGCCCAGCCAGAAGCTACAGGCCGGACATCCGCCCGCGCCGACATCCGGCCTTCCCGAAGCCCAATCCGCCCTTTGCCCGTAAATCGGCGCCACGCACCCGATTCGACAGAAGTGGCCGCACCAGCCGGACATCCGGCACTGCTAGCCCGGACATCCGGCGCCTCGTGAAGGCCCGGACATCCGCCCGACGCCGGACATCCGGCCTCCCACACTGCGTCAGGTGCATACGGGCCGAGGCCCATGTACCCCTTCGCCCCCTAGACTATATATACTCCATCCCCTTCCTCTTTCTAGGGTTAGCATTGGATTAGCTCATATTTTGTGTGAGGACCTTTGCTCATCCACTTGGCTACTTCTCCTCGGAGATCAGGACCTCTACGGAGAAGATCCCCCAAGCGGATTCGAGACCCCCTTCTAGGGTGGACCCCATCAAGGCCTCCTCACGGAGAAGAATGGCTACCGTTTGTATCTTTCCCTTGTTGATCTTGAATCTTGTGCCACCTTATGTGATCGGTGATCTAGCACTTGTGTGATTGATCTCTTGTTGGTTTAGTGATTTCTCTCTCGATTCCTCCATGCTTCCCTCTTGTTCTTCCGCGTGTTCTTCGTGATTCCCCGTAGGATCCGCTCCAACGTGAAAGATCATCCACGTAGGGTTCCGCCTTACATCATCTTGGTATCATGAGCCATGTTGATCACGTTTTTGGAGCCCCTACCCCGTGTTTTCTAGCTTGATTTTGTTGATTTCGTCCTAAATTCGAAAATCCCCACCAAAAATAGCCCCATTTTTTTTTGTGATTTGTTAGTTTTGATGATGTTTTGTTGATTTTGATCCATGGATTTGCTTGGTTTCGAGTGGATCTAGCATTTCCCCAAGTTTCCCCACTTTCCATCCATGAAATCTCTCCAATTTTGACCTTGAAATCATCAATTTCCGCCCCCAATTCAAAAATTTCGACCCCAAACGAGATCTGGATTCGTCGGGCCGGACATCCAGGCCTCAGGCCGGACATCCGGGCCATCTGGCCGGACATCTGGGCCCCAAGCCGGACATCCGGCTCCTGGAGCGCCAAATCTGCTCGGTTCTGGACAAACACCCCCGGAAATCCGGGCTCCACCCCGGACATCCGACCCCTTGGATTTCAGATTTTCCCGTTTCACCGTTTTTTCCATAACTAATTCATCCGGAGTCCGTTTTTGATGTTCTTTAGCTCGTTTTGAAGCTATTGACATCCCCCATCCCATAAAAATACTACCACCACCATTTGACTCCATAAAATTTTCGGAACTTTGGCATCTTTGCCTAGGGCTTCCACCACATCCTCCGCATAACCACCACCGACTTCCGCAACCTAACCAATTTTGTTCCCCTTTGCATTTGAGGTTGTTTGAGTTGTGATTCGAGTCTCCTAAGGTGTTTAGGCTACTTAGGGACGGCAACTTCAACTCCGACACGTGTATAGCCCATCATTCCACTTCCGCATTGCCAAGTGCAAACCACCACCGCATTCCCGCTACCACCATTTTGACATTTGACGCTTTGAGATTTTGAGTTCGCGGTTTTTCGTTTCCTAAGGTGTTTCGCTACTTAGGACGAGTCTCCATCATCTTGGTTTCTACATCAAGAACACCGCTACTCATCATCGCGGACGGTAACCTCCATATCATCTTGGTATCGTGGTATCCCTCCATTGTATATTCCCCTTGCCATTGCATTGTTAACCCCTAGCCTTACTTTTGCCTTACTTGCCTATCGAGACTAGCCATTTGAGTATTGCCGGCAACGTTACTTGTGCACATTAGTGATCATACTTCCCATAGCATATATACCATATCATTGTGGTGCATATATTGGTATCATTTCTTGTGTCACAAGTTTGTTCCCGCATATACACAATTGCTATCTTGGTTTGTGCATTGTGCAAAGTGGCCATACAAAAAAAAAGAGAAGAAATAAATCTTTTAAGCAAAAGAAAGATAGCAAAGAGCTTGTAAGCAAGTGCCATAGCATCATACGACATTGCACATAAGATTGTCATATCCGATCATCTTGGATCATCTTGAGAGAAACACCAGGAACTATACACACATAGCATACATGGGATAGAAGTTTATCCATTTTGCATCTTATAGGTTGTGCACAAGTGTCGTATCCGCCTATTGAGCAATCGTGCTAGCGTCTCTCTTGAGTTGTGCAACACTAGCGTTTTCCGTGGATTCCACATTTTGTGCTCATTCCTTGGTTGCACGACCCCATTTATCTATCCGTGTGTGTGTTTCCGTGTGCCATTCTTTGCTATTGGTCCATTTGTTTCACTTGCGAATTTGTGAATCTCTTTCAACATTATTGACTCTTGCTAACATTTTGCATTAAATTTTTGTGCCACTATCCTCACCGAGCTCCTCCATAAGCTTTACTTGTGTAGGTGTGAGAACCAACAAGGATTGGTACCAATAGTGCTATTTCATTGTCCGCATTTGAGTGAACTTGATTCATTGTCAACATCGGTCAAGGTACATTGGTATAAGTTCTTCTCTTTCACCCACTCATATTTGCTCGAGTCTTGTGATGGATAGGCAAGGCATTTCCTCTTCGGTCCTCGACAACAACGACGGCGTGAACAACTACATCACCAAAGCGTCTATTTTCGATCTACAACGACAAGTGCAAGGCACACAATCAAGATTGCGAGAGCGCATCGAGAACATCTCCATCAACATTCATCACTCCGAAGCAAGGAGAAGGGACTACATCGACAAGAAGCTTGCCGCACATAAAGAGGAGCAAGATGCAAGGATGGAGGAGATTAGAGCCTTGATCAAGTCTACTTCCCCTTCGTCATCTTCAAGGCGGCGACATTCAAGCCACAAGTCTTCGGAGCGCGGAAACGACGCAAGTGCAAATCGTCCTCGTCCACATGTACAAGGCGACCACCATCACGTTCGTGATCAACATCGTCATGAAGGACAAGTCACCTCCAAGCATCATGTGCACGACGACGACGAACGCCAAGGAGCTCAAGCACGACAACGACATCATCATCATGAAGATGCTCCACAAGCGCAAATGCACAAGTGCCAACAAGCCCTACTTCACGCCAAGTCGAAGCTTCATAAGCACAAGAGAAGACCGCGAGGCGAGCACCACCAAGACGGCGCTACGGCTACAACAACCACTTCGGCATCTTCACCAAGTGCAATCAAGACATCTTCGACTTTGGACGTACGGCATCTTCGCCTACTTCCCACGTGTACGCCTACATCGACTTCATCAAGTCCAAGGCGACCACCTACGAGCGAGGGCGACCCTTCCATCTTCGGAAGCCCCTCAAGGAAGATGGCCGAGCATGGGAAACTCCCTTCGGTCATGGAGACGAGCTATGAGGTGCCACATCATATGGGCCTCCAACACCAAGACGGTGACAAGACGTTCGAGCAAGGGCCATCCCCTTCGACCACGGCGACGAGCGCGAACCTCTTCAACAACATGAAGACGACGCCCACATTGGACTCATACTCCGAGTCAAGCTACGCGACCGCGCATGGAGACATTTGCACCTACATCTCTCCGGCACCCACATATATCGAGATGCCCCTATTGCCATGTGAGGAGAGCCACCACCCCATGAGTGACATGAGTGACTCCACCATACGTGACATTGAGAGCATTTCCTATGAGAGGATGAGTGTGACCACCACTAGCCCCACACATGAGAGCATGCCACACATCCTATGTGAGGTTGAGCGCCATTTGAGTGACTCCACCCACCATACGAAAGTGAGAGCATCCTTGAGGGAGTGAGTGAGCCACAACACTTAGTGAGTGAGGTAGTTGACACGGCACATGAGGCCACTATGATTTCTAACGACTTAACCTCTACTCCTAGTGTGTTTTCTTCTTTCGTGCTAGGTCTCCTACATGACGACATGCCTATCCTCGACGAGTCCATCCCTACATTGGATACGACGATGGCCATGGTGGACGATGATACACCCCCCACATGGTTCCATCAAGATGAAGATGACAACGAATGGATCGTTGACACCTCACCTACAACAAATGAGCGATGCTCCAAAGGTAACATAGGTGATGGTACTTCTCTTGGCCCACTAGTGGACTATCTTGACATCGATTGCTCCCATGATGTTGACCCACCTATTACCATGCTTCATGCTAGTGAGACTTCTTCATGCCTTGACTTACCTATTTATGATGATTATGATGATGAGCATGTTGAGTTGCCTAGTTGTGATGCTATGCTTCATAGGATATCATGTGAAAATTCTATTGGTCACATTATGTTTGATAATCCTTTGAACTTGTCATATGCTATGAGTGAGATCTCCCATATTGCATCATTTCAATCTCAACATAGTAACTATGCATGCCCCATTAAAATAAACCCTATTTGCACTTATGGCATAGATGACGAGATGATGGTCATTGGCTTTTGCTTCTCTTGTGATGATATTGCCATGCCTCCTTTACATGATTTGTGCAATTCCTCTACTATGACATGCCATGATCACATTGTTTCGAATATGCATTGTTTTGGATGTTGTCAATATTCTCCACGTGATGTTTCTTCTCTTGCTCATGAGGAGACCCCCATAGTTTCCTCATACATATTAGGAGATTTTGATGCATCTCATACTTTGCATGATTCCCATAATTGCGTGAACCATATGCATTCCATGAATAACAATGCTCTCGATATTTCCCAAGATGCATTACACAATTCGAGTCTCCATTATGCCATGCATAACAACAAACCTATCATGATGGATGACATGTTTCTATATCACGCATCTCATTTATTTGAGCATCGGCTATTTTGTGTTCACCGACACATGCACGTGCGCATCATGATGGATGATGTGTACATCTACCACGCACACACAATTTTTCCTTTGTCTTTGTTTTGTGTAGGTACTCATGTATACTCGTCAACTTCTCAATACCAAGAGTTGACGAAACGAGCTCTTAAGAGCAACGATGCTTTGGGATCCCGTGGACTATCCTTACCACCGCTCCCTTCGCGCAAGGACTACGCGCATCTCTTCTACTTGGCTCTCACACGGCTATGGGCTATTTACCACTTGTCACCTTATGCTCATTTTACCGTGTTCACATTGCATGCTATGCTTGCTCCTATGCCTTTGCCATGCAATTGTGACCCTTGCTTGCATTTACCCATGATGTACAATTATGATATTCCTATGTGTATTTGCATGCTTGGTGGAGACCCTTGTTGCTATTGCCATATTTATCATGTGCCCCATGTTATTGATGCTTGTTGTGTTGGGAGAGTCATGATGCCCCATTGCTATTTACATATGGTCTCTCGCCAATACATTGATGACATTTTACTCATATCTTGCTTTCATGCTTGTGCTATGTCATGTGAATTATTCATGCACACTATTTGCACCAATGACATGCTTGCCATGATTCCTCTTAGTATGTTGCATCTTTGCACCAATAGCTTGCTTGACTTGATCGCTTGGATTGCTTGCTATGTTGCATCACCCATGTTCCACTATTACTTGCTTTCTTGGGTTGATGACATATATGCTCATGCCTCTCACATGATATATCTAGATCATTGTCTCTTGTGTCCATTAGTTGCCTCTCTCATATCCACTTGTATTGAGTGCAACTATACTATACTTATTGATCTTGGAGACTTTGACACCTTACTTGTGATGCATGCTTGTTTGATTGAGCCTATTGTACTTGGTTGTTCTTGCATCATATGCCTCCATACTATGACACGCTCCCTTGTACTTTCTTATGATGAGCATGATGCATACACTTGTTGGGTATCTTACCACTCGAATGATAGGTTTTGCACTTCCGCTAACCTCATTTGTTTTTCCGAGTGTTTGTCATGTTCTTTCATTTTGGAGGTTTCACAAGGCGATGCCGTTATCGACAACTTGGTCATGTGAAGGCATACACGTTGTGCAACACCAACATTTGCGAGAATCTACTAAAGGTGAACTCCTTCCCTTTGAGCCATCCTCAAGTTTGCATATTGGATGGGTCCTTCTTTCATTGTTGTTTCCTTCTTATTGTCCACATGATACATCTATTGGATGGAGGATCGACATTGGAGATCGACTCTATGGACCTTCACATTGAGGAGCGCCGGACTTATGGGATGCACCTTGAACCTCCACTCATGCCACGACATCGAGCATTGGTACATCAACACTCCTTTGACACATTGCACCCACACCTTCATATTTGTTGATTGTGCTCATACATGTCATGCTCGATGGACATATCATACCCATAGCAAATTTGCGTCTTATGCATGGATTGACTCACATTATGATTGCCTTGTTGCATCTTGTATTCCCATGTCATCCATGATATATGAGCTTGTTCGCTTCCTTAGCAAATTTGTTGTGATCTTCGTTGATGGCATATTCATACATCATGATCATATTGCCCATCATCAATTGCATGATAACATATACATGTTGAGCATCCATTGCCATATTCATGCTATTGATAAACCGTCTCACTATGACATCATTTTGCACCGTGGTTGCATTGATCATATTTACAACACATTTGTGTGCACAATGAATGCTTTACATCTCATTCCATATTATCTTGCTAAGCTACATGTGCTTTGTCATGAACAATCTTGCCTCACGGACTCATTCTTACATGATGGACACTTTGTGTGCGCTTAACCTTTGTATTTCCGAGTGTCGTTTGTGTTTGCTCTCTTTGCATGTCTACCATCCCGACGACATCTTCAAGTACTTGGATTGCGCCATGACTTCCACTCCGTCCAATTGCAAGTCCGTCCCACGACAACCGCTTTCCATGGTGATGAGGATTTCGATCCGAGGTCGGATCTTTCCCAAGGGAGGGGAGATGATGCGGAGCATCCCACGATCATCCCCATGGACCTACAACTGTCTCATCAAGAGCCAAGAGGACCCTTGACACGAGCTAGAGCTAGAGCTCTCGAGAACGAGGTGACTTCCTTCCTTAGTGATATCACATATGACCCACTCGAGACATGGCTACTACCTAAGTCCGATATGCTCTGCATGATCAGGTGTCAAGAGGAGCCTTCCGAAGATGCACGTGAAGACGGACGAGCCGCCAAGTCCACGGATGAAGAGAACCACGGAAACGGGCAAATTCACCTTCCAGGCCCCGGACATCTGGCCAAGACCCCGGACATCCGGCCTATGGAGATGCCAACACAGCAGTCGCAGCCCAAAAAGCTAGGGCGGACATCCGCCCCGCGCCGGACATCCGGCCTTCCCGAAGCCCGAAATCCGGCCCTTTGCTCGAAATCGGCGCCACGCACCCGATTCAAGAAGTGGCCGCACCAGCCGGACATCCGGCACCGCTAGCCCGGACATCCGGCGCCTCGTGAAGGCCCGGACATCCGGCCCGACGCCCGGACATCCGGCCTCCCCTGCCTGCGTGTAGTGCATCCGGGCCGAGGCCCATGTACCCCTCCGCCCCCTAGACTATATATACTCCATCCCCTTCCTCTTTCTAGGGTTAGCATTGGATTAGCTCATATTTTGTGTGAGGGCCTTTGCTCATCCACTTGGCTACTTCTCCTCGGAGATCAGGACCTCTACGGAGAAGATCCCCCAAGCGGATTCAAGACCCCCTTCTAGGGTGGACCCCATCAAGGCCTCCTCACGGAGAAGAACGGCTACCGTTGTATCTTTCCTTTGTTGATCTTGAATCTTGTGCCACCTTATGTGATCGGTGATCTAGCACTTGTGTGATTGATCTCTTGTTGGTTTAGTGATTTCTCTCTCGATTCCTCCGTGCTTCCCTCTTGTTCTTCCGCGTGTTCTTCGTGATTCCCCGTAGGATCCGCTCCAACGTGAAAGATCATCCACGTAGGGTTCCGCCCTACATCATTGCCCCCATAGCATTCTCGCTTATATTTGGAGCTTTTGACATATTTCTTGTAAAGCATGCTTATCTTACTTCTTTGCGCCATATACCTAGTGCCATGAATATTGCCATTGTTGCATCATATTATTCATGCACTTATGCTTCTAATGGTTATGTGCAAAAGAAGAGAACCATCATGATGGATGATGTGTTTATCTACCATGCGCATACGTTCTTTGTTTTGTTGTGTGCATGTGTAGGATACTTGGACTTTGTGTCGACTTCCACTTTGCGTGAGTATACATTCGAGCTCTTGAGAGCGAACCACCTTCTACCACGACGATTCTACATCGCACTTGCTTGTGCTTCGGCATTGTGAAGGACGCACAAGGACATGCTTTCAAGGTGATATCCTTCTCTTTCGAGAAACCCAAAACCATGAGCATGAATAGTGTGGATCATACTACTTGTGTTGCTTGCACCATGAGACTTATTTGTCATCTTGGACCCCTTGATTGTGCACATGTTAGAGATCTTGCTTTGACTTGCCATTTTCACACGTCCATGCATCATGATATATATCCCTTGTGTGTTGCATCCAATTCTTGGATTACTTGCTCCTATCACATGTTTGGTTGCAACAATGCCATTTCTTCACATATGCCATGTCCCATTGATTGCTACATGCTTGCCTTGATTGCCTCACACATGATGAACAATTGCTCTTTCTATTGTGTTGAGTGCCACACTATATTCACTTAACCCTATGCACATTATGCTTGGATTGTCTTGCACTTGTCCCATGTGTTTAGACACTTCATTTTATTTGGTGTTGTAAATGATTCTTATGCCTTCCATAGACCTTTCATTGAGCAATTTGTGAATGCTTGCTATGAACTTGAGGTAGATGCTTATTCTCTTGTCAAACATATTTGCATCTCTACTCCCAATTGCATATGTGTCCCCATGATATCTTTGCTTGTGCTTGATTGATGTGCTTACATGCCATGTCACAATCCTTTGTCACACCACATGCTTTGCATGATGACAACATGTGTTGGGTGAATCACCACTTGAATGCTTGGTTTTGCACTAAGCTAACCACATTTGTTTTTCCAAGTGTTTGTTGTCCTTGCTCCTTTTGAAGGAACCACTAGACGGTGCGAAATTGGAGAGTGCCCATTGCGAGCTTGAATATGATGAGTACTTGGTGAACGTCCAATTCTACACGGCAAAGCCATCTCTTTCCCATGGTGAATTGGTTTTCGATCCGAGGTCGGATCTTTCCCAAGGGGGGGGGGAGATGATGCGGAGCATCCTACGGGCATCACCATGTCAAGAGTTCATTTGGCAAGTGACACGTGCGACCTCTACTTCTCATACATAAAGGTGAATCTTCTCCTTTACACGTGTTCATTTCTTCGAGGATGGCATACTACTTGACACTCCACTCGTGCGCATGCATAGGTATTGCTGGAGCTTCACAGACGACAAGGAGGAGTGCAAGCGCCAAGGAACGCCTACACCATCCGCGAGGGAAGCGTGGAAGAGAAGATGAAAGAAGAAGGAGCTGCAGAGTCTACAGCGACTGGACGACCGGAAGCCACCGGACAACCAACGAACACCGGACATCTGACAAGTCCCAGGCACCTAACGTCCAACGCTTACCGGAAATCCGGTGCCACCTATCCAGAAGCAAAACCACAGATTTCCGACGCCCGCCGGACATCCGGTCCCCCTCGAGCCGTATGACGTTCGACAACAACCTGACATCCGGTAACTGCCTGTGCGCAGCCGCGGGCCTTTGGCCTTGTATCCCTTCCCACTTACCCTTTCGCCCACTTAGACTATAAATACCCCCCTACCTCCTCCTAGCTAGGGTTAGCAAAGTGATAGCTCATTTGTATGTGAGCTTTGCTCCTACCTTCCTCTACTCTTGAGAGAGAGAGAGAGACCACCACTCACATGGAGTTCAAGACCTCCATGTGAGAAGATCCTGCGGGATATATCATCAAGACCCCTCACGGGAAGATCCGTCTAGGATATCATCAAGACCTCCTCATGGATATGAACTTTACCTTGTATCTTTCCCTTTGTTGTTCATGTACCTTGTGGATCTTGTGTGTTTGATTGTCTAGTAGATGTGTGATTGGACTTGTTCTTGAGTGTTTCCCCTTGTGATTTCTCTCCGTTCTTCCCCGTGTTCATCGTGTTCTTCGAGGGAATCCACTCCAATGGTGAAAGATCGGGCCATTAGGGTTCTACCCTACATCAGGATAATTGAGTTGCGCTCCGGAAAGTTTTTCACTAAAGTAAGCTATGGGGCGCCTCTCTTGCATTAACACACCTCCTATGCCATAACCGCTAGCATCGCAATGGATCTCAAAAGGTTTATCAAAGTTGGGCAAAGCAAGCAAAGGAGCATGTGTAAGCAAATTCCTAAGCTCATTGAATGCGGCATCTTGAGATGGTCCCCAAACAAAGGGTGCATTCTTCTTACTCAAGGCATGTAAAGGTAAAGCAATGGTGCTAAAATCCTTCACAAATCTACGGTAGAAACCGGCTAGACCAAGAAAACTACGCACTTGTTGCAAGTTTGTTGGTTGGGGCCAAGTTTTAATAGCATTGATCTTAGATTCATCTACACGAACACCCTTAGAAGACACAACGAAACCCAAGAAAACAAGCTTATCAACACCAAAAAGGCATTTGTCCATATTAGCATGAAGGTACTCTTTCCTAAGGGTTTGCAATACGGTTCTAAGATGGGTGACATGATCTTTAAGAGATTTGCTAAAGATAAGAATATCGTCAAAATAGACCACAACAAATACGCCAATATAGGGACGAAGTACAAAATGCATGAGTCACATGAAAGTACCGGGTGCTTCGGATAAATCCATTGGCATAACAAGCCATTCATATAATCCAAATTTGGTCTTAAATGCGGTTTTCCATTCACCACCTTCTTGGATGCGTATTTGATAGTAACCACTTTTAGGATCAATCTTAGAGAAAATTGCGGCTCCGCTAAGCTCATCGAGCATATCATCTAGGAGTGGAATGGGGTAACGATAGATGCATCAAGAGGTCACCTCACCAAAGATCAACTCCAGAAAAATTTCCCACATGCCAAAAACATTTCATCGAACCCCTGGCCGGCACTGTTTTTGTACAAATTCAGAAAGTTCAGTGATTCAGTTCTGTCGTCAGTGTTGTTTCTTCAAAGTGCGGCGTCAATCTCGCCAGTGCCCGCATGGTCGTTTGGACGGGCCCAAGCATCGGTGGCGACATGGCACATCAGCTCCGACGTCTTCCGCGGTGGGAGAACCACCTGTGGCGGCCAGCGGGGGCCAGCCCTGCCTTTCAGCGCCGACCAGCACCGCCCAAGCCACTCGGAGCCTCCGCGTAGCCACCCCCTCTCCTGTGCACGCTGCAGCACAATCACCGTGGCCAGAGAGGCGCAAGCGTGCTCTCTGCCGCCGACGAGCCCGTGAGGCCGTTCCGTCGAGAACGTGGAGTAGCGCCCAATTTTCGCCAAGCTTAGCCCCGGGATGGAACCAGTGGACCAATCCGCAGCCGCCTAGCCACCTAAACCCCCAGCCCGACCACCGCCTCGCCGTAATCGCTCGCCAGAGTTATCCAGTTCTCGGCAGCTGCCTCGGGCCGGCTATAAATAGCGACCCTGAGCTCGCCTTCGACCAAGCACCACCCCTCCACCTCACCAGGACCGTGCCCAGCCACTAGGAGGACCTCGAGGAGGTCTTCTTCTCCGACTCCGGCCGCCCCGATCAGCCTCGGGATCCGGCACGATTCTCTCCGGTGAGGGCACCCCCGCCTCCCAAACCTTGCCAGCAGCCTCCTAGTGCACCCATCCTTCTAACCCTAGCCTCAATTTGGCGTCTGCAGCCCTCCTCAGCGAGATCCATCACCACCCGAACCGCCGTCCACCGGAGTGAAGGCCGCCGTCAACGTGGTGCTCGCCGACGACCCACTCCACCACCCACAGACGTGGGAGAGCACCGGGAGTCCATAGGTACCATCCACTTCCCCTACCTCGTCGTGGATCGATGCCGGCGACCACCGCGGCCCTCTGGCGCCGGTGGACTGTTTGAAATTCAAACCCGACGGGTGGGACCCCCTCGTCAGCTTTTCTCCTTTTTGAAACGTTTTCTGAAAACGCCTTCGGGCAAAATACGTTTCCTAACTGAAACGTTTTCTGTCTCTTTTATAATCTAACCCCTGGAAACTTTCTGTTTCATTACAGATGAGTCCCTGGACTAAAACCTTAATAACTCAAAAGATGATTTTGAATTGATTCTTTTTCTGTCATCTTTATTTTTCTGTCTAGTTTTTTTCATATTTATTTGAAAAATGTTTGGAACAATTTTTTGCACACACGGTATTTACGTTAGTATGCGATTTCTTTATACCGTAGATACCGGAGGAGGTGACGGAACCAAAAACTTCACCGAGCTAGACTCCGACTACTCCGAACCAGGCAAGCATGTTTGAACCTTTGATATGATGATTGTTTTGCATGTTTGTTGTAGTAGTTATTTCATGGCATGTTTTTATAAGCATCAGTGAGTGTTATATTGCATGCACGGCAACTACGAGTGAGCTTTGAAACTTGATGTGTTCATTTGATGGGAGAATACATGATCATGTGGTCACATGAAGGTGGTAAGCTGGTATTGTTGAGGCATGCCAATCTTACGTCAACCATTTAACTCCAATGATTAACTGGATCAAGTCTCGATCCCGTTCGTTTTTCCCCTTCGTGCTGCCACATGTTTTCTGCAAAGAGTACGGTTTAGTAAGTTGCAAACCTCTTTCCTTGTACACACCAAACAGAGAGACCGTGATGAGGGTTCCATGGCCCTGGATTAAAGCCCGTCATCCGGTCAGGGGGCATGGGTGTTTCCGGTTGGGACCGAGAGGGGGGCACCCCTTAGAGCGCGTGATATAAATTTGATCCCATGCTATTCGAGGTTGTGACCTCCCCGTCTTAGAGTTTTTCTTGAACGTTGCCTAGGGTGATTCCCCGGCGGAATGTGGAATGGGTGTGTATTGGTTAGATGTGTTTCTTCTAAAATATAAACGGAACTAGTCCTTTGTGACTCTTGAAATCCGTTAGGCGTGGTTAAAGAGTACAAACTCTGCAGAGTCAAAACCATTGAATAACCGTGTCCATGGTCAAGGACTGTGACCAACATATCAATGTCGATGCTCGTTGGCAGTCTCAACGTCCGTCTCAAAGATCGCCTCGAAGGTCGGTCTCAGTGACAATTTCCGGTGAATAAATAAGGGTGGTAAACTTGGATGAATGTTATTCCTGTGGATGGACTAACCAATTTATTATTATGTACTAAGTATTTCCTTGGGATGATTTAAATTCATAAGCTACTTGAATTTGAATGATGAAATACAAGCCCTTTATGTGATGTCGCTCAGACGTCCGACTGTGGCATTCTTGTTATTTACTTTTGATATAAGCCCTTTATGTGATGTCGCTCAGACGTCTTACTGTGGCACTCTTGTTATTTACTTTTGATATAAGCCCTTTATGTGATGTCGCTCAGACGTCCGACTACGGCATGCTTACTATTTACTTTTGATATAAGCCCTTTATGTGATGTCGCTCAGACGTCCGACTGTGGCATCCTTGTTATTTACTTTCGTTATAAGCCCTTTTAGAGATGTCGCTTAGACGTCCGACTGAGACTCGTTCTGACATTTACTTTCAATATAAGCCCTTTATGTGGTGTCGCCCCGATGCCCGACTGCGGCATGTTAATTTATTTTTTCCTTTCGAGGTGTCGCTTCAGACACCCGATCGGTCTTCAACTATTTTATTGGGATTTCGGGAGGACTACCGCCTGACTTCCTTTTTATTTTACATACAGTGCAATTTATCATCTGAGTGCGCATTACTAACCTGCTCATGTGCATCATGTTTGCAATTGTTATATCTTATGTCCAAACTGTCTTGCGAGTACATTCAAAGTACTCACCTGGCTTGTTGATTTGGCCAGATGTTGACGAAGGCGATCTTATGAATGAAGAGTTCAATAGCGAGTCCGACGCCTAGAGGAGTCCCAGTCAGTCCCGCGCGATCCTGGAATTGGTCACTTGTATCATACGCTTCCGCTACCCGAATAAAATCATCAAGCCCCACTCCGGTGCTCGATGAGCTGTAAGATTTAGGAATCACGTCACCCACTCCACTGTGACATATCCACCACCACGCTTATTGCGATTCAGTAGCTATGCCACCATACTCCTTGTGTCATATCCGCCTTTATGTATTATATCGGCATGCTTGTAAAATTGTTGAGCAGCCTCAGCTCAACCTTGTATAATTATTCAGTACTTCTGGATTTCTGTATCAAGGAATTGTCTACTAGTATGGAGGATCCTTCTATACCGGTACGATAAAAGGGTCGGTTTCTCAATAAAGATTTTATTGGAAAACTGATCTTGACAACCTTGGTACCAGAGCCAGGCTGACTGTAGGAAACCACTAGGTGCGATTGCTAATCGGTTATTAGTGTCTTAAGTGCTATTTTAACATTTTGCAAAATGTAGCAATTTTCTGTAGTCATCATAAATTTATGATTTGACTATTCGGAATTTTTGTCTACTTTTGTAGATGGCTAGCAGCGACTGTGAGTCACAGGTGCTCGCCAATGTACCTGAGGGGTTTATCAAGCTTCTCGCCTCCATCATTAAGGTCGTGATTGGGCCATCGGCTCGTCCGGAGTTCACACTCTACCAGCACAAGATCAGCGACAGCGTGTCTATGCACCAGGCCGCGGTGCAATTCAAGGGAGGGCGTTCTGAGTCATGCCGCTTCCGATTTGTGGGAAGGGCCATGCCTACGGAGAGGCATGCCATGCATATGGCTGCCCGTGAGGCGATAGCTCGTCTCTGGGATGCTCTTCCTTCGATGAAGACTCGTCGCTACCGCTACCTCCCGTGCCACGTACCATACACTTGTCACTATGCATTCGCTTGCCCAAGGGGAGAGAGATGAGGCTATTGAGATGCTTGTTGAGTATCTCAAAGCTCTTGAGGCAGCTTTTGATAACCTCGTGGGCGACCTTGTAGCTGCTCGTATGGAGTCGGCCTCAGGCTGTTCCGCCAATAGGAGGGAGCTCCTCCACACAAGACCACCACCGACTTCACGTCTCATCCTCAAAGATCCTATACCCTTGCCATCTTCGCCACCGCCGTCACCTGCCTACCACCGAGGAGTTTGACCAAGTCATTGCTCCTACCCCCTCTGTGCTACACCACCCGCCGCTACCAAGACCAACTCCTCACCAAGACCTCGCGTCTGGAGCCTATTAGTGAGGAGGAGGTTGAGTCTCCAGCATGACTGGGTCTTACCCTCGGCAGGCCGAGGGAAGTTCTTACCATCTCCGACTGAGTACGCCTAGCAGCCGTGCATTATACCTGCTTGTATGATATGTTTATATGTATATAGGTTTGGTGAGAAGTAGTTTGTGTGTGCATCATGTAGGAACTCGGAGAAGTGCACTAGCCTAAATAACATGTCAGGAATGTGTACGCACATCCTGAGTGATGTATCATACGCTTCCGCTACCCGAATAAAATCATCGAGCCCCACTCCGGCGCTCGATAAGTTGTAAGATTTAGGAATCACGTCACCCACTCCACTGTGACATATCCACCACCACGCTTATTGCGATTCAGTAGCTATGCCACCATACTCCTTGTGTCATATCCGCCTTTATGTATTATATCGGCATGCTTGTAAAATTGTTGAGCAGCCTCAGCTCAACCTTGTATAATTATTCAAGATTTACGGATTTACGTATCAAGGAATTGTCTACCAGTATGGAGGATCCTTCTATACCGGTACGATAAAAGGGTCGGTTACTCAATAAAGATTTTATTGGAAAACCGGTCTTGACATGACGTAACAAGGAAATAGCACAATTGGTACAAATTCTTGTTGGTTCTCACACCTACACAAATAAAGCTTATAGTGGAGCTCGGTTAGGATGGTGGCACAAAATTGATGCAATTGTTAGTGAGACTCAATAATGTTGGAAAAGATTCGCAAATTTGCAATGCAACAAGTAGACCAATAGCAAGATATGGTACATGGAAACACACACACAGATAGATAAATGGGGTCGTGCAACCAAGGAATGAGCCAAAATGTGGAATCTACGAAAATGCTCTTGTTGCACAACACTAGAGAGATGCTAGCACGATTGCACAATAGGCGGATACAAAACTTGTGCACAACCTATAAAGCAAAAATGCAATGACTTCTATCCAAAGTATGCTATATGTATGTATTCCTATGATATGATCCAACATGATCGAGTATGACAATCTTAATGTAGTATGATGCTATGGTTCTTGCTTAAAAGCTCTTCGCTTATCTTTCCTCGTTTGCTTAAAAGCTTGTTTGGCTCTTTTTCTTTTGAGCTCTTTCTCATGCAGAATTTTGATGAACCAAGATAGCAATTGTGTATATGCTATGACAACCTTGTGACACAATAGATGATATCAAGATATGGATAACAAGATGATATCTTATATGCAACAAGATGATGATCACTAATGTGCACAACTAACGTTGCCGGCAATACTCAAAGGCTAGTCTTGACGGGTAAGCGACACAAAAGGGAGGCTATGGGGTTATCAATGCAATGGCAAGGAGTAAACAAAATGTCGTTGCGCTTATCGTTCTTGCTTACGGTGGAAGGTGTCAAAACTGTTGAGCGGTTGTCGATGTCGTAGGGCACGGTCTTCAGTATGTTGGCGAAGATACCGCTGCACCGTAGTCGGAGTTGTCGAAGTAGCGGAAGTCGTCAAAGATGTGCAGACTTTCTGTCTAGGTCGGAAGTTCCGGGCAAGACGGAAGGTCCGGGGTCCGGAAGTTTCGGGCGGGGCCGGAAGTTCCATGGGTCGCGATTCTGCAAGAACAAGGAATTTGGGGATCGTGGAATTGGGCGGAAAAACTTCACGAAAAACCCAAATCTGAAGGGAAAAGAAAAATTTTAGGTGGATGGAAGGATGGGGAAGCTAGATGTACGTGCCACACACGAAATCCACGGATCAAATCCAACAAAACTTCATCACACCAACAAATCACAAAATTTTTGGGAGGGCTATTTTTGTGGGGATTTTCAAAATTGGGACGAATCACAACAAAATTAGGCTAGAAAACAAAGAGGGAGGCTCCGAAATCGTGATCAACGCTCATGATACCAAGATGATGTAGGGTAGAACCCTAGACGCCCGATATTTCACGAAAGAAGCGGATCCCGTGAAGAACATGAGGAACACAAGGGGAAAACACAAGGGAAACATGGGGGAAACACGGGAGAAATCACTCAAACAAACAAGATCCGGTTACACATGTGCTAGATCCTCGAAACACAAAGAGATACAAGATCCACAAACAACAAGGGATGATACAAGTAGCACATTCTTCTCCGTGAGGAGGTCTTGAGGTGTCTTCCCGTGAGGGGTCTTGAATCCACTTGGGGGATCTTCTCCGTAGAGGCCGTGAACTCCTAAGGAGAAGGGGTTCAAGTGGAGAGCAAAGCTTCACAAATGAGATACTACTTCGCTAACCCTAAAACGTAGGTAGGAGAAGAGTATATATAGTATCGAAGACGAAAGGGTACACGGGCCTCGGCCCAAGTCACTGCGCGTAGGTAGGGCCGGAAGGTCCGGCGCCGGAGGTTCCGGACCAGGTTCCGGGGAGGGTCCGGCCTAACCAGAGAGTTGGCACGGGAGAAGCTGGGCTGGCGTCCGGGGTGCGGAATGTCTGGGCGGGCCAGAGGTTCCGGGGGTCGGAAGGTCCGGGCTAGTTCCGGGCTAACCAGAGAGTTGGCAAGCCCGGGCTGGTCTGGGTCGTCGGAGGCCGGAAGTTCCGGGTCGCCGGAGGTTCCGGGGGCCGGAAGTTCCGGGCTGTCCAGGGAGTTCACGCTTGATTCTTCTTCTTCCTCAGCTCTCGGCTCCGTGGCTTGTGCGTTGTACCTGATCACACATAGTGTTTCTGACTTAGTCAGTAGCTATGTCTCACTCGAGAGCAGAGGAAGCTCAAGTAGGAGTGATGTCACCTCAGATTGAATAGCACAAACTCTTGCTCTTGTCATGGGTCCACTTGGAGCTTGGATAGTTGAGGTAGTGTTGATGGGGATGACCGTGGGATGCTCCGCATCACATACTTTTCGTACTTGGATCATATGCACTTATGATTGGAACTCTAGCAAGCATCCGCAACTACCAAAGATCATAAGGTAAACCCAACCATAGCATTAAGTATCAAGTCCTCTTTACTCCCATACGCAACAACCCCCCTTACTCTGGTATAAGCTTCTCTCACTCTCGCCACGCACCATAAGAGAATCATGAATTTATTGCAACACCCTACAGCGGGAATCCTCATGCTTGCGTGACAGGAAGGGCACCATAGGACAGCACCAAAATAAAACATACAACTCAAACCAATCACGATCATCAATCAACCCATAGGACAAAACAAATCTACTCAAACATCATAGGATGGAAACACATCATTGGATAATAATATGAAGCATTAAGAACCATGTTTAAGTATAGATTATAACATGGAGAAGAGGTGCTACACCACTGCATAGAGGGGGAGAGAGTTGGTGATGACGGCGGCGAAGTTGTTGGTGTACATCGTCGTCACGATAATTGCCTCAGCGGTGTTCCGACGCCATCGGGAGAGAGGGGGAGAGAGCCCCTCCTTATTCTTCTTCCTTGGCCTCCCACTAGATGGGAGGAGAGTTCCCCCTCTGGTCCATGGCCGCATTGGCGGCGGAGGGGTGGGAGCCCCTCCTAGATTGGATCTCTCTCTCTCTCTCTCTCTCTCTCTCTCTCTCTCTCTTTCTCTCTCTCTATGTTCTCTTCTGTTTCGCATTCCTGTTTTTTGGCCGAAAACCGTTTCTTAAATTCCTAGAGATCCATAACTCCGATTGCGCTGAGATTTTAACATGATTTTTTCCAGATACTATCTTTCTTGTGACGAAATAAGGGTGGCAACCGACCTTCATGGTGCTCATCACCAACCACCCCGTGCTTGGGGGGGCATCCTCGTGCCTTGTGGAGGCTGTGGGCCTCTGTTTGCGTTGATTCCACCTCCCCAAAATCACATATATTCCAAAATAATTCTCCATAAAATTTATTGCATTTGGACTTTGTTTGATATGGATATTCTGCGAAGCAAAAAACATGCAACAAACGTGAACTGGCACTGGATCAATATGTTAGTCCCAAGAATAATATAAAATGTTGCCAAAAGTATATGAAAGATGTAGAATATTGGCATGAAACAATAAAAAATTTATAGATATGACGGAGATGTATCAAGCTCCATACCATTGTATTAGAAACATTTGTTGACCTTATCTATGATGACATGATCAAGAATGTGTACGCTAATCGCACTTCCATTTTGTTCCTTCGCTCATGTATGTACTCACCCCAACCCAGGGGATGTTCACCTGGTGATTCCGTACCTGTGCGGTGATCACAATATTAGGGGACGAGTTGTACCCATAAAGCCATGTCGAGCTACAAGGATGCGGTTGGGACTAGGTGTCCTGCTAGGACAAGCAGCACCAATTCTCAAACTGACAGTGATTTACAAATGATTTCTGTCAAATAAATTGATTCACTTCACATCTAATTGTAGTTCAAAATACCAACTCACATGAAGCCTAAATAGATCATATTAACCACCTAAGATATCCAGTAATCACACTAATTCTCAACCTGAAAGTGATACCAAATGATTTTGTGTCAAAAGAAATTGATTCAATGGCCATCTAATTGCAGTTCAAAATACTAACTCACATGAAGCCTACATAAATTATATTAACCGCTAAAGACATCCAGTACCCACACTAATTCTCAACCTGAGAGTGATTTTACAAATGATTTGTGTCAAAGAAATTGATTCACTACACATCTAATTGAATAACAAATACTAACTCACGGGAAGCCTAATTAGATTATATTAACCGCTTAAGACATCTAGCACTCACACTAATTCATATCACACCATGGATTACTGCCCCACCTAAAATTTAACCAACATTGCACTTCCATAGACGACTTGAAAATACGTTTACTGAATTTCTTTATATCACGGAACAATTTTAGCATTCAATTCCCCTCACCTCTTATTCCAACCGGGAGCTTGGGGATTCACCTTCCCCATGGAGGGCTCAGAAGTTGGAGGCGAGCTGCCCTTTTGACTGCTGCCGCTTCAGCTGCGCTGCAGATGCGCTGATCTCCGGTAATTGCCGTTGGTCCAGACATGCGCAAACCCGCCCATCCCAGCTCACACAAGTGCCCTCCGGCAATGGCACCTCCACCACCGTTCTCCTGGTGGAGACCGTCAGCGACTCTTTCGGTAGAAGACTCTCTCCAGCCTCTTCAATCAGCGTCGATCTATGGCAGAGGAAATAAAATAACCTTAGACTCCGAGCTCCACTATTCAAACCGCACGAGTGGTGGGGGAAAAATCGCACTCATACCTCTTGATTAGCTCCATGAGGAACTCCATTATGCGTGGCTCGATTGTTCTCCCACTTCCTCCTGATTGGGAAAAAATCATGTCGGCCGCGTTGGGGAAGAAGATTGTGGATGTGCATTCATATCAGGATGCCGCCCTTCATGCAAAGCAACTTAGCTGAGCCATGGACTAGATAGAGAAATCTGCTCCTGGGCTACCGTTCAGCCCGTCATCCAGCAACGACCGCCATGCAGTTGGTCCACGGCTCGCCCTGACACATCTGTATTCTTTTTTTTTGCGATTCAAGAGCTATATATTGATCAACACACATGATTACAGTCTTTCTTGATACAATCAACTAAGAAAGCAGGAACATAATTAATCCATATGCATCTACGCCTAGGCGAACTTGTTTGTTTGGCACAGAGGTGTGCAAGCTCATTAGCTTCCCTAGGCACAAAATTGAGCTGGAAAGACTCAAAGTTCCCGCTTAACTCTTGAACTTCATGAGGAGTTGTCACTATTTTTGAGCGATCAAAATTATTTGAGTTCCACATGGTCTTGCTGCGAACCTGCTTCCATAATCACACAACGAAGACCAAGATTGTAGGCAAGTTATACGCCATCTCTGATCGCCATAGCTTCCATTGTTGCTGCACTCGCTGCGGTGTTGTACCATAGGCTTGTGCCCGTAACAACTTCCCTTCATGGTTGCGAATTGCTGCCACGCTGCTGCCTTGATACGTCTTGGAATAGAAATCTCCGTCGACATTCATCTTTATAATACCTGCGTTCAGCGGTTTCCACATCGAACTAACTTTTTGTTTCATCACCTTCTGCTCTTTGGTTGTGGCTATTAGGTCCATGGTAGTAACAAATGTCCATTTGATAGACTGCATAATAGATCGGCCTGACTCCCCATGTTTCTTTGCATTTCTTTCACTCCAAACTGCCCAAGCCCCGCACAAAATAACACATACATTAGTAGCACCCACCATAGTTCCATCTACTAGATCCATAACCCAGGACTTTGGGTGCAAAGTAGGCACTTTAATTGATGTACTCAGCATGATTTCTGTCCAGAAAAGTTTGGCCCAAGTACACTCAAATAAAGCATGTTTGTTTCCCTCTGGCCACAAGCATGACAAAAGTCAATCTTTTCTATGTGTCTGCTTCTTAGAATAGATTTGGTGGGGCACGAAATTGTGAATGACACGCCACCAAAACTTCTTTACCTTTGGAGGGACTGCGAAATGCCAAAGCTTCTTCCAAAATATTTTGTCTTCTCCCCTAGAACCCAAAGGTTGCAGCCCCTGATTTTGGTTTGCCAGTAGCAGTTTATATGCCGACCGTACGAAAAAATGCCCAAGTTTTCTGGCTTCCAAGCCCAGATATCTTCGACCTCCCTTCCTAATGGCATCCTAATAATAGCATGTGTATCTGGTACAACAAAATTATTATGCAATGCTTCTAGGTTCCAACAAATGTTATTACTGTCAATCAGCTCCTCCACTCGCGTAGCACTAGCCACTATTGTAGGATGCTGCTAACATGACACTACAATTAGAGACCCTTCGAAGAAACTGTGTGCAATGCATTAATCACAAACGGTGATGTAATAAAACGTTCAAAAAAGATGCAAAACATTTGCGATGGCGGATACATCAAACATGGTTCAGATTTTAGTTGCGTGTGCGATGCGGGGCATACGGTTCACTCGAATGAACGGTTTGCGATGAGGCAGAACAACAAAAACGGGCAGCCATATGAAGGTGTGTGTGATATACGGCATACGGTTCACTCGGATTAACTGTTTGTGATTAGGAAACACAACAGAAACAGTCAGCCAGATCAAGTTATGTGCGATTGACGACATACACTTCACACGGATGAACTGTTTGTGATTAGGCAACACAACAGAAACGGTCAGCCAGATCAAGGTGTCTTCAATTGACGGCATACACTTCACATGGATGAACTGTTTGCGATTAGCCACAACAAATGTAAAGCGATTAGGCAGATCAACATGTGTGCGCTAGACGGGCACACATTCTAATTAAAAGAAGCGTGTACGATGGTAATAACGAGCGCGCACGGTTGATGGAACAAGACGTGTGTTGACATCGCCTATTGCGGTGCACCCTATGTAGCAAACGCCACGTACGCAGCCGAGAACGCGTGCCCACGTTACGGCATCTGGGAATAGTGCCGCACTTCTAAATTAGAACCGTCAAAAAAATTGAGCTTGTGTCCCGTCACATTCAAAATTACCACCACACTATATTTAATTGCAAACCTGTTCGCACCGATCAAAACCTAAACGGTTTCCACTTAGGAGTGTATTAGTACTTGGTTATAAATACTACCTACTCCAAGATGACTGCACATTCCTCCTCAACTCCTCATCCACAAAAACAAACAAATCTTTCATCATCGTTCCCTTGCATCTGCCATGGCCCGCATGTGTTCTGGGTTGAGAGATTACTACCAGGGAGAGGCGAAAATGGAAGCGGAAGCACGAGAGATGTCCCGCCTCGCTGCGAAAGCAGCCGACATGTCCCGCCACGCCGCCGTAGCAGCACAGAGGTCCCGTCGCGTCGCCAAAGCAGCACAGAGGTCCCGCCGTGCGATCAATGTAGTAGACTGGTTTGGCCGCGCTGCGGAAGCAACAGAGATGTCCTGTCGCGTCGTGAATGCAGCATAGAGGTCCTCCCGCGCTGCGGTGGACTAGGAAAAGTTCTCGCAGGCAGGTGAGGACTCTCACAGGCGCATGCGCACAATGCTCGATGACCTGATGGGTCAGATCTCCGGCTGGATGAAGCTGCAGGACAAGATGAATGCCTCGTTTGAAAATGCTACCGGCGTCATCTGGGGGCTAGGGGAGGACAAGGAGAAGCTCCGCACTGAGCGTGATCTACTGAGGGTGAAGATCGCCGGAAGAGCGAAGGAGCACGAGAAGACCACTGCCTTGTAGAAGAGGACGTGCATCATCGTCAAGAAACTTATGGACAAGAATGCCATGCTCCGCATCGAGCACGAAAGGTAGGTGGGGGAATCTGTGGATGCTGCCAACCAGCGTGTTGAGGACATGAAAGAGATCATCGCCGCTCGCCGCAAGAACTAGTCTCCGCGTCCTGCAGCGCATCATGTCTGCGTCTTCCTTCTTCTTTTGCCCCGGCATCCCAAGTTTTTTTGAGTTTTGTGTGATTGAAGTTTTCAAGTTTTGGGTTATCTTACGATGGATGAAGGAAGGATAGAAGAGCCTAAGCTTGGGGATGCCCCGGCATCCCAAGATATTATCCAAAAATGAGCAACCAACTTAGCTTGGGATGCCCCCGAGTGGCATCCCCTCTTTCTTCTAAGACCATCGGTATTTTACTCGAAGCTATACTTTTATTCATGACATAATATGTGTTTTGCTTAGAGCGTCTTGTATGTTATGAGTCTTTGCTTGTTTTATTTTGTGTTTTAAGTCTTGATCCCTTGCTGGACACACCTATTTGAGAGAGCCAAAGTTATGTCATGACTTGTTAGAATTGCTCTCTATGCTTTACTTCAATTTTTATGAGCTAAGGACTTGCTCTAGTGCTTCAATTATATCCTTTTGAGCACGGTGTGCTTTAGTATTTTTGAAGAAATTCTCTCTTGCTTCGATCGAATTGTTTTGAGAGAAAGAAAAAAATTATGCTCATCATCTTCACATTTGTTTGAGCTTATGAAAAGCAGCACATGAAAATTAGTCCCAAAGTGATAGATATCCAAGAAGGATATAATAAAAACTTTCATGAAGATCATTGGACAAAATAAACTTGATTCTTAGTAATAGTTTTGAGATATGATGATGTGATATGTGAGTTGTGTTGATGAGTAATTATGCTTTAGTAAGAATATTGGTGTTAAGGTTTGTGATTCCCTATGCAAGCACGAAAGTCAAAAGTCATGCAATGAAATTATATCCTACTTGTGGTGCATTATTCGGTGTTGATTATGCTTAATGCTTGCTTATGAGATTATTCATTTCTTGGTTGATCACTTCTCAATCTTTTGCTAGCCTTCATTTTGCACCAAGTACGATCTCTACTTGTGCATCCAAAATCCTTTAAACCAGTTTTGCCACATGAGTCCACTATATCTACCTATATGCGGTATTCTTTTGCCATTCTAAGCAAATTTGCATGTGCCATCTCTAATTTTCAAAATAAACTTCTCTTTTGTGTGTTTGTTTCGCTCGCGGAGCGGTGAGGGGTGGCTCATATTTTCCATGCTGGATGTGTTATTCTCACGATGAGTGTTTATTGAAAATGCAACTATCCCTGGGTGGTTTTGGTAATTACTAACAACATATAGCTCATTGAACTAATGCTATTCCAAGATGATCATTTTAGGAAGTTCAATGATTGGCATGGTAAGGATTAGGATGTGGACCCCTAAAAATGCTAAGGACACATATTGGCTCAAGCTCAAGGCTCTACATTTTTATTTTAGTGATCCAAGATCACATTGAGTCCTTAGGAAAGCCAATACTATTAAAAGGGGATGAGGTGTTGCTTAATGGCTTGCTTGCTCAAAATGCTTAGTGATATGCTCCAAAACTCCTCAACCACTTTCTCATATCCACATATGTCCCAAACCAAAAGTCAAACTCGGCCCCACCGATTTGATCTATCCGGCGCCACCGAGTTCATTTGGCATAGCCACTGCCAGAAATCCTAGTCACTTCGGACTCGCCGATAAGGATCTCGGTCTCACCGAGATGGGATTGCAAACTCTCTGTTTCCCTTCGTAAAGTTTCGGTCCAACCGAAATGAGCGATCGGTCCCACCGAGTTCGCAATGCAAACTCTCTATTTCCCCTTCGTAACGTTTCGGTCCAACCGAGATGAGCGAATCGGTCCCACCGAGTTTGCCTGACCAACTCTCTGGTTAGCTTATTACCAAAGTCGGTCCCACCGAGTTTGTGTAATCGGTCTCATCGAGATTACGTTATGCCCTAACCCTAATGAAATTGGTCCCACCGAGTTGACATGTCGGTCCCATCGAAAATCCTGACGTTCACATTTTGAACTGAATCGGTCTGACCTAGTTTTCTGATTCGGTCCCACCGAGTTTGGTGAATTATGTGTAACAGTTAGATTCTGTGTGGAGGCTATATATACCCCTCCACCCTTCCTTCATTCGTGAGGAGAGCCATCAGAACATACCTACACTTCTAGCATACATTTTCTAAGAGAGAACCACCTACTCATGTGTTGAGATCAAGATATTCCATTCCAACCACATAAATCTTGATCTCTAGCCTTCTCCAAGTTGCTTTCCACTCAAATCATCTTTCCACAAAATCCAGATCCGTGAGAGAGAGTTGAGTGTTGGGCAGTCTATCATTTGAAGCACAAGAGCAAGGAGTTCATCATCAACACACCATCTATTATCTTTTGGAGAGTGGTGTCTCCTAGATTGGTTAGGTGTCACTTGGGAGCCTCTGTCAAGATTGTGGAGTTGAACCAAGAAGTTTGTACGGGCAAGGAGACCGCCTACTTCGTGAAGATCTACCCTAGTGAGGCAAGTCCTTCATGGGCGATGGCCATGGTGGGATAGACAAGGTTACTTCTTCGTGGACCCTTCGTGGGTGGAGCCCTCCGTGGACTGCTACCTCTTGAGCACTGCGTTGGTTTTCCCTTGAAGAGGAAAGGGTGATGTAGCAAAGTAGCGTAAGTATTTCCCTCAGTTTTTGAGAACCAAGGTATCAATCCAGTAGGAGGCCATGCACAAGTCCCTCGCACCTACACAAACAAATAAATCCTCGCAACCAACGCAATAAAGGGGTTGTCAATCCCTTCACGGTCACTTACGAGAGTGAGATCTGATAGATATGATAAGATAATATTTTTGGTATTTTTATGATAAAGATGCAAAGTAAAATAAAAGAAAAATAAAAGGCAATGGAAATAGCTTGTTGTTGGAAGATTAATATGATGGAAACTAGACCCGGGGGCCATAGGTTTCACTAGAGGCTTGTCTCGAGAGCATAAGTATTACGGTGGGTGAACGACAAATTACTGTTGAGCAATTGACAGAATTGAGCATAGTTATGAGAATATCTAGGTATGATCATGTATATAGGCATCACGTCCGAGACAAGTAGACCGACTCACCTGCATCTACTACTATTACTCCACACATCGACCGCTATCCAAAGCATGCATCTAGAGTATTAAGTTCATAAGAACAGAGTAACGCTTTAAGTAAGATGACATGATGTAGAGGGATAAACTCATGCAATATGATATAAACCCCATCTTGTTATCCTCGATGGCAACAATACAATACGTGCCTTGCTGCCCCTACTGTCACTGGGAAAAGACACCGCAAGATTGAACCCAAAGCTAAGCACTTCTCCTATTTCAAGAAAGATCAATCTACTAGGCCAAACCAAACTGATAAATCGAAGAGACTTGCAAAGATAACCAATCATACATAAAATAATTTAGAGAAGATTCAAATATTGTTCATAGATAAACTTGATCATAAACCCACAATTCATCGGTCTCAACAAACACACCGCAAAAAGAAGATTACATCGAATAGATGTCCACGAGAGAGGGGGAGAACATTGTATTGAGATCCAAAAAGAGAGAAGAAGCCATCTAGCTAATAACTATGGGCCCGAAGGTCTGAGGTAAACTACTCACACATCATCGGAGAGGCTATGGTGTTGATGTCTAAGCCCTCCGTGATCGATGCCCCCTCCGGCGGAGCTCCGGAAAAAGCCCCGAGATGGGATCTCAAGGGTACAGAAGGTTGCGGTCGAATTAGGTTTTTGGCTCCGTCTCTGGTAGTTTGGGGGTACGTAGGTATATATAGGAGGAAGAAGTACGTCGGTGGAGCAATGTGGGGCCCACGAGGATGGAGGGCGTGCCCTGGGGGGGTGGTAGGCGCGCCCCCCTACCTCGTGCCTTCCTGGTTGATGTCTTGACGTAGGGTCCAAGTCCTCTGGATCATGTTCGTTCCGAAAATCACGTTCCCGAAGGTTTCATTCCGTTTGGACTCCGTTTGATATTCTTTTTCTGCAAAACTCGGAAATAGGCAAAAAAACAGCAATTCTGGGTTGGGCCTCCGGTTAATAGGTTAGTCCCAAAAATAATATATAAGTTTATAATAAAGCCCATTAATGTCCAAAACAGAATATAATATAGCATGGAACAATAAAAAATTATAGATACGTTGGAGACGTATCAAGCATCCCCAAGCTTAATTCATGTTCGTCCTCGAGTAGGTAAATGATAAAAACAGAATTTTTGATGTGGAATGCTACTTGGCATAATTTCAATGTAATTCTTCTTAATTGTGGTATGAGTATTCAGATCCGGAAGATTCAATATAAAAGTTCATATTGACATAGAAGTAATAATACTTCAAGCATACTAACTAAGCAATTATGTCCTCTCAAAATAACATGGCCAAAGAAAGTTCATCCCTATATCATATAGTTTGGTCATGCTCCATTTTCGTCACACAAGAATGCTCTCATCATGCACAACCCCGATGACAAGCCAAGCAATTGTTTCATACTTTAGTAATCTCAAACTTTTTCAACCTTCACGCAATACATGAGCGTGAGCCATGGATATAGCACTATGGGTGGAATAGAATATAATGATGGGGGTTATGTGGAGAAGACAAAAAAGGAGAAAGTATCACATCAACGTGGCTAATCAATGAGCTATGGAGATGCCCATCGATTGATGTTAATGCAAGGAGTAGGGATTGCCATGCAACGGATGCACTAGAGCTATACATGTATGAAAGCTCAACAAAAGAAACTAAGTGGGTGTGCATCCAACTTGCTTGCTCACGAAGACCTAGGGCATTTGAGGAAGCCCGTTGTTTGAATATACAATCCAAGTTCTATAATGAAAAATTCCCACTAGTATATGAAAGTGACAAAACAAGAGACTCTCTATCATGAAGATTATGGTGCTACTTTGAAGCACAAGTGTGGTAAAAGGATAGTAACATTGTCCCTTCTCTCTTTTTCTCTCATTTTTTGGGCCTTCTTCTCTTTTTTTATGGCGTTTCTCTTTTTTTATTTTCCTCACTTGGGACAATGCTCTAAAAATGATGATCATCACACTTCTATCTATTTACAACTCAATGATTACAACTCGATACTAGAACAAAGTATGACTCTATATGAATGCCTCCGGCGGTATAACGGGATAGCAATGAATCAAGAGTGATATGTATGAAAAATTATGAACGGTGGCTTTGCCACAAATACGATGTCAACTACATGATCAAGCAAAGCAATATGACAATGATGAGCATGTCATAATAAACGGAACGGTGGAAAGTTGCATGGCAATATATCTCGGAATGGCTATGGAAATGCCATAATAGGTAGGTGTGGTGGCTGTTTTGAGGAAGATATAAGGAGGTTTATGTGTGAAAGAGCGTATCATATCACGGGGTTTGGATGCACCCGTGAAGTTTGCACCAACTCTCGATGTGAGAAAGGGCAATGCACTGCATCAAGAGGCTAGCAATGATGGAAGGGTAAGAGTGCGTATAATCCATGGACTCAACATTAGTCATAAAGAACACACATACTTATTGCAAAAATCTACAAGTCATCAAAACCAAGCACTACGTGCATGCTCCTAGGGGATAGATTGGTAGGAAAAGACCATCGCCGTCCCGACCGCCACTCATAAGGAGGACAATCAAAGAACACCTCATGTTTCAAAATTGTTACATAACGTTTACCATACGTGCATGCTACGGGACTTGCAAACTTCAACACAAGTATTTCTCAAATTCACAACTACTAACCTAGCACAACTTTAATATCACTACCTCCATATCTCAAAACAATCATCAAGCATCAAACTTCTCTTAGTATTCAACACACTCATAAGAAAGTTTTTACTAGTCTAGAATACCTAGCATATTAGGATTAAGTAAATTACCTTGCTATTTAAGACTCTCAAAATAATATAAGTGAAGCATTAGAGAACAATAGTTTCTATAAAACAAATCCACCACCATGCTCTAAAAGATATAAGTGAAGCACTAGAGCAAAAACTATATAGCTCAAAAGATATAAGTGAAGCACATAGAGTATTCTAATCAATTCCGAATCATGTGTGTCTTTCATAAAAAGGTGTGTATACCAAATATGATTGTGGTAAACTAACAAACAAAGGCTCAAATAATACAAGACGCTCCAAGCAAAACACATACCATGTGGTGAATAAAAATATAGCTCCAAGTAAGTTACCGATGGAAGTAGACAAAAGAGGGGATGCCTTCCGGGGCATCCCCAAGCTTTGGCTTTTTGGTGTCCTTATATTATATTGGGGTGCCATGGGAATCCCCAAGCTTATACTCTTGCCACTCCTTGTTCCATAATCCATCAAATCTTTTACCCAAAACTTGAAAACTTCACAACACAAAACTTAATGAGAAAAATCTCGTGAGCTCCGTTAGCGAAAGAAAACAAAACACCACTTCAAGGTACTGTAACAAACTCATTCTTTATTTATATTGGTGTTAAACCTACTGTATTACAACTTCTCTATGGTTTATAAACTATTTTATTAGCCATAGATTCATCAAAATAAGCAAACAACACACGAAAAACAGAATCTGTCAAAAACAGAATAGTCTGTAGTAATCTGTAACTAACGCAAACTTCTGGAACTCAAAAAATTCAGCCAAAATAGTACGACCTAGACAATTTGTTTATTGATAAGCAGCAATTGGAATAAAAATTTTATCACGTTCTGGTGATTTTTAACAATTATTTTCGTGAACATAAAGTTTCTGGAACTTTCTGCAAGATCAAATAACTATCATCCAAGAAGATCCTATAGGTTTAACTTGGCACAAACACTAATTAAAACACAAAAACACATATAACCAGAGGCTAGATAAAATATTTATTCCTAAACAGAAGCAAAAAGCAAAAAACTAAAAATAAAATTGGGTTGCCTCCCAACAAGCGCTATCGTTTAACGCCCCTAGCTAGGCATAAGATTCCAACGATGCTCACATAAAAGACAAGAATTGAAGCACAAAGAGAGCATCATAAAACACGTTACAAACACATCTAAGTCTAACATACTTACTATGCATAGGCATCTTATAGGCAAACAAATTATCATAGCAAGCAAATACTAGCATATGCAAGGAAGCGGAAAGGAACAATAGCAATCTCAACTTAACGAGAGGTAATTTAGTAACATGAAAATTTCTACAACCATATTTTCCTCTCTCATAATAATTATATGTGGGATCATAAGAAAATTCAACAAAATAGCTGTCACATGAAACATTTTCAACACGATCCACATGCATGCGAAGTTGACACTCTTCCAAAATAGTGGGATTAACATTAACTAAAGTCATGACCTCTCCAAACCCACTTTTATCAGAAACTTCATAAGATTGAACATTCTCCAAATATGTGGGATCTAAAGTTCACACTCTTCCAAACCCACTTTCAATAATATTGCAAACACTATTATCAATCTCATATTCATCATGGGGATTAAATAAATTTTCAAGATCACAAGAAGAATCACCCCAATCATGATCATTGCAACAAATAGTAGTCATAGCAAAACTAGCATCCCCAAGCTTAGGATTTTGCATATTATTAGCACAATTGACATTAAGAAAATTTATAGTAAAATTATTGCAATCATGCTTTTCATCGAAGGAACTACCAAGTATGGGTGCAATAGCAACGATCTCATGTTTAATGTAAGGAACTATAGCAAATTCATCTTCATTAATATTGGCATCATGGCCACAAGGATAGCAAGCATCATGTTCATCAAGGGATATTTCAATCAAATCATCGGAATCATAATTATCTATAGATTCATGCATATCATTATTTTCTTTAGAAGCAACGGTCATTCTTTCAATAAATTCTTTGACATAGACATTATGAGCATAGTTTTCATAGCAATATTCAAGTATGTCAAGATTTTCATATTCGTAAAGAGTAGTATCATACTTTTCAATAAAAGAAACAACTTCATAAGAACCCTTAAAAGCAACAAATTCTTCAATTTGTTCTATATCATAGTAGCTATAAAAACCCTTTGCATAAGAAGACAAGATTTTATTTTCATTAAACTCACATAGGTAGGGAAGGTGTTTTTTAGGGTTCTTAGAGCAACAAGTAATATCACAAATTTCGCAAAGATTCCAAGCATAACACAGCAATTTGTTTATTTGATTCCATAAGAGTTTCCCTTTTTCAGACAAACGGTAACGCACAAAATGAGCATGCTCATCTAAAGATTTCCCATCAACTAGGCTAGTTGGGGTTTCAGCATGAGCGCATAAGGATCGAAGATGATCCAAGTAGAACACTTTAAGTGGATCCATATCAATAGATTTTTAGCAAGCAAAGATGCAGGCAAATAGAAGGCATGTGGAAACACAAACAAAAAGGCATACGGGAAGAAGGCGGATAAAACGGCAAGGGTGAAGTGGGGGAGAGGAAAACGAGAGGCAAATGGCAAATAATGTAATGCGGGAGATAAGGGTTTGTGATGGGTACTTGGTATGTTGACTTTTGCATAGACTCCCCGGCAACAGCGCCAGAAATGGCTCGTTGTCAGGAGTCCAAATCTTGACTTGACCTTGCGTAAGCCTCCCCGGCAACGATGCCAGAAATGCTTCTTGCTACCTCTTGAGCACTGCGTTGGTTTTCCCTTGAAGAGGAAAGGGTGATGCAGCAAAGTAGCGTAAGTATTTCCCTCGGTTTTTGAGAACCAAGGTATCAATCCAGTAGGAGGCCACGCACAAGTCCCTCGCACCTACACAAACAAATAAATCCTCGCAACCAACTCAATAAAGGGGTTGTCAATCCCTTCACGGTCACTTACGAGAGTGAGATCTGATAGATATGATAAGATAATATTTTGGTATTTTTATGATAAAGATGCAAAGTAAAATAAAAGAAAAATAAAAGGCAATGGAAATAGCTTGTTGTTGGAAGATTAATATGATGGAAAATAGACCCGGGGGCCATAGGTTTCACTAGAGGCTTATCTCGAGAGCATAAGTATTACGGTGGGTGAACAAATTCTTGTTGAGCAATTGATGAATTTAGCATAGTTATGAGAATATCTAGGTATGATCATGTATATAGGCATCACATCCGAGACAAGTAGACCGACTCACACTGCATCTACTACTATTACTCCACACATCGACCGCTATCCAGCATGCATCTAGAGTATTAAGTTCATAAGAACAGAGTAATGCTTTAAGTAAGATGACATGATGTAGAGGGATAAACTCATGCAATATGATATAAAACCCATCTTGTTATCCTCGATGGCAATAATACAATACGTGCCTTGCTGCCCCTCATCACACCGGGAAAGGACACCGTAAGATTGAACCCAAAGCTAAGCACTTCTCCCATTGAAAGAAAGATCAATCTAGTAGGCCAAACCAAACTGATAATTCGAAGAGACTTGCAAAGATAACCAATCATACATAAAAGAATTCAGATAAGATTCAAATATTGTTCATAGATAAACTTGATCATAAACCCACAATTCATCGGTCTTAACAAACACACCACAAAAGAATATTACATCGAATAGATCTCCACGAAAGAGGGGGAGAACATTGTATTGAGATCCAAAAAGAGAGAAAAATCCATCTAGCTAATAACTATGGACCCGAAGGTTTGAGGTAAACTACTCACACATCATCGGAGAGGCTATGGTGTTGATGTAGAAGCCCTCCGTGATCGATGCCCCCTCGTGAGCTCAAAAAAGGCCCCAAGATGGGATCTCACGGCATGTAAGGAAGGTTGCGGCGGTGGAATTAGGTTTTTGGCTCTGTATCTGGTAGTTTGGGGGTACGTAGGTATATATAGGAGGAAGAAGTACGTCGGTGGAGCAACATGGGGCCCACGAGGGTGGAGGGCGCACCCAGGGGGTAGGCGCGCCTGCTACCTCGTGCCCTCCTGGTTGATGTCTTGACATAGGGTCCAAGTCCTCTGGATCACGTTCGTTCCGAAAATCACGTTCCCGAAGGTTTCATTCCGTTTGGACTCCGTTTAATATCCTTTTTCTGCGAAACTCTGAAATAGGCAAAAACAGCAATTCTGGGTTGGGCCTCCGGTTAATAGGTTAGTCTCAAAAATAATATAAAAGTTTATAATAAAGCCCATTAATGTCCAAAACAGAATATAATATAGCATGGAACAATCAAAAATTATAGATACGTTGGAGACGTATCATGGACTCGCGCAGTCGTTGCCCTTCGTGGGTTGAAGTCTCCATCAACGTGGATGTACGATAGCACCACCTATCGGAACCACGGAAAAAATCTCCGTGTCTACATTGCGTTTGCTCCCTCTAAACTCCTCCCTTTACCTTCATATGCAATGTTTTACATTCCGCTACTATACTCTTAGACTTGCATGTGTAGGCTGATTGCTTGACTTGTTCTAAGTTGCTAAAATCTGCCAAGACTTAAAATTGGGAAAATGCTAGATTTTTCTGGTCAAATCACCCCCCTCTAGACATACTTTCGATCCTACATTTATTCACTTGTCATTGCACGAGAGTAAGGCAAAGGTTTCAGGGATGCCAAGTCCTGAAATGAAAAAAATGAATTTACTTTATGTTGTCAAATAATAAATTCCTTGGAAAGTGTTGGTATGGAGGGCAACCGTGGATATGGCTAGCCATGGAAAGTGAAAGTATGGTGGAAAAAGGAATAAACTTCATTTTCCGTTTGGGAACCGACTATGATATATCTAGCATGGAAAGTGTTGGGAACTCTAAGTCATTTTCGTTGGTGGGATGGATACACCTCCTAAAATATTTTATTTCTATTTTTTTGCTTTGAGCTCTGGCACCTCTACAAATCCCTACTTCCCTCTGGCACCTCGCAGGAAATCAATATCAGACAGAGTCCAAATGCAACGAAATTCACAGAGATTTTTTTTGGATCAGAAGGAACATAAATGGGCCTTGGTTGCGCCTGGGGGGGTGTCCCGAGGAGGGCACAACCCACCAAGGCGCGCCAGGAGGCCCAGGCGTGCCCTGGTGGGTTGTGCCCACCTCGGGTGCCCCCCGGACCGCCTCTTTGCTCTATAAATACTCCAATATTCCCAAAACCCTAGGGGAGTCGATGAAATATTCTTCCAGCCGCCGCAGAGTCCAGAACCACCAGATCCAATCTAGACACCATCTCGGATGGGGTTCACCACCTCCATTGGTGCCTCTCCGATGATGCGTGAGTAGTTCTTTGTAGACCTTCGGGTCCGTAGTTAGCAGCTAGATGGCTTTCTCTCTCTCGCTGAATTCTCAATACAATGGTATCTTGAAGATCCATATGATGTAACTCTTTTTGCGTGTGTTTGTTGGGATCTGATGAACTTTGAGTTTATGATAAGTTATATATTTTTATATCCATGAAAGTTATTTGAGTTTCTTTGATCTCTTATATGCATGATTGCTTATAGCCTCGTATTTGTTCTTTGATATTTGGGTTTTGTTTGGCCAACTTGATCTATTTATCTTGCAATGGGAAGAGGTGCTTTGTAGTGGGTTTGATCTTACGGTGCTTGATCCCAAAGGATGTAAGGGGAACCGACACGTATGTATCGTTGCTACTAAGGATAAAACAATGGGGTTTGTCTCTACATAGGTAGATCTTGTCTACATCATGTCATCGTTCTTATTGCATTACTCCACTTCTCCATGAACTTAATACACTAGATGCATGCTGGATAGCGGTCGATGTGTGGAGTAATAGTAGTAGATGCAGGCAGGAGTCGATCTACTAATCTTGGAAGTGATGCCTATATAATGATCATTGCCTGGATATTGTCATGATTATTTGAAGTTCTATCAATTGCCCAACAATAATTTCTTCACCCACCATATGCTATTTTCTCGAGAGAAGCCACAAGTGAAACCTACGGCCCCCCGGTCTCTTTCTCATATATTTGCCTTTGCGATCTACTTTTCCTTTGCATTTATTTTCAGATCTATTAAACCAAAAATACGAAAATACCTTGTTGCGTTTTATTTTATTTGCGATCTATTATTCAATCTATTACAACTTTCTCCCGTCCATGAGCCATCTCTGGCGCCGTTACCCGAAGGGATTGATAACCCCTTTAACACGTCGGGTTGCGAGTGGTTGTTATTTGTGTGCAGGGGCTATTTACGTTGTGTTGCTTGGTTCTCCTACTGGTTCGATAACCTTGGTTCATATCTGAGGGAAATACCTACCGCCGCTCTGCTGCATCATCCCTTCCTCTTTGGGGAAATACCGATGTAGCTTCATGCGACATCAGCGGCAGATGGAGGTCAAAGGGCTCTCCTCCCGATAAGCACGGGTCTGATCACATGCCTCCCGTACTCAAATAGCTACCCCGCACGACACCTCCTAGCCAATAAAAAAGGGGACACATGGCGACACTTAAATGGTAAGTAGAACGCCCACGGTTTCAATAATACTTGTGCTTCCGATAGTAAGATGACAACATTTGTTCCAAAATGACTTTTTTGATTGTTAATGTGTGCGCCTTCGCAAATCGGACAAAAAAATTACCACAACATGTTGGTGCCATGTCATGACACCATGCCAAGTTTCATAATTTTCATGCGAGTTTTGGATTTACGGGAATTTTAAAACCAAGTTTCTCAATGTTTTCGGCCGAGCCATGATGCCCAGATGTTTGAATTCCATTCCCATTTCTTGCATGGGACCTAGTACACATAAATGTTTTTGAACTAACTTTGGCACACTGGAGCATGTGCGTGTAGTTCAAATTTGAATTATGTGCATTAAATGCCTGGAAACTCAATTAATGTATAAAAAAGGCCAAACGAATCCAGAATAATTCCAAAATTTAGCATGAAACTCCTATTGGTCTAAGATGCCTCTGTAAAATATCAAGGCGGGAGAAGGCAATGTATGTCGTTTCGCACACGGAGGTGACACGTTCCCTCTCGGAACCACGAGCCTTCTTGAGAGAAGCTCAAGTTTGCAAGAAGCTTATACCAAAGCTTGACCCAATTCGGCCAAAAATATTTATCACAGTATGTTGGTGCCATGTCATGACACCATGCCAAGTTTCATGATTTTCATGCATGTTTCGGATTTACAGGAATTAAGAAAACCAAGTTTCTCAATATTTCCGACCGAGCCACGACGCCTAGATGTTTGAATTTCATTCCCCTTTTTGCGTGGGACCTAGAAGTTCACCCAAGGACACACATGTGATTTTTCAACCAACTTTGGTGCACTGGAGCATGTGCTTGTAGTTCAAATTTGAATTATGCACATTAAATGTCTAGAAACTCAATTAATGTATAAAAAAGGCCAAACAAACCCTGAATAATTCCAAATTTTAACACGGCACTCATATAGTTCTACGTTGCCTCTATAAAAATCAAGGGGGGAGGCAGCGTATATCGTTTCGCACACAAAGGTGAAACGTGTCCTCTCGGAACCACGAGCCTTCTTGAGAGAAGCTCCGGTTTGCAAAAAGCTTATACCAAAATTTGTCCCAATTCAGCCAAATTTTTTATGACAGCATGTTGGTCCCATGAAAAGACACCATGCCAAGTTTCATGGTTTTCACGCGAGTTTTGAATTTACAGGAATTTGGAAACCAAGTTTCTCAATGTTCCTGGCCTTGCCACAACGCCCAAATGTTTGAATTTCATTCCCATTTCTTGCATGGGGCCTAGAAATTCACCTAAGGACACGCATGTGATTTTTCAACCAACCTTGGTGGACTGGAGCATGCGCTTGTAATTCAAATTTGAATTATGCACATTAAATGCCCATGAACTCAATTAATGCATAAAAAAGGCCAAACGAACCCGGAATAATTCCAAATTTTAACACGACACTCATATAGTTCTATGTTGGCTCTGTAAAAAAATCGAAGGGGGCAGCGTATGTCGTTTCGCACACAAAGGTGACACATTTCCTCTCAAAACCACACGCCTTCTTGAGAGAAGCTCCAATTTGCAAGAAGCTTGTACCAAGACTTGTCCCAATTCAGCCAAAAAATTTACCACAACATGTTGGTGCCATGAAATGACACCATGCCAAGTTTCATGCTTTTCAAGCGAGTTTGGGATTTACAGGAATTTAAAAGCCAAGTTTCTCAATGTTTCCGGCCAAGCCACGACGCCCAGATGTTTGAATTTCATTCCCATTGTTGCATGGGACCTATAAATTCGCCCAAAGACACACATGTGATTTTTCAACAAACTTTGGTGCACTGGAGCATGTTCTTGTAGTTCAAATTTGAATTATGCACATTAAATGTCTAGAAAATCAATTAATGCATAAAAAGGCCAAACGGACCCAGAATAATTCCAAATTCTAACACGACACTCATATAGTTGCATGTTCACTTTAGATAAATGTTCTACAATTCAAACACCATCCTTTCCCTCCATAACACCATTTTGTCTTTCAAAACAGAATGAAAAAAAATCAGGTATACCACAAACAGTTTACTAGCAAGAATCGTGTGGTATGCGATATAAATATCTTGGCGCATCGTCTTGTCTGGCTTACGCATGAAGCTTCGTCATCTATAGTCCACCGCCCGCGCTTGATCCACACTTGCGCGCCAATTTCTCGCGGCACCGAATGAAATTTTTCTGCCACCGTGAAAATATCTATCTCCCCCCCTCCCCACCAAAAGCCACATTTCCACTATTCCTCCTTACTTTCCAAGTTCAAACCTTCACTGTTGCTTACTGGCAGCACCGCCTACTCGCCAACGACCCTTCTTCTTGCAGCGCCGCCTCCTCGCCGGCGACCCTTCTTCTTGTTGCGCGGCCTCGTCGATATGGCCAGGTAATCAACATCCCACCCACACCATCCTCCTCCTTCCCCATCCCACATGTCCCAACCGATGGCGCGACACTTTCCGCCCAAATCACTAGCCCTGTCCTCCAATTAAGCGCCGCCCATAGCCATTTTGCATGCAGTATAACGTGGAGCTCGGTAGCATCTGGCAGCGGAGAAGCAAATCGCGGCCGCACGGGCGGACGAGGTCGCGATGGCTGCCATGCATGCCGACCGCCAGATCTTGGAGGAGCACCTCGTCTTTGAGGTCACCGTCGACACCACCACGCGGTTGTCTACTTTAAAATACAGTTCGTGCTATTTTCTCGAGACCACCGCCAGTGCCTTCTAGTGATTTGTCCTCTGTAATGTTAATATGCAATACGATATTCTGAAAATGTAATGTTCAGTTAACAGTTTGGTCCAAGAATTGCTACATTTTGTAGTATTGTTCTCAAGCATTCTTGGTTTCGTTAACTGTCTTATCTTCTAGTATATGTTCTATTCTGCAATGTCGTGCTCAGTTAGTTGTTTTGGTTCATTTGTTCTGCTATCCAGTAAACTATTTGGTTCAATTCTGCAATTTGATTTTCATTTGTTGTGGGTACAATTTTGTATTGTTATGCATGTGAGAAATAAATCGAATTTGGTTGTACTCAATACATATTCTACTGATAGTATGGCAACTCTCAGTTAACATGATCAAGATCTTCCTTATATGTGTTGCAGGGAAACAATGGGAGGCACTACGATTTACCATCGAGGTTTGCTCATGCATGGTCCTTTCGCTAATAGTACATAATTGTGTAGTTGTAGGAATCATCCTAATATTTAGGTTTCTTACAATTTGGTCTTGCACATGTAGGTCCGGCTATCAGAGGCTTAGACCCACTGTTCGATCCATTTTGCATACGGGGAAATGAGATGTCCATGAATATCGGTCAAGTCAAGAAACTCAGAAAGATTGTTAGGATAAAGAAACTTGCGACAAATAATAGCAAGATCTTTGTTTGCACAATGAAGAAGACATCAGTCAATTATAGGATGGTACTAACTCTTTTACCTTGTTTTTTACCCCTTCTGCCATTTCAAAATTTGTAACATCAATTTATGCATATCTTTGTTTTGAGTACTTTTCAAAGCAGTTCACCAATGATTACCTCTCAAACCACCTGCATGGTCAAGAGGCGAGGAAGGTATTCATTCAACACCCATGGTACAATATTGAAGTCTTCCTAAAGAGGGTGAAGGTTGGGTGGGCAATTATCCATAGCCACTGGCCTAAAGTTACAAGGACATTCAACATCACTGAAGGCTCAATATTCGCCTTCGCCTGCGATTTCGGATGAGATTCATCTGTCTATTTTACCCTGTATGATGCTACTTTCCAAAGGTTTTCGATGTTGCATGTGAAACTTGGTGCTGTTGTGTAATGGCGTAGCTAGCTATATCCCTCTTTGGTGTAACTAAGTGCTGAAGCTATCTGATGTAATTCGATTATGAAATCCTGGTTGCCGTCATACAGAATGAAATATCTGGTGTGTTTTATAAGAAATGTCAATTTGATTACTACGTAGATTATCAATAATAGGCTAATTACTCTGCTTATTGGGGTTTTCTATTGCAAACGGTTACTCTAACAACACCGTGGGCGATGAACTCAAACAACCCACACAATTTCTAGAAAGTAGGCGTGTTGGATCAATTAACAATCACACACGGCTTCCGGCAGAGAACTGTTGCATTAGGCCACCTTGCACAAACGTTTCCACATAAAAAATTGCGTGTGATATTCATAGAACGAAAACGTTTTTCTGGGTTTCACTATGTGGGATGTACATACGAGCGGAAACGATTGGGCTTCGATGCCTCGCCCGATCGCACACGAGCTCATTTTTCCCCACGTGTGTGGCCGGAGGGCCTATCCCCGACGGTTTCTGGGTCGTGTGGGAAGGACCCCCCTATCGCACACACTCACTAGGCGACGGTTTAAAACTCCATCGTGGAAAGGGGGTAAAAACCGTTTGTATAGCAAGTCTCTGCACCAGTGAGCTGTCGAAGGCCTAACAAGTGGTCTGCTACTATAATTATCTTGTATCCACGGATCCTCCCATATTCGGGTCAAGCTCCCGTCACCCACATGCTTGATTAAGCTCATATTAAGAGCCTCTCGGCCATACAAAATTGCTCGCCAAATGTGTGAAGCATGTTTCTTCTTGCGTGCAGATATAAAATCACTATCATGGTAATACCTCCCCTTGAGTACTTTCTTTTAGCGACTACTGGATTTGTGAGCAACCTCCATCCGTGCTTCGCCAACATCGCTTGATTGAATAGTTGAAGGTCTCGGAACCCCATTCCTCCCTCGCACTTTAGTGTAGCAATGTCAGCCCACTTCCGCCAATGCATCTTCCTTGACTTTTCATCTCCTCCCCACCAAAAGTGAGCTACCAAATTAGTAACTTTTTTGCACATAACAGTCTAAAACAACTCATTGAGTACGTCGGGATAGCTTGACATACTGATTTAACAAGCACTTATCTGCCTGCACTATTCAGGAGCTGTGGTGTCCACCCATTCACCAATTTATTGATTTTAGAAGGAATTCCTTCAAACTATGAATATGTGGATCTTCCTAAAGCAGCCGGGAGCCCCAGATATTTCTCCATTAACGCTTCAGTAACTATTCCTGATGCATCATGCACTGATTGCTTCACTTCGTGGGTGTAATTCTTGCTGAAAAATATTGCAGACTTCGCTCTATTGACTAGTTGACCTGAGCCTAGGCGATACAACTCCAGAATATTATGTAACCTACTGACTCCCTCTTGAGATGCTTGGGTAAATACAATGCAGTCATCTGCAAAAAGAAGACTGTAAATTCACAGAGATTGGATGCCCACACGAATTCCCCTGGATAAATACATGTGCAATACACTTAAGTAGACTTGCTAGTCCTTGGTATAAATAAGAAACAAGTATGGGGAAACCGGATCCCTTGCCTTATACCTCTCGAGGGTTTAAAAGTTTCAGAGAAAACACCATTAACTCAAAGCTGAGAATGAGGCGGATTGAATACAAGCCATCACTCTCTTGATCCACAACTCTACAAAACCGAAGTTTCGCATGATCATCTCAAATATTCCCACTCGACCCGATCATAGGCTTTTGCCATGTCCAATTTGATGGCGCATTCTCCCGTCTTCCCTTTTTGTGCTTTAGATAATGGATGCACTCATACGCTATGATTACATTATGCGTAATAAGCCTTCCGGGAACAAAAGCACTTTGTTCTTCTGCAATTATTTCCTCAAGAACAGGTCTCAACCTAAGAGCAATCACCTTCAAAACTATTTTATAAAGGACAATGCATAATGAAATTGGTCCGTACTGAGTCAAATCTTAGGGATCTTTAATTTTTGGTATGAGCACCAACACAACACTGTTCACATTCTCCGGCATGACCCCAGTTTCAAAAAATATCCGAACCGCCAAGCATACATCATGTTTGATCACATGCCAATGTCTGATGTAGAAACCGAGTGTAAAGCCATCCGGCCCTGGCGATTTGTTAGGATGCATCATGAATAATGCCTTCTCCACCTCCATATCTGTGGCTAGCGAACAGAGACGTTCATTCATCTGTTTATCTACCTTTTGTTGCACACATGCAGTGACAACCTCCGGCCTTGACTCCTCCTATGTTGTGAACAAAGTTTAATAGAAGACCTTGGCAGTCCTTTCCAATTCTGACTGAGCCGTGATATTCTGACTGGACTCCGTCTTAAGGGATTTGATCTTGTTAACTCTTGCCCTCTCCTTGGCCTTTGTTTGGAAAAAAACCTGTATTTCTATCCCCTCGGTCAATCATTGCACTGCATAATCGTTGCACAGCAATCATCTCCTCTCTTGCCGTAAGTTACGAGTTCTCACTCATCAAATTTTTCTCTTCCACGATGGTCCTTTGCACAACAATTGTGAGCGCAGGTGCTCAAATCAATCTCACATAGTTTTTAACTTTTTACGGACAAAGCCAAACTCACTTTTGCTCCACACCTGCAACCTGGTTCTCACAATACCTAAAGCTTCACTCATGCTCCCAGGTCACCATGGCAGTGCACCCAAGCTTTCTCGACAACTTCTTTATAGTTCTCATGCCTCGTCCAAGCATTCTCAAAATGAAAAGTTCGATGCCCACCTCCATCATTGAGCTAACTTGGCTGCCTAATGCTCACAAGTAGTGCACAATGGTCCGACTCTGTAGTCTCGAGGTGACGAACCATGGTATTGTCAAAGTGGTCCATGAACTTATCATCCCTAGTGCCCGGTCTAGCCTGACTTTTATGCTTCTAATGCCATGTTGATGGTTATCCCACGTGTAAGGAAGTCCAACTGATAGAGGCAAAGGTGTCCCGATGTTTCGATGAGATGGTGGCTATCGTTTTCTGTGGGAGTTGACCTTGACGATCCGACTACGAATGTGCGAGACGTCGCGCCTTAGCAATCGCTAAACCAACTTTCGAGGGTTATTGACCACGCCGAGCACGCATCAACTCCGACCACGAGGGCCTGTTTCCTGCGAGCAAACGAAGAACAAGCAAGAAACTAAGATTACAATCTGGATATTGCGAATATAAGAGGAAAGCTTTATTAATGAACTTGGGGTTATGTGACGCCTTGGTCTAGTCGTTGAACACAAAAGAAGTACGCGAAGTTGCAGCTATGGCGAACTTTTAATCTAAACAAAACCCAAAGTCTAAACGGTGCCCTAAGGGTTGTATATATGGAGGAAGAGGGGGGAATTTCGTGGCCCTTGGGGAAGGGGTCCAAACCAACCCTATCTCTTGTTTCCCCACACATACGGACTCTAAAAACAGCCTATACTTATGTATTTCGAAATTACATGGGCCTGGCCCAATAATAAGGTGACGCAGCACCTAGAATAGCCTCTGGACGAAGTTTATTGATGTGGAGTGGATCTCCGTATGGCAGATCTTTCATGTTTGGAGAGGATCCCTACGAGGAACACGAAGAACAAGCGGAAGAACACGAGGGAAATCACGGGGTGTAGCGACCCGACCTCAGACGGTCAAGCCTCTGTGTTGTTGTGCCATCCCTGGATCAGTATGCTGGCACACACAGTACATCAATGTATATATCAAAGTGCAATCACATGTATAATTAACGTAAAACTAATATATACCTCATAAGTCACAGTGAAACAAATAGTCGGGTGTGGAGTCCCATCAACGCCATCGGCAGGTTGAGTGTAGACAGTAACCTGTACCATACTCTTACTCGTCGGAAGAAAGTATACGCAACATGATACGTTGCGATCGTGTAGGTCGATTACTTTGAATGTACCGCAAGATCACAACATGAGAAAAGCAGATGATAAAACTATACTATGTGCAATATGGCTTTGTGGCTCGTATGCGAGTTTTGTTTGCGTAAAAGCTGATTTATTTTCCCTACATCAAAGGAATAAATGAAGTCTATACTATAGAGTTTTCTATCATGACATGGTTCCGCCAATCGATGTCTCATAGCCCAAATTCATCATAAGTTGCCCACAATTAAGTTAACAGTCCGGTGTTGAGAGTTAGAGATAGATCCAAGTCCAGAGGCTCAAATTGTCCATAACCGGGACACGGCTAATCGATTAGGTTTAAACCCTCTGCGAGAGGTTTGTACACTTTACCCGCAAGATTCGATCCCTCTTTTTACGTTCTCGCACTTGGCGTGTTTGAGAACAAGATGACCAAACATGGTCTTAGAAGAGTTCCCACGACTTGCTCGGTGCTCATCCAATCCTCTAGTAGTTCTACATCTCGCTAGCACCGTCCGGCCAGAGTCACAACTAAGGTCAACCAAGCGAGCCCATAGTGACTTGCGGTTGCAGGTAAGCTTAGGGCATGAAGTATTCTTCCGTCTCTTTGAGTGCAGGTGAAGCTTTCCGCCAAGATGTCATGGCGCTTCTCCATGCATCCCGTCCATCCTTTGGTTTCTCCAGGTGCCGTCACAAATCCTTCACCCAAAGAGTGTGTATTAAATTCTTGTCTCGAGTCTTGAAGTCTTGAGGCCTTGAAGATGCAGATCCTTGCAGATGTCATCATGGAGTTGTCATCATTGACGAGAGTCCTCCTTCTTCACACCACTCTCGTGCACTCATACCAAACCCCGTCTACTATAGCGTAGCATTAAAATAAATAACGTCCGGGCTTGGTAATGAGGTGATGGGTTCCTACCTCATGCATACTAATCAACTACAAGAATTCAATATCACTATTGGAGGGTGGTTGCAAAGATGCCACTAAATGCAATAAAACATAGGTATGAAAGCATGGTCAAGGTGAACTTGCCTGGTAAGTTGATGAAGATAACAACACTCTCGAATAATGACTTGGTAGAACTATTCGTCACTCCGTTGAAAATCTATATAGTCAAACATAGCATTCACATAAGCAAACATCCTAGCAAACAATTCTAACACTCATAATAAAACCAACAAATAAAAATGCAAATCAAGGGACACCCAATAAAAACAAAGGAAAACTACACAACATAACTACTAAAGAAAACTCTAAGACATAACACAAAATAGTTTTGTCCTAAGTAAAACTTAACCAAGAAAATACTAAACTAATAAACTAACAGAAAATACAAAGTAAAACAACTAAGTTAACGAAGCTATTTTTTCCATAAAATTGTATTTGCAAAAAGAAACAAATAAAAGCTTTTATGAAACACTAACTATGACCTAAACAAGTTTTCGTACAAAACTAAGTAAAATAAATTTTTTAAAATAAAAACAAATTTTCTTTTGTTGACTAACAGAAACAAAACTAAATTTCTCAAGAAGACAAAAAGAAAAAATTTAAAAACAATTAAAACTATAAAGAAAAGACTAAAACAAAACTATAACTAAAACAGTACTGTTTTGCTAAAAACCTAATTCAAAATAAACTAAAAATAAATAACTATATTTTCTGGATAAACAAAACAATAACAAAGCAGTAGCAAAAAGAATCAATCAAAATCTATTTCTAAACTCAAGTTAAATCAAATACAAGGATTTAAGATAATTTGATCAAGTTCAAATTTAAATAGTCAAACCTAAAAATATTTACCTATTCAGAAACTTTACAAAATTTGTGATCTAAGCAATTGGAATCACTCAATTTGGATATGTATACTAATAGATATGAATTTTCTAAGATCGCTACTGTTATGAAAAGAAGAATTACGGGATTTCTTTGATCTCACCGGAGTAGTCACGGAGTTGGGGAAGAAGATCGGATCCGAGGTTATGGGGGCTCCTAGAGGAAGGAGAGCACGGACGGTGCAGAAGAGATCTCAGCAAACTCGGGGAGGCGAGTAAGTACCAACCGAGCCTCGGGCGGCGATGGAGAAGCCGCCGGAGTTTATGAACTCCGATGAGTAATTGTCTTTGGATAGGGAGGATAAGCTCCCATGGGAGAGGGCTTTGGGCGAGGGAAGGAGGGCAACACGAGGGAGGTATTTATAGGGCGAGGGGTGTCCATATCGTGCAGCCATGGCGCAGCAAAAATAGCAGTAAGTTCGGATCTCCGTGAGGAAATCCGGGGCATTAATGGCCTTTTACTTGGAGAAGGAGGTGTAGGGAAGTAGGTGGATCCATTCAGAGGATTCTTGGGGAAGGGGAAGGAGGGAAGGGAGTGGGGCGGCGGGTGGGGTGCGTGAGTGCGTTCTGCTCCTGTAGGTGCGTAACGATTGTAGGAGGAAGAGCGACTGTTGGGTCGTGGAGGGGCTGAGCCTAGTGCGGCTCGGCTTTGGCCGATTTTTGTTTTTTATAAAATAGAGAAGGAAAACTGAAATAGAGGGCAATAAATAAAATAAATATATATGCATATTATATATCAAAATTTTCAGAAAAACATTTGTTACAAGATGAACAATTTTTCAAGTTCAAATAAAATTCACACCAAATCCCAAAATTCAAAAGGTGCCCTTTATTTGCATTTAAAATGCAAACAAAATTATTTTAAAATATCAAAATGATTTAAAAATCATTTTTCTCCACTTTTCTACTATAGGGAATCATTTTACCCTATTCTCGTATATTTTAGTTTTGGAGAAAATAATTTCAATAAAACCAAATAACTCCAATTTGAAAGTGGGTTTCAAAATAATTTCAACCGGCCTTTCAATTTGATTCTTTTAAACTTCCAACTCATATTTCATATAATTTGAAGAAGTCATTTTATCTTCTCTCATGAAAATCATTGAGTTGCATAAAGTTTCTGAATTTGAAATATTTCCAAATGGAATTCAAATCTTTTCAAAACCCTTTTCATTTATTTAAATGGAAGAAGTCATATCATCTTCTCTCTAGGGTTTTGTGTTTGAATTGAATTTGAATTCTCGAAGATCGAAGTCAAAAAAAGGCACAGGGAAAGTCATTTCATTCCCTCTCATTAAACTTTCAAAAAGTTTCAAATTCCACTCAATTTCACACAATCAATCACTCAACAATCAAACAAACAATCAGAATTGTTTATTTAATATAACATTCCAAAATTTAAAATTTTGGGATGTTACAAATCTACCACACTTAAAATGAATCTTGTCCTCGAGATTCGAAGAGGCTAGCAAGAAAAGGGTTAGGGTTTGCGGGTCTTCTAGCAAATCCATTGATCTGTATGGTCTAGTGTGCTACCACACTTAGAAGCATGGTTATTGTTCCGACAAAACTCATGTACTCCATTCCTTTGGGTTGACAATGTCAGTCTTCTCATATTCTCCAGGTAACTCTTTCCTGGTGCTCTCCCGATAAGGGCATAACCTCTTTATCAAAATCATGAGTCCTTCATGGTAATTAAGGTTCTTCCGAGGCAGGGTCTTCTCGATTGAGGATCTGGCGCCAATACTAAACAACTATTGAAAATCTCATGGCGGTCAACCATGTATGGTTTCTTCTACAGGAAATAGGTCTCGGCTAAATCTCATCAGTATATCTCACGATTGGCAACGGTTGCTGTACATGGATCAACCGTCCTACCATTCTAGGGTTTAAACAAGGCTTTGACATCGTCGTCTCTCTACTATGGGTAAATCACTCAGATTTACCATTCCAAATAGCAAGAGCGAATGACAAGAGTAAGTCGGTATGGTGATCAATCCATTCCGCACCCAAATCATTACCTCAGATAAGGTTTAGCGAATATCGCATTTCTAACACTCGGGCATTCTCGCAAGCGTTGCAGAATTTCTCTTCTCAACGAACTTAGTTCGGATAATTCCATTGATTCTGCAAGCTGAACAAAACATCTATCGTTTCTTCACAACTCTCGGGTTTTTGCGTAACCTCCACGTAAACGTCTGTGATCAAATCATGATCTTCCCAAAATTTCTTCTTCCAAAGGTACTTGACCCTTATTAATTCCTGGGCCTGTGGGTTATGAGCCAACTTCAACACTTGTACAAATTTCACTCATCCTTGGAGTTACAATTGCTCCATTTTCCAACATTACACCACTTTAAATCCAATAACATTTCATTTCTTAATACCATCATATCAAAGATAAAACTTCAACTCATTTTTTCCAAACTCCAACCTGTGGGACACATTTCCATTTCCATTGGTCTAGTGTTCTTCATAGGGTACTATCACCCTTAAAATGAAATTCACAAATCCATCCATAGACCATATTTCTCATATCGTCGAAAATGGTCAAAATCCGTGTTCATAGAGTAACAACTCATACAATTAAACATATGAAAACATGTCACCTTAACTTTATTGATTTCATGAATCCATTACAAACTCTGAGCACTCATTACATAACTCAACTTATTGTACTCATGAAAAAAAATTGGTTTCTACCACTCTTATTATCCATATCAAAATTCCAACTACTCAACTCCAGCTTCCTTCTTGTAGGAACATTTAGTAGCATAATGTCCTGCTTCCTTGCAATGAAAACACAACTTTCGATAAGTCTTTGGGCTTCTTGGAGATGGTGCCTGCTCCTTGAGTTCCTTGCTTCCTTTCAAGAAAATGATTGGCATGATGCCCGACGTCCTTACATTCAAAACAGGTAATATGACTCTTGTCCCTCTTTGCAGAAATTGGGTTGTTCTGAGGGTGTCTTTGTTTTCTCTTAGGGGTTTCTTCGTTACGATCAAACCTTTTATTCACTGTGGATCAAACTCAATTTCTTCCGTCAGGAAGTATACCAGATACTCTTTTCTTTAATTGGTGCAATCTTGTGAAAAATGTCCTTCTTCTCCACATGAATAGCAGGCATTGGAGTAAAATCTGTTGAGGCCTTCTCCATCAGGGTCTTCAACACATTCCTTCATCACATGTTCTTTCATAACTTCTTGGAGCGCTTCTTTCATTCCTTCTTCCTGCTCCTGAATAGTTTGTTGCACCATGGGGTAAATGTGACACTGAGTCGGGTAGTGGGTGGTTCCTTCACACAAGAAACAAGTCACACGACTAGTTGGGCATTCCTCACTGGGTGTTTCTCCTCACAATGAGGGCATCCATCCTTGTGTTCCTCACAGGTGTGTCCTATGTCTCCGCATAAATCTTGCAGGCACAAGGTTTCTTCTTCGGGTTATCACCGGTGCTTCCGGATGAGACGTGATCTCAACAGGTCTTCTTGAATTCCTCCCAAGTTCTTGCTCCATTAAATCCTTGTATGGCTTGATGCATTTTCCACCAGGTTGCAGCACTTTCGTAAAAGCAATCAAGAGCGTATTGAACCTCATACTTCCTTGGAATCAATTTTTTCTAAATTGATCCTCCATGTTTTGAATCCATAGCTACGCCTCCAACCGAGTCATCGGTCCAGAGAATAGCAGACCAACTTCATTCATCATCTATGGGGTCCAAAAGTTTTGGGATGAGATATGAGAGAGGTGGGAAAGAATACACATAATACAAACAATAGTTTTGAAGAAACATGTTTTATTTTGGGGCTGTCGGAAAACATCAAACAAATGACAACTCACAAATCATCGCATCTAACGTAGGTGTATAACAGGGTTTGGTCTCTAAAGGTCAAATAATTCTTCAGAACTTCAAATTCTTCAAGTCTTGAGTCTTCAATTGTTGAAGCTGCAATTCTTCCAACGCATGGTGAAATCCTCTTTACTCTGAAATGGCCATCGGTTGTCCGATATCTTTAATTCTTGGAGTGACTTGATTGATCTTCCGTGTGGTCAAAAGGAAAGGTGTATATTCTAACTATTTGAGGTCGAGGAACTACTTGATAAAATCAAAAAGATGAGAAGCAAAGGATCCTTTTGAAAATAAAGTTTTTGAGACATCCTGTCCTAGGGGCTTTCCGATTTCTAGGGTCGCGTTCTCTGATCAACATGTGCTCGATACCATATTTGTAGCGACCCGACCTCGAGACGGTCAAGCCTACGTGTTCTTGTGCCATCCATCCTCGGATCAGTATCTTTGGCACACAGTACATCAATGTATATATCAAAGTGCAATCACATGTATAATTAACATAAAACTGATATATACCTCATAAGTCACAATGAAACAAATAGTCGGGTGTGGAGTCCCATCAACGCCATCGGCGGGTTGAGTGTAGACCGTAACCACAGACAGTACTCTTACTCGTCGGAAGAAAGTATACGCAACATGATACGTTGCAGCCGTGTAGGTCGATTACTTTGAATGTACCGCAAGATCACAACATGAAAAAACAGATGATAAAACTATACTATATGCAATATGGCTTTGTGGCTCGTGTGCGAGTTTTGTTTGCGTAAAAGCTGATTTATTTTCCCTACATCAAAGGAATAAATGAAGTCTGTACTATAGAGTTTTCTATCATGACATGGTTCCGTAATCGATGTCTCATAGCCCAAATTCATCATAAGTTGCCCACAATTAAGTTATCGGTCCGGTGTTGAGAGTTCGAGATAGATCCAAGTCCAGAGGCTCAAATTGTCCGTAAAATGGGACACGGCTAATCGATTAGGTTTAAACCCTCTGCAGAGGTTTGTACACTTTACCCGCAAGATTTGATCCTCTTTTACGTTCTCGCACTTCGTGGTGTTTGAGAACAAGATGACCGAAACATGGTCTTCGAAGAGTTCCCGACCACCGTCCGGTGCTCATCCAATCCTACCGTAGTTCTACATCCGCTAGCACCGTCGGCCAGAGTCACAACTAAGGTCAACCAAGCCAGAGCCCATAGTGACTTGCGGTTGCACGAGGTAAGCTTAGGGCATGAAGTATTCTTCCGTCTCTTTGAGTCTGGGTGAAGCTTTCGCAAGATGTCATGGCGCTTCTCCATGCATCCGGCCATCCTTTGGTTTCTCCAGGTGCTCGTCAACCGTCCTTCACCCAAAGAGTGTGTATTGAATTCTTGTCTCGAGTCTTGAAGTCTTGAGGCCTTGAAGATGCAGATCCTTGCAGATGTCATCATGGAGTTGTCATCATTGGCGAGAGTCCTCCTTCTTCACACCACTCTCGTGCACTCATACCAAACCCGTCTACTATAGCGTAGCATTAAAATAAATAACGTCCGGGCTTGGTAACAGGGTGATGGGTTCCTACCTCATGCATACTAATCAACTACAAGAATTCAATATCACTCTTGGAGGGTGGTTGCAAAGATGCCACTAAATGCAATAAAACATAGGTATGAAAGCATGGTCAAAGTGAACTTGCATGGTAAGTTGATGAAGATAACAACACTCTCGAATAATGACTTGGTAGAACTATTCGTCACTCCGTTGAAAATCTATATAGTCAAACATAGCATTCACATAAGCAAACATCCTAGCAAACAATTCTAACACTCATAATAAAACCAACAAATAAAAATGCAAATCAAGGGACACCCAATGAAAACAAAGGAAAACTACACAACATAACTACTAAAGAAAACTCTAAGACATAACACAAAATAGTTTTGTCCTAAGTAAAACTTAACCAAGAAAATACTAAACTAATAAACTAACAGAAAATACAAAGTAAAACAACTAAGTTAACAGAAGCTATTTTTTCCATAAAATTTTATTTGCAAAAAGAAACAAATAAAGCTTTTATGAAACACTAACTATGACCTAAACAAGTTTTCGTACAAAACTAAGTAAAATAATTTTTTTTAAATAAAAACAAATTTTCTTTTGTTGACTAACAGAAACAAAACTAAATTTTTCAAGAGTGACAAAAAGAAAAAATTTAAAAATAATTAAAACTATAAAGAAAAGACTAAAACAAAACTATAACTAAAACAGTACTGTTTTGCTAAAAATCTAATTCAAAATAAACTAAAAATAAATAACTATATTCTACTGGATAAACAAAACAATAACAAAGCAGTAGCAACAGAATCAATCAAAAATCTATTTCTAAACTCAAGTTAAATCAAATACAAGGATTTAAGATAATTTGATCAAGTTCAAATTTAAATAGTCAAACCTAAAAAATATTTACCTATTCAGAAACTTTACAAAATTTATGATCTAGCATAATTGGAATCACTCAATTTGGATATGTATACTAATAGATATGAATTTTCTAAGATCGCTACTTTTCTGAAAAGAAGAATTACGGAATTTCTTTGATCTCACCGGAGTAGTCGCCGGAGTTGGGAAGAAGATCGGATCCGAGGTTATGGGGGCTCCTAGAGAAAGGAGAGCACGGGACGGTGCAGAAGAGATCTCGGCAAACTCGGGAGGCCGAGTAAGTACCAACCGAGCCTCGGGCGGCGATGGAGAAGCCGCCGGAGTTTATGAACTCCGATGAGTAATTGTGTTGGATAGGGAGGATAAGCTCCCATGGGAGAGGGCTTTGGGCGAGGAAGGAGGGCAACACGAGGGAGGTATTTATAGGGCGAGGGGTGTCCAGATCGTGCAGCCATGGCGAGCAAAAACGGTAAGTTCGGATCTCCGAGGAAATCCTGGGCATTAATGGCCTTTTACTTGGAGAAGGAGGTGTAGGGGAGGAGGTGGATCCATTCAGGATTCTTGGGGAAGGGAAGGAAGGAAGGGAGTGGGGGCGGGGTGGGGTGCGTGAGTCGTTCTACTCCTGTAGGTGTAGAACTATTGTAGGAGGAAGACGACTGTTGGGTCGTGGAGGCTGAGCCTAGTCTTGGTACAGGCTTTGGCGATTTTTGTTTTTATAAAATAGAGAAGGAAAACTGAAATAGAGGGCAATAAATAAAATAAATATATATGCATATTATATATCAAAATTTTGAGAAAACATTTGTTACAGATATGAACAATTTTTCAAGTTCAAATAAAATTCACAACAAATCCCAAAATTCAAAAGGTGCCCTTTGTTGCATTTAAAATGCAAACAAAATTATTTTAAAATATCAAAATGATTTAAAAATCATTTTTCTCCACTTTTCTACTGTAGGGAATCATTTTACCCTATTTTAGTATATTTTAGTTTTGGATAAAATAATTTCAATAAAACCAAATAACTCCAATTTGAAAGTGGATTTCAAAATAATTTCAACCGGCCTTTCAATTTGATTCTTTTAAACTTCCAACTCATATTTCATATAATTTGAAGAAGTCATTTTATCTTCTCTCATGAAAATCATTGAGTTGCATAAAGTTTCTGAATTTGAAATATTTCCAAATGGAATTCAAATCTTTTCAAAACCCTTTTCATTTATTTAAATGGAAGAAGTCATATCATCTTCTCTCTAGGGTTTTGTGTTTGAATTGAATTTGAATTCTCGAAGATCGAAGTCAAAAAAAGGCACGGAAAGTCATTTCATTCCCTCTCATTAAACTTTCAAAATGTTTCAAATTCCACTCAATTTCACACAATATATCACTCAACAATCAAACAAACAATCAGAATTATTTATTTAATATAACATTCCAAAATTTAGAATTTTGGGATGTTACACGGGGGAAAACACGAAGAACACTCAACCAGCAAGATTCGATTACACATGCGCTAGATCGATGAACACAAAGAGAGATACAAGATCCAAAGTCAACAAAGGACGATACAAGAGGTAACTGGGTTCTTCTCCGTGAGGAGGTCTTGGTGGGGTCTTCTCCGTAAACGAGGTCTTGAATCCAAGAGGATCGTCTCCGTAGAGGGGCCGCAGTCTCTCCCGTGGAGTAGATCCGATATGGATGAGCAAAGCTCTATCTCTAATGAGCTATCACAATCCTAACCCTCACTAGGAGGAGGGGTGGTCTATTTATAGTCTAAGCCACGAAGGGGTAAGTGGGAAAGGGTTACATGGGCTTCGGCCCGAGTCTTTGCACGCAGGCAGGTCGGAAGTTCCGGGCAGGTTCCGGCCGGGTTCCGGGCTATCCAGAGAGTTGGCGCGCTCGGGGCTAGCCTGGACTCCGGGGCCCGGAGGTTCCGGGCAGGCCGGAAGTTCCGGGCTTTCCAAAAGCTTGTTCCTGCTTCTTCTTCCTTCTACTCTTCCATGCTTGGCCTTGGTCCTTGGATCCTCCATGGTCGTCTCGGTTGTACCTGAGTGTATGCAATGTCCATGCATGAGGTAGTAGCCATGTCTCATATGTGGAAAGTGACGGTTCGAAGAGGAGTGAGTTCACCTTGTGTCCAATGGCGTATGGTCGAGGTCTCATCGTATGTCCTCTTGGGGTTTGGCGAGTAGTCGAAATGTACATGGGGATGACCGTAGGATGCTCTGCATCATCTCCCCTCCCTTGGGAAAGATTCGACCTCGGATCGTGATCCTCATCACCATGGAAACGGTTGTCGTGGACGGACTTGTAGTTGGACGGAGTTGAAGGCATGACGCAATCCAAGTACTCCAAGGTGTCTCCAGTATGTGGTAGATGCAAAATGAGCAAACACAAGCGACACTCGAAAATACAATGGTTAGCGCACACAAAATGTCCATCAATTAATCGTGAGTCCGTGCGAAGGATAGTACGTGACAAAGCGCGTGAAGCTTATCAAGATGATATAGAATGATATGCAAAGCATTCATGGGATAATTAGCATGGTGCGCAAAGCGACAAATTCTACCATTGTGCAAAATGATGTCATAGAGGGATGGTTTATCAATAGCATGAATATGGCAATGGATGCTCAATATGATTATGTTATCATGCAATCGATGGTAAGCAATGTGCTCATTATGTATGAATATGCCATCAAGAAAGATCACAACAAATTTGCTAAGGAAATGCACAAGCTCATATATCATGGATGACATGGAAATAGGTGTTACAAGACAAGCATAATCGGTGTCAATCCATGCATAGGGTGCAAACTCGTGGTGAGTATGATATGCCCATCGAGCATGACATGAGGAAGCACAATCAACAAATATGTATGTGTTGGTGCAATGTGTCAAAGGAGTGTTGATGTACCAATGCTCGATGTCGTGGCATGAGTGGAGGTTCGAAGGTGCATCCAAGAAGTCCGAGCGCTCCTCAACTTGAAGGTCCAAAAGGTCCATCTTCAATGTCGCTCCTCCGTTCGAGAGATGTATCATGTAGACAACAAGAAGGAAACAACAATGAAAGAATGACCCATCCAATATGCACATGTGAGGATGGCTCAAAGAGAAGGAGTTCACCTTTAGGAGTTTCTCAAGGATGTTGGAGTTGCACATCTTGTATGCCTTCACATAACCAATATATCTCATGAAGGTACCGCCTTGTGAATCCTTCAAAATGAAAGAACATGACAACCACTCGGAAAAACAAATGAGGATAGTTCAAATGCAACACCTATCATTTGTGTGGTAAAATACCCAACAAGTGTATGCATCATGCTCATCATAAGAAAGGACAAGGGAGCGTTTCATAGTATGGAGGCATACGATGCAAGAACAACCAAATACAAGAGGCTCAAGTAAACAAGCATGCATCATAAGTAAAGTGTCTCTCCAAGATCAATAAGCATAGCATGGTTGCACTCAATATAAGTGGATATGAGAGAGGCAACTAATGGACACAAGAGACAATGATCAAGATATATCTTGTGAGAGGCATGAACATATATGTCATCAACCCAAGAAAGCGAGTAATAGTGGAACATGGTGGTGCAACATAGCAAGCAATCATAGCGATCAAGTCAAGCAAGCTAGTAGTGCGAAGATGCAACGTACTAGAAGGAATCATGGTAATCATGTCATGGGTGCAAATAGTGTGCATGAATACTTCACATGACATATAACAAGCATGAAGGCAAGATATGAGCAAAATAGCATGAATATATTGGTGAGAAGCCATGTGTAAATAGCAATGGGTCATCATGACTCTCCCAACACAACAAGCATCAATAGCATGGGGCACATGATAAACATGGCAATAGCAACAAGGATCTCCAACAAGCATGCAAATACACATAGAAGTAGCATAATTGTGAATCATGGGTAAATGCAAGCAAGGGTCACAATTGCATGGCAAAGGCATAGAAGCAAAAATAACATGCAAAGTGAACACGGGAAAGCGAGCATAAGGTGACAATTGGTAAATAGCCCATAGCCCTGTGAGAGACAAGTAAAAGAGATGCGCGTAGTCCTTGTGCAAAAGGAATGGTGGGAATGATAGTCCACGGGATCCCAAGTCATCGCTGCTCTCAAGAGCTCGTTTAAATCAACTCTTGGGATTGAGAGGTTGATTTAGTATACGTGAGTACCTACACAAAACAAAGACAAAGGGAAAATTGTGTGCGTGGTAGATGTACGAATCATCCTCATGATGCATACGTGATTGTGTTGGTTAGCACCAAATATCCAATGCTCAAATAAATGAGATGCATGATATAGAAACATGTCATCCATCATGATAGGTTTGTTGTTATGTATAGCATAATGGAGACTCAAATTGTGTAATGCATCATGAGAAATATGCAGAGCATTGTTATTCATGGAATGCATATGGTGCACGCAAATTATGGGAATCATGCAAAGTATGGAATGTATCAAAATCTCCTAATATATATGAGGAAACTATGGGGGTCTCCTCATGAGCATTAATGAAAACATCACATGGAGAATATTGACAACATCCAAAACAATGCATATTTGGAACAATGTGATCATGGCATGGTATAGTAGATGAATTGCGCAAATCATGTAAAGGAAGCATGGCAATATCATCACATGAAACACAAAAGCCAATGACCATCATCTCGTCATCTATGCCATAAGTGCAAATGGGATTTATTTTAATGGGGCATGCATAGTTACTATGTTGAGATTGAAATGATGTAATATGGGAGATCTGAGATCTCACTCATAGCATATGATAAGTTCAATGGATTGTCAAACATGATGTGACCAATAGAATTGTCACATGATATCCTATGGAGCATAGCATCACAACTAGGCAATTCAACATGCTCATCATCATAGTCATCATAAATTGGTAAGTCATGACATGAAGAAGTCGCACTAGCATGAAGCATGGGAATAGGTGGATCAACATCATGCAAGCAATCATTGGTAAGATAGTCCACTAGTGGGACAAGAGAAGCACCATCACCTATGTTGCCTTTGGAGCATCGCTCATTTGTTGTAGGTGAGGTGTTGAAGACCAAGTCGTGGTCAACTTCATCTTGATGGAACCATGTGGGGGTGCATCATCATCCACCATGGCCATCGGTGTCTCCATTGGAGGTATGGACTCATCGAGGGTAGGCATGTCGTCATGTAGGAGACCTAGCACCAAAGAAGAAAACACTCTAGGAGTAGAGGTTAAGTCGTTAGAAATCAAAGTGGCCTCACATGCCGTGTCAACTACCTCACTCACTACGTGTTGTGGCTCACTCACTCCCTCAAGAATGCACTCAATCATATGGTTGGTGGAGTCACACCAAATGGCTCTCAACCTCACATAGGATGTGTGGCATGCTCTCATGTGTGGGGCTAGTGGTGGTCACACTCATCCTCTCATAGGAAATGCTCTCAATGTCACGTATGGTGGAGTCACTCATGTCACTCATGTGGTTGTGGCTCGCCTCACATGGCACTTGGGGCATCTCTTCATATGTGGGTGTCGGAGAGATGTTGGTGCAAATGTCTCCATGCTCAACTCCTATCGCCACCTTGGTTGAAGGGATAGTCCCATGCTCAACCTTCTTGTCACCGTCTTGTCGTTGGAGGCCCATATGATGTGGCACCTCGTAGCTCGTCTCCATGACCGAAGGGAGTTTCCCATGCTCGGCCATCTTCATTGGGGGGCTTCAGAAGATGGAAGTGTCGCCCTCGCTCGAAGGTAGTCGCCTTGGACTTGATGAAGTCGATGTAGGCATACACGTGGGAAGTAGGCGAAGATGACGTACGTCCAAAGGCGAAGATGCCTTGAGAACACTTGGCAAAGATGTCGAAGTGGTTGATGTAGCCGTAGCGTCGTCTTTGTGGTGGTCGTCTCGCGATCTTCTTTTGTGCTCATGAAGCTTGGACTCGGCGTGAAGTAGGGCTTGTTGGGACTTTTGCATTTGCGCTTGTGGAGCATCTTCATGATGATGATGTTGTTGTCGTGCTTGAGCTTGTAGTAGATGTCGTTCGTCGTCGTTGTGCACATGTTGCTTGGAGGTGACTTTCCCTTCATGACGATGTTGATCACGAACATGATGGTGGTCACCATGTAGATGTGGACGAGGACGATTTGTACTTGCATCGTTGCCGCGCTCCGAAGACTTGTGGCTTGAATGTTGCCGCCTTGAAGATGACGAAGGGGAAGAAGACTTGATCAAGGCTCTAATCTCCTCCATCCTTGCATCTTGCTCCTCTTTATGTGCGGAAAGCTTGTTGTCGATGTAGTCCCTTTTCCTTGCTTCGGAGTGATGAATGTCAATGGAGAGGTTCTCGATGCGCTTTTGCAATCTTGATTGTGCGCCTTGCATTTGTCGTTGTAGATCGAAGATGGACGCTTTGGTGATGTAGTTGTTCACGTCGTCGTTGTTGTCGAAGACCGGAGATGAAATGCCTTGCCTATCCATCACAAGACTCGAGCAAATATGAGTGGGAGAAAGACAAGAACTTATACCAAATGTACCTTGACCGATGTTGAAGATGGATCAATGATCACTCAATGTGTAACAAGGAAATAGCACAATTGGTACCAATTCTTGTCGGTTTCTCACACCCTCTGTATAAGGCTTATGGTGGAGCTCGGTGAGGATAGTGGCACAAAAATTTGATGCAAAATGTTAGCAAGAGTCAATAATGTTGAAAGAGATTCACAAATTCGCAAGTGAAACAAGTACACCAATAGCAATGAATGGCACACAGAAACGCACACACGGATAGATAAATGGGGCCGTGCAACCAAGGATTGAGCTCAAAATGTGGAATCCACCAAAACGCTCGTGTTGCACAACTCAAGAGAGACGCTAGCACGATTGCTCAATAGGCGGATATGACACTTGTGCACAACCTATAAGATGCAAAATGGATAAACTTTCGATCCCAAGTATGTTATATATGTATGGTTCCAGGTGTTTGATCCAAGATGATCGGATATGACAAGCTTATGCAATGTGGTATGATGCTATGGCACTTGCTTACAAGCTTCTTTGCTCTCTTTTTTTTTGCTTAAAAGCTTATTCTCTTTTTTTTGTATGGCCACTTTTGCACAATGCACAAACCAAGATAGCAATTGTGTATATGCGGGAACAATCTTGTGACACAAGGGATGATATGACGATACCAATATGATATGGTATGTATGCAATGGGAAGTATGATCACTAATGTGCACAAGTAACGTTGTCGGCAATACTCAAATGGCTAGTCTCGATAGGCAAGTAACGCCAAATGGGCTAGGGGTTAACAATGCAATTGCAAGGGAATATACAATGGAGGGATACCACTATAACAAGATGATATAGAGGTTACCATCAATGGCGATGATGAGTGGCGGTGTTCTTGATGTAGATACCAAGATGATAGAGACTCGCCCCTAAGTAGCCGAAACACCTTAGAAAACGGAAAAACCACAACTCAAAATCTCAAGGACAAAAGTCAAATGGTGGTAGCGGGAATGCGGAAGTATTGGTGGAAACTCGGTCAAAATGGGTTAATGTGGAAGGGTATGATGGGCTATACACGGTGTCAGAGTTGGAAGCGTGGTCCCTAAGTAGCCGAAACACCTTAGGAGACACAACTCACAACACAAACAAAATCGGGTAAAGTTGGGGTCGCGGAATTGTGAGGTGGGCAAAACTATGCGGAAGTTATGGTGGTTGATGTAGGGCGGAACCCTAATCGGAGATCTTTCACGTTTGGAGGGGATCCTACGAGGAGAACACGATGAACAAGCGGAAGAACACAACACACACTCAAGAAGAACACTAAACCGACAAGTTTCGATTACACAAGGGCTAGATCACCGAACACATAAGGTAGCACAAGATTCAAAATCAACAAAGGAAAGATACACGAGTAGCCGTTCTTCTCCGTGAGGAGGTCTTGATGGGGTCCACCCTAGAAGGGGGTCTTGAATCCGCTTGGGGATCTTCTCCAAGAGGTCCCGAGCTCCGAGGAGAAGTAACCAAGTGGAAGAGCAAGGCTCTCACACAAACATGAGCTAAACCAATGCTAACCCTAGAAAGGTGGGGAAGAAAGAGTATATATAGTCTAGGGGGCGAAGGGGTACAAGGGCTGCGGCCCCAAACGAAGTCAACACACAGGCGTCGGACGTCCGGAGGTCACCGGGCGTCTGGAGGCTCGAGAGGGTCCGGACGTCCGGAGGCCTTCGGACGTACGTAAATTTGGCTCGGGCGCACATCGGTCGGACGTCCGGAGGCTTTCGAACGTCCGTAGATTCGGTTCGGGCGTGCGTCGGTCGGACGTCCGGAGGCTTTCGGATGTCCGTAGATTCCATTCAGGTGCCCAGCTGTCGGACGTCCGGAGGGCGTCGGTCGTCCGTGGCCTGGGAGTTCGCCAGACGTCCGGACGTGGTCGGACGTCCGATGCCTGTAGCTGCAGCATCCTTTCTTCTTCTTCTTCAACATGCTTGGGGTCCTCGTCGTCTTGGCTCTTGGAAGTAGTTGTTCCTTGGCTTATCTCCATGTACCTGATTATACATAGGGTTTCCGAATGAGGTAGTAGCCATGTCTCGTGAGTAGGAGGAGGGAGTTCGGAGAGGAGCGAGTTCACCTTATCTTCGATAGCCTTAGCTCGGGCTCGCGTTATGGTTCCACGTGATGTTGAGGAAGATGTAGGTGCGTCCATGGGGATGAGTGAGGGATGCTCCGCATCATCTCCCCCCCCCCCCTTGAGAGGGATCCGACCTCAGATCAAAAGCTTCATCTCCATGGTATGGTGCGAGGTCCTTGACGTTGGAGATGTCGCTCACATTGTACTTGTCTCGAGGTAGGTCGATCTTGTAGGCATTGTCGTTGTAGCGCGCTAGCACCTTGAAAGGTCCATCGGCTCGGGGAAGAAGCTTGGACTTGCGTTCTTTGGGGAAGCGGTCCTTGCGAAGATGTAGCCACACTAGATCACCAATGTTGAAGACCATGGGTTGCTTGTTGATGTTGAGCTTGGTCGCTAGTCGTTGTACTTGGCGCGATGCTTTGTCTTGTATCCTCATGCATCTTCTTGATGTAGCTTGCCGTGCACTCGCATCCATGTTGGTGCGCTCTTGTAGAGGAAGAGGTAGAATGTCCAATGGGGACAACGGGTTGAAGCCGTAGGCGACCTCGAAGGGGACTTGCCGGTAGTCGAATGTCTTGCACGGTTGTAGGCGTACTCGGCGATGGGTAGACATGCTTCCCACTCCTTGATGTTCTTCTTGATCAAGACGCGAAGTAGAGTGGAGAGTGTGCGGTTCGTCACCTCCGTTTGGCCGTCGGTTTGAGGATGGTATGCGGAGGAGAACAAGAGCTTGATTCCGAGCTTGGCGCATAGGGTCTTCCAAAAGTAACTCAAGAACTTGACGTCACGATCGGAGACGATTGTCTTTGGTACTCCATGGAGTCGCATACGATTTCCTACAAAAGAGATTTGCAATATGTGAAGCATCGTCTATCTTATTGCAAGGAATGAAATGTGCCATCTTAGAAAATCTATCCACAACAACAAACACGGAATCCTTTCCATTTTGAGTTCTAGGCAAACCAAGTACAAAATCCATGCTGATGTCTTCCCAAGGTTGATAAGGAATAGGAAGGGGCATGTAAAGACCATGAGATTGAGCTTTAGACTTAGCTTTGCGACATGTAGAGCATCGGTTGGTAAAGCGTGAGACGTCTCGAAACATCTTGGGCCAAAAGTAGTTTTTGGAGAGCGTGGCGAATGTCTTGTCGCGTCCAAAGTGTCCCATGAGTCCGCCTCCATGAGCCTCTTGCAAAAGGAGCAAACGAAGAGAAGACTCGGGAATGCATAGTTTGTTAGCTCTCATAAGATAACCATCCTTAAGGTAATATTGTTCCCAAGAAGTATGCATCAAACACTTAGCATAAGTAATAGCAAAAGATGGGTAGTTAGCATACAAGTCTTTTATGTGCTTAAAGCCAATAACATTCAACTCAAGTTTAGTGACAAGCGTGCATATGCGTGAAAGTGCATCGGCAACTACATTTTCCTTACCCTTGATGTACTTGATGACATAAGGAAAAGATTCAATAAATTCACTCCATTTTGCATGACGCTTGTTCAACTTAGTTTGACCTTTGAGGTACTTAAGTGTTTCATGATCGGTATGGATGACAAACTCATGCGGTCTAAGGTAATGTTCCCAAACATGTAGGACACGCGCTAAAGCATACAATTCTTTGTCATAGATGGGATAGTTAAGTTGAGCACCGGAGAGTTTTTCGCTAAAATATGCAATGGCTCGTTTTTCTTGCATCAAAACTCCGCCAATTCCGGTACCACTTGCATCACAATGAACCTCAAAAGTTTTGTCAAAATTGGGCAAAGCAAGAATCGGAGCATGAGTAAGCAAAGACTTGTGCTCATCAAAAGCGGTTGATTGCAAAGTTCCCCAAACAAAAGGAGTGTTCTTCTTACTCAAAGCATGCAAAGGAGCGACAATTGTGCTAAAATCTTTCACAAAGCGACGATAAAAACCCGCAAGACCAAGAAAGCTACGCACTTGTTGCAAATTGGTGGGTTGGGGCCAAGTTTTAATTGCTTCAATTTTAGATTCATCAACATGGACACCCTTTGAGGATACTACAAAACCCAAGAAAACCACTTTGTCAACACCAAATGTGCATTTTTTCATGTTGGCATAAAGACTTTCCTTGCGAAGGGTTTGCAAAACAGCCCTAACATGATCAAGATGTTCTTTCATGGTTTTGCTAAACACAAGAATATCGTTGAAATAAACCACAACAAAGACTCCAATGTAAGGGTGTAGCACATGATGCATAAGACGCACGAAAGTACTGGGAGCCTCCGATAGACCCATAGGCATCACTAACCACTCATATAAACCGAATTTGGTTTTGAAAGCAGTTTTCCATTCATCACCTTCTTGTATGCGGATTTGATAATAGCCACTTTTAAGATCAATTTTGAGAAAAAGTTGGCTCCACTAAGTTCATCAAGCATATCATCTAAGCGAGGAATGGGATGCCTATAGCGACGGTAATAGCATTTATAGGTCAACAATCGGAACACAAGCGGAAACTTCCATCGGGTTTAGGCACAAGTATAACGGGAACGGCACACGGGCTTAGGCTTTCACGTACATGACCGTTGTCGATGAGTTGTTGTACTTGCCATTGAATCTCCTTGGTTTCTTCGGGATTGACTCGATATGGAGCTTTGTTTGGGAGAGGTGCTCCGGGGATGAGGTCGATTCGATGCTCAATGCCTCGAAGAGGAGGTAGACCCGGAGGTAGCTCATCGGGGAAAACATCTTGGAATTCCTGCATAAGAGATTGAAACACTAAAGGTAGCTCATGAGAGGTGTTAGTTGTTGGCTCTCCATCCTTGCACACAAGAACAAAGTGCATCACACTAGATGGGTTCTCACACACTTCTCTCATCTCACTTTTGGTGGCAAATAGGATGAGGTTTTTTCTCTCTAGGCGAAGAGGCGCTCAAGTTTGGCTTGTGGCTCTCACTCACTTTTTGGTGGATCACTTTCTCACTCTTGTCTCTATGATGGGTGGCTTGCTTGTCGGCTATCACTTGACTAGGAGACATAGGTCGTAGCACATATTCCTTCCCTTTCATCTTGAAGCTATAGTGATTGGTGCGTCCGTTGTGGAAGACACCACGGTCGAATTTCCATGGTCGACCAAGAAGGAGGTGGCAAACCGTCATTGGGACCACATCACATTCCAAAGTGTCCTCGTATGCACCAATTTTGAAGGAGACTTGGACCGTATGCTCAACTTCGTATAGTCTTGGGAGTCACTTAGCCATTGAACCTTGTATGGAGCTCGGGTGCTTCCTCTTGACCAATTGAAGCTTGGAGCATAGTTCTTCACTTGCCAAGTTGTGACAATCAAGGAAATATGCCCTAGAGGCAATAATAAAGTTATTATTTATTTCCTTATTTCATGATAAATGTTTATTGTTCATGCTAGAATTGTATTAACCGGAAACATAATACATGTGTGAATACATAGACAAGCAGTGTCACTAGTATGCCTCTACTAGACTAGCTTGTTAATCAAAGATGGTTAAGTTTCCTAACCATAGACAAAGGAGTTGTCATTTGATTAACAAGGTCACATCATTGGTTGAATGATTTGATTGACATGACCCATTCCATTAGCTTAGCACTGATCGTTTAGTATGTTGCTATTGCTTTTATCCATGACTTATACATGTTCCTATAACTATGAGATTATGCAACTCCCATTTACGGAGGAACACTTTGGGTACTACCAAACGTCACAACGTAATCGGGTGATTATAAAGGAGTACTACAGTGTCTCCAAAGGCGGATGTTGGGTTGGCGATTTCGAGATTAGGATTTGTCACTCCGATTGCTCGGAGAGGTATCTCTGGGCCCTCTCGGTAATGCACATCACTAAGCCTTGCAAGCATTACAACTAATGAGTTAGCTGTGAGATGATGTATTACGGAACGAGTAAAGAGACTTGCGAATTTAGATTGAACTAGGTATTGGATACCGACAATCGAATCTCGGGCAAGTAACATACCGATGACAAAGGGAACAACGATGTTGTTATGCGGTCCGACCGATAAAGATCTTCGTAGAATATGTAGGAGCCAATATGGGCATCCAGGTCCCGCTATTGGTTATTGACCGAGACGGTCTCGGTCATGTCTACATTATTCTCGAACCGTAGGGTCCGCACGCTAAGGTTTCGATGACGGTTATATTATGAGTTTGTGTATTTTGATGTACCGAAGGAGTTCGGAGTCCGGATGTGATCACGGACATGACGAGGAGTCTCGAAATGATCGAGACATAAAGATTGATATATTGGACGGCTATATTCGGACACGGAAAGGTTCGGAAGTTTCGGAGAAAACCGGAGTGCCGGAGGGTTACCGGAACCCCGGGAAGTAATGGGCCTTATTGGGCCAAAGGGGAGAGAGAGGGCGGACCAGGAGGTGGCGCCCCATGGGGAGTCCGACTGACAAGGAGGGGGGGGCGCGCCCCTTCCCTCTCCCTCTCCCTCTTTTCCTTCCCCTTCCTCCTTCCTAGTTGGACTAGGAAGGGAGTCCTACTCCCACTGGGAGGAGGACTCCCCCCTCCTTGGCGCCTCCTAGGGCCGGCCGGCCCTCCCCTTGCTCCTTTATATATACGAGGCGGGGGGCACCCTAGAACACACAAGTTGATCCTTGAGATCGTTCCTTAGCCGTGCGGTGCCCCCTCCACCATATTCCACCTCGGTCATATCGTGGCGGTGCTTAGACGAAGCCTGCGTCGGTAGAACATCAAGATCGTCACCACGCCGTCGTCTTGTGGAACTCTCTCTCCCGGAGCTTTCTGGATCGGAGCTCGAGGAGAGTCACCGAGCTGAACGTGGTGCCAAGAACTCGGAGGCGCCGGAGTAACGGCTACCGGGATCGGTTGGATCGCGAGGAGAACGTCTGACTACTTCCTCTACGTTGTGATCGCTTCCGCTTCGGTCTACGAGGGTACGTAGACAACACTCCCCCTCTCGTTGCTATGCATCACCATGATCTTGCGTGTGCGTAGGAAAATTTTGAAATTACTACGTTACCCAACAGTGGTATCCGAGCCTAGGTTTTTATGGTTTGATGTTTTGCACGAATAGAACACAAGTGAGTTGTGGGCGATACAAGTCATACTGCCTACCAGCATGTCATACTTTGGTTCAGCGGTATTGTGAGATGAAGCGGCCCGGACCGACATTACGCCAGACGCTTACGCCGAGACCGGTTTCACTGCTACGAGCACTCGTGCTTAAAGGTGGCTGGCGGGTGTCTGTCTCTCTCACTTTAGTCGAACCGAGTGTGGCTACGCCCGGTCCTTGAGAAGGTTAAAACGGAGTCTAATTGACGAAGTATCGTTGTGGTCTTGATGCGTAGGTGAGATTGGTTCTTACTTAAGCCCATAGCAGCCACGTAAAATTTGCAACAACAAAGTAGAGGACGTCTAACTTGTTTTTGCAGGGCATGTTGTGATGTGATATGGTCAAGACGTGATACTATATTTTATTGTATGAGATGATCATGTTTTGTAACCGGTTATCGGCAATCGGTCGGAGCCATATGGTTGTCGCTTTATTGTATGAAATGCAACGCATACGTAATTGCTTTACTTTATCACTAAGCGGTAGCGATAGTCGAGAAGCAATAGATGGCGAAACGACAACGATGCTACGATGGAGATCAAGGTGTCGCGCCGGTGACGATGGTGATCACGACGGTGCTTCGGAGATGGAGATCATAAGCACAAGATGATGATGGCCATATCATATCACTTATATTGATTGCATGTGATGTTTATCCTTTATGCATCTTATTTTGCTTTGATTGACGGTAGCATTTTAAGATGATCTCTCACTAAAATTATCAAGTAGTGTTCCCCTGAGTATGCACCGTTGCCAAAGTTCGTCGTGCCGAGACACCACGTGATGATCGGGTGTGATAAGCTCTACGTCCATCTACAACGGGTGCAAGCCAGTTTTGCACACGCAGAATACTCGAGTTATACTTGGACGAGCCTAGCATATGCGAGATATGGCCTCGGAACACGGAGACCGAAAGGTCGAGCGTGAATCATATAGTAGATATGATCAACATAAGATGTTCACCATTGAAAACTACTCCATCTCACGTGATGATCGGTTATGGTTTAGTTGATTTGGATCACGTGATCACTTAGATGACTAGAGAGATGTCTGCTAAGTGGGAGTTCTTAAGTAATATGATTAATTGAACTTAAATTTGTCATGAACTTAGTACCGATAGTATCTTGATTGTCTATGTTTGTTTATAGATAGATGGCTCGTCTTTGTTGTTCCGTTGAATTTTAATGCGTTCCTTGAGAAAGCAAAGTTGAAAGATGATGGTAGCAATTACACGGAATCGGGTCCGTAACTCGAGGATTATCCTCATTGCTGCACGGAAGAGTTACGTCTGGATGCACCGCTTAGGTGCTGTGCTCTTCTTGATCTGGCCCGACGACGTTAAGAACGTCTGGCGAGCAAAGTCGATGACTACTCTATAGTTCGATGTGCCATGCTTTACGGCTTAGAACCGGGTCTTCAACGACGTTTTGAACGTCATGGAGCATATGAGATGTTCCAGGAGTTGAAGTTGATATTTCAACAGGATGCCCGGATTGAGAGATATGAAGTCTCCAATAAGTTCTATAGCCGCAAGATGGAAGAGAATGGGTCTCACAAGGAGCACATACTCGTAATGTCCGGTATTACAATCACTTGACTCAACCGGGAGTTGATCTTCCGGATGATTGTGTCATTGATGTAATTCTTCAATCACTACCACCAAGCTACAAAGGCTTCGTGATGAACTATAATATGCAAGGGTTAGTAAAGACTATGCTCGAGCTCTTCGCAATGCTAAAGGTCATGGAGGTAGAAATCAAGAAGGAGCATCAAGTGTTGATGGTCAATAAGATCACTAGTTTCAAGAAGAAAGGCAAAGGGAAGAAGAAGGAACTTCAAGAAGAACAAGAAACAAGTTGTCGCTCAGGAGAAGAAACCCAAGTCTGGACCTAAACCTGAAATCAGTGCTTCTACCGCAAGCGGTAGTCACTGAAGCCGGAACTGCCCCAAGTATTTGGCGGATAAGAAGGATGGCAAGGTGAACAAAGGTATATGTGATATACATGTTATTGATGTGTACCTTACTAGAGCTCGCAGAGCACTGGGTATTTGATATCGGTTACATTGCTAATATTTGCAACTCGAAGCAGGGGACTACGGATTAAGCGAACACTAGCAAAGGACGAGGTGACGATGCGCGTGGAAATGGTTCCAAAGTCGATGTGATCGCGGTCGGCACGCTACCTCTACATCTACCTTCGGATTAGTTTTAGACCTAAATAATTGTTATTTGGTGCCGCCGTTGAGCATGAACATTATATCCGGATCTTGTTTGATGCTAGACGGTTATTCATTTAAATCGTAGAATAATGGTTGTTCTATTTATATGAATAATATCTTTTATGGTCATGCACCCTTGAAGAGTGGTCTATTTTAATGAATCTCGATAGTAGTGATACACATATTCATAATGTTGAAACCAAAAGATGCAGAGTTGATAATGATAGTGCGACTTATTTGTGGCAATCGCCGCTTAGGTCACATCGGTATAAAGCGCATGAAGAAACTCCATCTTGATGGACTTTTGGAGTCACTTGATTATGAATCACTTGGCACTTGCGTAACCGTGCCTCATGGGCAAGATGACTAAAACCCCGTTCTCGGTACTATGGAGAGAGCAACAGATTTGTTGGAAATCATACATACAGATGTATGTGGTCCAATGAATGTTGAGGCTCGTGGCGGATATCGTTATTTTCTCACCTTCACAGATGATTTAAGCAGATATGGGTATATCTACTTAATGAAACATAAGTCTGAAACATTTGAAAAGTTCAAAGAATTTCAGAGTGAAGTTGAAAATCATCGTAATAAGAAAATAAAGTTTCTACGATCTGATCGTGGAGGCGAATATTTGAGTTACGAGTTTGGTCTACATTTGAAACAATGTGGAATAGTTTCACAACTCACGCCACCCGGAACACCACAGCGCAATGGTGTGTCCGAACGTCGTAATCGCACTTTGCTAGATATGGTGCGATCTATGATGTCTCTTACAGATTTACCGCTATCGTTTTGGGGTTATGCTCTTGAGACGGCCGCATTCACGCTGAATAGAACACCGTCAAAATCCGTTAAGACGACACCTTATGAACTATGGTTTAGCAAGAAACCAAAGTTGTCGCTTTCTTAAAGTTTGGGGATGCGATGCTTATGTGAAAAAGCTTCAACCCGATAAGCTCGAACCTAAATCGGAGAAATGTGTCTTCATAGGATACCCAAAGGAGACAGTTGGGTACACCTTCTATCACGGATCCGAAGGCAAGACATTTGTTGCTAAGAATGGATCCTTTCTAGAGAAGGAGTTTCTCTCGAAAGAAGTGAGTGGGAGGAAAGTGGAACTTGATGAGGTAATCGTACCTTCTCCCTTATTTGAAAGTAGTTTATCACGTAAACCGGTTTTCTGCGACATCTACACCAAATAGTGAGGAAGTTGATGATGTTGATCATGAAACTTGGATCAAGTTACTACGTAACCTCGTAGATCAACCAGAGTAAGATCCGCACTGAGTGGTACGGTAATCCTGTTCGGAAGTCATGCTACTAGATCATGATGAACCTACGAACTATGAAGAAGCGATGGTGAGCCCAGATTCCGCAAAATGGCTTGAGGCCATGAAATCGAGATGGGATCCATGTATGAAAACAAAGTGTGGACTTTGGTTGACTTGCCCGAGGGTCGGCAAGCAATAGAAAACAAGTGGATCTTCAAGAAGAAGACCGACGCCGACGGTAATATTATCGCTCATTAAAGCTCGACTTGTCGCAAAGGGTTTTCGACAAGTTCAAGGGATTGACTACGATGAGACCTTTCTCACCCGTAGAAGCGATGCTTAAGTCTGTCCGAATCATGTTAGCAATTGCCGCATTTTATGATTATGAAATTTGGCAAATGGATGTAAAGACCGCATTCTGAATGGATTTCTAGAAGAAGAGTTGTATATGATGCAACGAGAAGGTTTTATCGATCCAAAGGGAGCTAACAAAGTGTGCAAGCTCCAAATGATCCATTTATGGACTGGTGCAAGCATCTCGGAGTTGGAATAAACGCTTTGATAATGTGATCAAAGCATTTGGGTTTATACTGCACTTTTGGAGAAGCTTTGTATTTACAAGAAAGTGAGTGGGAGCTCTGTAGCATTTACGATATTATATGTAGATGACATATTACTAATCGGAAATGATATAGAATTCTGGATAGCATAAAGGGATACTTGAATAATAGTTTTTCGATGAAGGACCTCGGTGAAGCTGCTTACATATTGGGCATCAAAATCTATAGAGATAGATCAAGACGCTTAATTGGACTTTCACAAAGCACATACCTTGACAAAATTTTGAAGAAGTTCAAAATGGATCAAGCAAAGAAAGGGTTCTTGCCTGTGTTACAAGGTGTGAAGTTGAGTAAGACTCAATGCCCGACCACCGCAGAAGATAGAGAGAAAATGAAAGATGTTCCCTATGCCTCAGCCATAGGCTCTATCATGTATGCAATGTCGTGTACGGACCTGATGTGTGCCTTGCTATAAGCTTAGCGAGGAGGTACCAAAGTAATCCAGAGTGGATCATCGGGCGGTCAAGAACATCCTGAAATACACGAAAAGGACTAAGGATATGTTTCTCGTATATGGAGGTGACAAAGAGCTCATCAGAACGGCAGTTACGTTGATGCAAGCTTTGACATCGATCCGAGACGATTCTAAATCGCAAACCGGATACGTGTTACACTAAACGGAGGAGCTGTCGGTTGGTGCAGTTCTAAACAAAGCGTCGTGGCGGGATCTACATGTGAAGCGGAATACATAGCAGCTTGGAAGCAGCTAATGAAGGAGTGCGGATGAAGGAGTTCATATCCGATCTAGGTGTCATACCTAGTGCATCGGGTCCAATGAAAATCTTTTGTGACAATATCGGAGCAATTGCTTTAGCAAAGGAATCCAGATTTCACAAGAGAACCAAACACATCAAGAGACGCTTCAATTCCATCCGGACTTAGTCCGGTGGGAGACATAGAGATTTGCAAGATACATACGGATCTGAATGTAGCGAACACGTTGACTAAGCCTCTTCCACGAGCAAAACATGATCACACCAAGACTCCATGGGTGTTAGAATCATTACTATGTAATCTAGATTATTGACTCTAGTGCAAGTGGGAGACTGAAGGAAATATGCCCTAGAGGCAATAATAAAGTTATTATTTATTTCCTTATTTCATGATAAATGTTTATTGTTCATGCTAGAATTGTATTAACCGGAAACATAATACATGTGTGAATACATAGACAAGCAGTGTCACTAGTATGCCTCTACTAGACTAGCTTGTTAATCAAAGATGGTTAAGTTTCCTAACCATAGACAAAGGAGTTGTCATTTGATTAACAAGGTCACATCATTGGTTGAATGATTTGATTGACATGACCCATTCCATTAGCTTAGCACCCGATCGCTTAGTATGTTGCTATTGCTTTTATCCATGACTTATACATGTTCCTATAACTATGAGATTATGCAACTCCCATTTACCGGAGGAACACTTTGGGTACTACCAAACGTCACAACGAATCGGGTGATTATAAAGGAGTACTACAGTGTCTCCAAAGGCGGATGTTGGGTTGGCGTATTTTGAGATTAGGATTTGTCACTCCGATTGTCGGAGAGGTATCTCTGGCCCTCTCGGTAATGCACATCACTAAGCCTTGCAAGCATTACAACTAATGAGTTAGCTGTGAGATGATGTATTACGGAGCGAGTAAAGAGACTTGCCAAGAACGAGATTGAACTAGGTATTGGATACCGACGATCGAATCTCGGGCAAGTAACATACCGATGACAAAGGGAACAACGTATGTTGTTATGCGGTCTGACCGATAAAGATCTTCGTAGAATATGTAGGAGCCAATATGGGCATCCAGGTCCCGCTATTGGTTATTGACCGGAGACGTGTCTTGGTCATGTCTACATTATTCTCGAACCGTAGGGTCCGCACGCTTAAGGTTTCGATGACGGTTATATTATGAGTTTGTGTATTTTGATGTACCGAAGGAGTTCGGAGTCCCGGATGTGATCACGGACATGACGAGGAGTCTCGAAATGATCGAGACATAAAGATTGATATATTGACGGCTATATTCGGACAGGAAAGGTTCGGAAGTTTCCGGAGAAAACCTGAGTCTTGGGAGGGTTACCGAAACCCCGGGAAGTAATGGGCCTTATTGGGCCAAAGGGGAGAGAGAGGGCCGCACCAGGAGGTGGCGCGCCCCCCATGGGGAGTCCGAATTGGACAAGGAGGGGGCGCGCCCCTTTCCCTCTCCCTCTCCTCTCTTCCTTCCCCTTCCTCCTTCCTAGTTGGACTAGGAAAGGGGAGTCCTACTCCCACTAGGAGGAGGACTCCCCCCTCCCTTGGCGCGCCTCCTAGGGCCGGCCGACCCTCCCCCTTGCTCCTTTATATACGGGGGCAGGGGGGCATCCTAGAACACACAGGTTGATCCTTGAGATCGTTCCTTAGCCGTGTGCGGTGCCCCCCTCCACCATATTCCACCTCGGTCATATCGTAGCGGTGCTTAGACGAAGCCCTGCGTCGGTAGAACATCAAGATCGTCCTGCACGCCGTCGTCTTGTGGAACTCTCTCTCCGGAGCTTTCTGGATCGGAGCTGAGGAGCGCCACCGAGCTGAACGTGTGCCAAGAACTGGAGGCGCCGAGTAACGCGCGCTGGATCGGTTGGATCGCGAGGAGAACGACGACTACTTCCTCTACGCCAGATCGCTTCCGCTTCGGTCTACGAGGGTACGTAGACAACACTCTCCCCTCTCGTTGCTATGCATCACCATGATCTTGCGTGTGCGTAGGAAAATTTTGAAATTACTACGTTACCCAACAACAACTTCCTCCATCGATGATGACCTTGACGGACCTTCCGTTGATGCCGGCCTTTGTGTGGAAGATGTGGCATCTTTGGTCGTCTTCTTGTTGATGTTGAAGAGTCAAGACCTTGGAGACAACGAGGGCGGGGCTCGAATCCTCATCGCAAAAGACTTGATCATCTTCATCTTCGTTCACTCGCCGGTGCATGGCCACTTGCTCAAGGGCTTCCATCTCCTCATCACTCATTGAGTCATATGTGCCGTCGTCGTTGAGGATCATGGTGCGCTTGTTGGTGCATTCGTAGGACTTGTGGCCTCGGCTGCCGCAAGTGAAACACTTGAAGGAGCTTGTTTTGATGGTCTCATCGGTCGGAGTAGATGATGAAGCACGCGGCTTGAAGTTGCTTGTAGTAGGAGGAGGATGACTTGAACTTGTCGAATTTCTCTTGTAACTCGACTTGTCGTCGTTGTTTGTAGAAGGTTTGGTTGATGTAGATGTTGGAGGAGGTGTTGAAGCTTGGTTGTTGGATAAGCCGTAGGTCTTGGACGAGTACTTGGCGTACTTGAAGTCATCTTGCACTTGATGTTCCGCCTTTGTAGCTTGATGCACGATCTCAATGAGGGTGGAGTATGGTTGGAAGTCGGCGATCTTCTTGATGGGATGATTGAGTCCATTCAAGAAACGTGCCATAGTTTGCTCATCATCTTCCTTCACATTGGCTCGAATCATGGCTATCTCCATTTCCTTGTAGTATTCTTCAACACTCTTTGTTCCTTGCTTGAGGAGTTGGAGTTTCTTGAAGAGGTCTCGGTTGTAGTAGGTTGGCACAAAACGTGCTCGCATGACATCCTTCATTTGAGCCCAAGTGGTGATTGGAGGCTCACCTCTTGCTTGTCGCCTCTCAAGGATTTGTTCCCACCATATGAGCACATAGTCTTGGAACTCAAGTGATGCCATAGCTATTTTCTTCTCTTCATCGTAGTTGTGCAAATGAAAGATTTTGTCGACCTTCAATGCCCATGAGAGGTACTCTTCGGAGTCATTGCTTCCAGTGAACTTGGGCATGGTGAATTTGAGCTTTCCATATCGTTGCTCTTCATTGTGTTGTTGGCGATGGTGATGATGACGTCCTTGACGTGGATTGCAATCGTCTTCATGTTGCTCTTGGCGTGGAGGAAGACCATGATCAACTTGCTCTTGTTGAACTTGAGGTTGAGGTGGAACTTGACGAGCTTGTGGAGGAGCTTGAGGGACTTGACGTTGTACATGGGGTTGGTAGTTCCTCTCTTGGATTTCTTCTCGAAGGGCTTCCTCTTGATTGCGCCATTCGCGTTTTCGGTTGGTGAAGGCTCGACTTGATTCTTGAAGGGCACGTTGCGCCTCAAGAGCTTGCGCTTCTCGTTGTTGTTGTTGAAGACGTTGAGCCTTGGCGTCTTGTTCATCTTGGTGTAGACGCGCTCGTTCTTCCTCTTGGCGTCGTAGTCGTTGTCGTTCTTGAGCTTGGGCAAAAGCGGCTTGGTTTGATTGAGGACGAGGGACTTGCTCATCGACTTGCTCTTGTGAATGCTTCTCATGTAGCGGGTTGCGAGATGCATGACGGTCTTGACGCGCGGCTCGTCGAAGAGTGTTCGAAGTAGGTGTACTTGAGTCGTAGAAGGTGTCGTCGGAGTGTCGACTCGGACGGCTCTGTCTTGAGGATGAAGAAGTGGAATGATGCCGGTTTCTCATCAAGGCGCGGATCTCGTCCATTCTTGCATCATTCTCTTGCTTGTGAGCGTCGAACTTGTTGTCGAAGTAGTCTCTTGTACGTTGCTCAGAGAGTCGCAAGTCGGTGGCGAGGTTGTCGATGCGGTCGCTCATTGCTTGTTGCTCTTGGTGCAATGCTCGTTGTGCACCAAAGAGGTGGCTCTTGGTGACGTATGATGACATGTCGTCGTCTTGCTCGAGGAAGAGTGGGTTGGTAGAAGTACTTGGCCTATCCATCATTCCAAGCAAAATATGTGAGTTGTAGAAGGAGAAGAACTTATACCAATGTACCTTTGACCGATGTTGATGATGAATTAAGTTCACTCAAATGCGGACAATGAAATAGCACTATTGGTACCAATCCTTGTCGGTTCTCACACCTACACAAATAAAAGCTTATGGTGGAGTTTGGTGAGGATGGTGGCACAAAATTTGATGCAATTGTAAGTGAGCGTCTATAATGTTGGAAAATGTACACAAATTTGCAAATGCAACAAGTGGACCAAGCAAATAATGGTACACGGAAACACACACGCAAATAGATAAGTGGGATTGTGCAAACCAAAAGTGAGCCAAAATGTGGAATCCACGAAAATGCTCTTGTTGCACAATACTAGAGAGACGCTAGCACGATTGCACAATAGACGGATACGAAACTTGTGCACAACCTACTAGGCAAAAATGCAACTATCTCTATCCCACGTATGCTATATGTATGGTATTTGATTGCTATGATCCAAGATGATCCAATGTGACAATCTTAATGTAGTATGATGCTATGGTTCTTGCTCATAAGCTCTTTGCTTATCTTTCCTCTTTGCTTAAAAGCTTGGGTGGCTCTTTCACTTTTGAGCTCTTTTCTCATGCAAAACTTCACGAACCAAGATAGCAATTGTGTATGCTATGACAACTTTGTGACACACAAATGGATCCCAAGATATGCACGGTATGTATACTATGGAGTATGATCACTAATGTGCACAAGTCACGTTGCCGGCAATACTCAATGGCTAGTCTCGATGGGTAAGCTACGCAAAAGTAAGGCCATGTGGGTATCAATGCAATTGCAAGGTGTGATAAAGATGTCGATGATGTTACCGTCCTTGGCGATGATGTGATCCTTGCGAAGATGAGTCGAGGTGATGATGAAGTCGAACCGTACCTAGATAGCCGAAACACAAGAGGACACGGAAACCACGACTCAAAATCTCAAGGACCAAAATGTGGCAAAATCGTCATAGGATGTATTGGGGAGGATGGTGGTGTATGTGGTTTTGGAAGATGTGGTGGAAGGTGGGGTGGTGGAGGGGGTTAAACTGAAGAATTTCAGTTTTGTCAGTGTTTCACAGACGTCCGGTGTTTTCCGGTCGTCCGGCCGTTCTTGGGGCTCCGGACGTCCGTAAAGGGTCGGTCGTCCGGCGAGGTCGGGGTCAACGCGAGTTGGGCCTGGGCGATTTTGATGTGGAAGAAGGTGGTGAGGTCAAAATTGAGCAAATTGATGGATGGAAAAGGGTGGGGAGGGTGGGAAAAGCTAGATCCACACGTGGCAACTCAAATCCATGGACCAAATCCAACAAAATTTCAACTCATCAACAAATTACACAAAAAAATTGGGGCTATTTTTGGTGGGGAATTTTAGGATTTAGGACAAAAACAACAAAATTAAGCTAGAAAACAAAGGGTAGGGGCTCCAAAAACGTGATCAACCTGGCTCTGATACCAAGATGATGTAGGGCGGAACCCTAATCGGAGATCTTTCACGTTTGGAGGGGATCCTACGAGGAGAACACGACGAACAAACGGAAGAACACAAGAACAAACACTCAAGAGGAACACTAAACCGACAAGTTTGGATTACACAAGGGCTAGATCACGAACACATAAGGCAACACAAGATTCAAAATCAACAAAGGAAAGATACACGAGTAGCCGTTCTTCTCCGTGAGGAGGTCTTGATGGGGTCCACCCTAGAAGGGGGTCTTGAATCCGCTTGGGGATCTTCTTGAAGAGGTCTGAGCTCCGAGGAGAAGTAACCAAGTGGATGAGCAAGGCTCTCACACAAACATGAGCTAAACCAATGCTAACCCTAGAAAGGTGGGGAAGAAAGAGTATATATAGTCTAGGGGGCGAAGGGGTACAAGGGCTGCGGCCCCAAATGAAGTCAACACACAGGCGTCGGACGTCCGGAGGTCACGGTCGTCTAGAGGCTCGAGAGGGTCCGGACGTCCGGAGGCCTTCAGACGTACGTAAATTCGGCTCAGGCGCACATCGGTCGGACGTCCGGAGGCTTTCGGACGTCCGTAGATTCGGTTCGGGCGTGCGTCGGTCGGACGTCCGGAGGCTTTCGGACGTCCGTAGATTCCATTCAGTGCTTTCAGTGCCGGACGTCCGGGAGGGCGTTGGTCGTCCGTGGCCTGGAGTTCGGCCGGACGTCCGGACATGGTCGGACGTCTGATGCCTGAGCTGCAAAGATCCTTTCTTCTTCTTCTTCAACATGCTTGGGGTCCTCGTCGTCTTGGCTCTTGGAAGTAGTTGTTCCTTGGCTTATCTCCATGTACCTAATTATACATAGGGTTTCCGAATGAGGTAGTAGCCATGTCTCTTGAGTAGGAGGAGGGAGTTCGGAGAGGAGCGAGTTCACCTTATCTTCGATAGCCTTAGCTCGGGCTCGCGTCATGGGTCCACGTGATGTTGAGGAAGATGTAGGTGCGTCCATGGGGATGAGTGAGGGATGCTCCGCATCAGTGGTGGTTGATGAAGAAGCAACCGTCCCTAAGTAGCCTCAACACCTTAGGAGACTCAAGTCACTACTCAAACAACCTCAAATGCTATGGGGATCAAAATGGGTTAGGTTGCGGAAGGCTATGGTGGTATTGCGGATGATGTGGTGGAAGCCCTAGGCAAAGATGCCAAAGTACCAAAAAAATGATGGTTTCAAAAGGTGGTGAAACCAAGGTGAGGACCTCGGGCACGTCGATAGCTTCAAAACGAGCCAAAGAACACTCAAATCGGAGTTCGGAGTGAAAAATTATGATGAAAACGGTGAAGAAGGCTGATGCTGAAATTTCGTGCAATGTTTCGGGTTAGGCCGGAAGTTCCAGGGTTAGGGCCGGAAGTTCTGGGCTCCGGAAGTTCCGGGGGTCGCGGAAAAAGTCTCGGGGAAGCCGGGGGATTTTGGGGAAACTTTCTGTTTAGCCCGGAAGTTTCGGGGCAAGGACGAAAGTTCTGGGGGAGGCCGGAAGTTCCGGGGGTCGTGGAATTTCGTCCGGGACGAACCCTAAATTCCAGATCTGAGAAGGGGGGGGGGGTGGAAAAACTCGATTTCCAAGGTCAAAATTGGGGAGATTTCATGGATGGAAAGGGGAAAAAAGATGGGGGAAAGCTAGATCCACTTGAAACACAACGAATCCATGGATAAAATCAACAAAACATCATTCAAACCAACAAATCACAAAAAAAATTGGGGGCTATTTTTGGTGGGGATTTTCGGATTTAGGACGAAATCAACAAAATCAAGCTAGAAAACAAAGGGTAGAGGCTCCAAAAACGTGATCAACGTGGCTCATGATACCAAGATGATGTGGAGTGGATCTCCGTACGGCTGATCTTTCACGTTTGGAGAGGATCCCTACGAGGAACACGAAGAACGAGCGGAAGAACACGAGGGAAATCACGGGGGAAAACACGAAGAACACTCAACCAACAAGATTCGATTACACATGCGCTAGATCGATGAACACAAAGAGAGATACAAGATCCAAAGTCAACAAAGGACGATACAAGAGGTAACCGGGTTCTTCTCCGTGAGGAGGTCTTGATGGGGTCTTCTCCGTAAAGGAGGGTTGAATCCAAGAGGATCGTCTCTGTAGAGGGGCCGCGGTCTCTCTCGTGGAGTAGATCCGATATGGATGAGCAAAGCTCTATCTCTAATGAGCTATCGCAATGCTAACCCTCACTAGGAGGAGGGGGTGGTCTATTTATAGTCTAAGCCATGCAGGGGTAAGTGGGAAAGGGTTACATGGGCTTCGCCCAGTCTTTACCTGTGACGCAGGTAGGAAGTTCAGACTCCAAAGTTCGAGCAGGTTCCGCCGGGTTACAGGCTATCCAGAGAGTTGGCGGCGCTCGGGCTGGCTGACTGGGGCGAAGGTTCGAGGCAGGCCGGAAGGTCCGGGGCGGAAGTTCGAGGCAGAGGCCGGAAGTTCCGACTTTCAAGCTTGTTCCTGCTTCTTCTTCCTTCTCCTCTTCCATGCTTGGCCTTGGTCCTTGGATCCTCCATGGTCGTCTCGGTTGTACCTGAGTGTATGCAATGTCCATGCATGAGGTAGTAGCCATGTCTCATATGTGGAAAGTGACGATTCAAAGAGGAGTGAGTTCACCTTGTGTCCAATGGCGTATGGTCGAGGTCTCATCATATGTCCTCTTGGGGTTTGGGGAGTAGTCGAAGTGTACATGGGGATGACCGTAGGATGCTCTGCATCATTTATGAAGTGGCATCTTGTATATTTCGTCCAAGGCTTCATGCACTCATTATGGTGGCTTCAAAGTCCTGAAATCATCACTTGTAACTCCGTTCTTGTTCCCCTTGCGCATGCCATCAACTCCATGCTTGTTCATGCTCCAATGTTCATCCCTCTTATCCATGCCAAGCCCTTCATTTGTAAGCAAAACAAATGTATCCAATTTAGGCAGCATCATATTCTCATGAACATTAAAATCATTACCAAGAAACGGAAGTACCTGATAATTTAATTGGCGTCTTGCGAGCTCTAGTAATTGGTCCAAGATATGTAGTAGTAGGGGTTGTGGGTGTAACAATGGTATTGATGTCCTCATCACCAACATACCCCAAATCAAAACTGGCAAAAGTCCACCATTTCATGAAAACCTTCCATCATCCACTCCTCCTGTATGCTCCGGTTCATTTACATCCAAAGACCTCATTAAAATCACCAAAGACAAATCCACGGATTATCAAATTGTCCTCGAAGAAACTGTAACAACTCCCAACTATTCTTCCTGTTTGCTCTTGATGGTTCCCCATAAAATCCACTAAACCTCCATTCTCTATCACCCATATTTATATTTCTGACATGAACGTCAATATGTGATCTACTAAAAGATTTAAGGCTGACCACGGACTCGTCGTTCCAAAAAAGCACTAGGCCTCCACAAATACCTTCAGATTTAACGACAAATGCATGTCTAAAACCCAAACGAAACCTCATATCATGTGCTCTCTTAGCGGACAGTTTGGTCTCGAGAGAAAGACCAAGCTTGGGTGATGTGGCCGTATCAAGCTACAATTTTCCTAAAGCCTCTCGGCCGCACTGGCCCAAGCGATTAATGCTAAAGATATTCAGTGTTCCGTGGTACTCTCCGAGAGAGCCCACCGATCTCGAGTTGGCTGAGTTTAAGTCTTCAACATCTTCCTTGTGCCTCTGTACCATTTCTTTTGAATTTTCCATACCTTCATATGCCTCCTTTCCAGTAAGTAATATCAATAGCCCATACATTGCCATCTCTTTGAACATGATAAACATTTCTCTCTGCCAATCATCCATATCTTCACCAAAATTATCATGCCTCATATCCAGTGGCATAGATGAAAACATTGATATGGATATCATTTCACCAGGACCGATAATAAAAATAAATATAGGATACCAACCTTGCGATCCAAATTCCCCTGCTTGACTACCATTTCGTTCACTATGAATGTCCATCGCCGGCATGTCGCCAAGTCTCTCACGTCACTAGCCTACTTAACTCTTCAACCACACATTCATATTCCCGAACAGTGGCTAATTACCAACACTTCAAAACGAACCGTATAAGGATTTGGCCCAGATCCCCATGAGTTAGCGGATGCGCATGATATCGCGAGCATCTGTGCTCGTGACCAATTACTGCATGTTCAGAAGAAAAACTCTTCTCCAACTAACAACTTGCCATTCCAGCCACCCTCGCCCGCCAGTGGACAAAAATGATGGCAACCACTCACCGGAGCCGGATTCCTCTCTCCGTTCGCCGTCTTCCTAGCAGTTGGCTAATTACCAATACTTCAAAACGAACCATATAAAAATTTGGCCTATATCCTCATGAGTTAGGGGACTCGCACGATATCGCGAGTATTAGTGCTCGTGACCGGTTACTGCACACCGTGAAGAAAAACTCTTCTCCAACTAACAACTTTGCCAGCCACCCTCGCGAGTCTGAGTAGACAAAAACAAAAATGGTGGCAACCACTCACCGGAGGTGGCTTCTTCTCCCCGTTCGCCGTCTTCCTAGCAGACAACCCATGAAAACGCCCGTCTGCATCCCGATCCCCACACGATACCGCGCCCGCCTCCCGCGCTGCCACCTTTCCCGTTCGAGTGACCCCACCCCACCTCGGAGGCACAGGCTACCGACTCCTGCGCGTCGCCTTCGCGTGCGGCGGCGCGGGGGGCACGTCTATGCCGCGTTCGCGCTCGCCGAAGAGGTCCATGCCTCGCTCCCTGGCTCCCGCTCCCTCTTCCTCGGCGCCCCCGCCCCGTCCCTCGAGTCCGCCACCGCCGCGTCTTCCTCATACCCATTCGCCCCCGTCCCTCCTTGCCTCCCCCGCGCGCTCCTCGCCGCGGCGCTGCACCTCTACCACTTCCGCCCCCACGTCCTCGTCGCCACCGGCGGTCCCCCCGCCCTGCCCAGCTGCCTCGCCGCGCTGCTCCTGGGACTCCCTTTCGTGATCCAGGACCAGGACGCCGGCCCCGCCCCTGCCACCCGCCTCCTGGCCCCCCTCTCTCGCCGCGTCTTTCTCGCGTTCAACACGCCCGTCCGCCTCCTCCCGAAGCGCAAGTGCGCCGTCTACGGGAACCCCGTCCGCATGTCCATCCGCAACCGCAGGATGTCCAAGGCCGCCGCCATGGCGCGTTTCTTCCCCAGGGCAGGGCTGGTGGAGGCGGAGGGGATGGAGGTCGTGCTTGTGCTCGCCGGGACGGTCGGATCGCCGCAGATCAATGTGGCAGTACTTAACATGTATTACGAGATGCTGTCGAGAAGGAAAAATAGGTACATTATATGGCAGACGGGACCAGAGGATTTCTGCGAGATGGAGAGCCTCGTCAGGGCGCATCGCCGGCTGTTTCTGACACCGTGAGTTCCCTTCCTTTGGCTGTATGACGTTGTTTGTACTTGGGATGTCAGTTTCTAGCTGTTAATTGGCCTGCACTGGGGATCTTGCTGTATTAATGGGAATGTGAACTTTCTTGGAAGATGCATGTCCGTTTGGCTGTATGATGGTGAGAAAAATAAAATGGTGGATTGATGACGTGGCATGTGTAGTGAGGTGAACTGTGATCTTTTCACTTTTGCTCCAATTAAACATGGTTTAGGTAACATGGTACCATTCAGTCAAGCGAAGATCTACCTTCTATCATGACAGTACTAATTAGTATTCAGAACTAGGAGAAGACATGATTGTGATATTCCTACAAGCACCACGGATAGCATTACGATACCATTTCTGTGTTATGATCTCATAGCCTATGTTCCACTTCTTCTGAAACTAGAGTGTATTGGTAACAAAACCTTTACATGGTACTTGATCCAAATTTGACCATAGCTCATAATAATGGTGCAATAGAGAGTATTAAGATATTTCCTCTTTCTGACGAATTCCCTTGCAGTAGTAACACTATTATCAAAGTTACTGACAAAAGAAAGAAAGAACACTCTTTCTAGTTCTGATTTGTTATGTAACTCTAATCCGGTCTCAAATCATGATGTTGGTTCGGTTGCTGCATCAACTTAGTCTGTATTTGCAGATTCTAATTTCAACAACATGGTATGGATCTTTGGCAGTCCATGATATTTTGTAATGTGCATTTGTGTAATGCTCTAGCAGAGCAGTTTTAGTATTGGTTGAATTGTTTTTGTTTTCCAAGCTTTGTTGTAAGTTCTCCATACTGATTTATCGTATCTCTTCATATGAAGATTCTTGCATGAAATGGACATGACATATGCTGCTACTGATGTTGTCGTTTCTCGAGCTGGTTCTGTGGCTTGCACTGAGATATTGGTCACTGGGAAACCGCAATTCTGGTATCATATATCACATCAAGTTACTTGTTATGTAATTCCATTTGTTTTCTTTTTATGTACCTAATCCTACCTTTTAACAACAGAACGCAACCAGGTTAACCTTTGCTGTGCTCAAATTATAACTTTCATGTTTAATAATTTGCATATTTTAAAACCAATCCTCTTTGCTGTGTTAAAAAAAAAACTTGGATGTTCTAATGAAATTGATGTTATGAGTTGTGTCAAAGCTTAAAGAATAACCATATAGTAACATATTTAGAGTGCAACAACTAGAAAGGTCTTCTCCCTTCTCAGGCCCATAAAATGACCAATGCCGTCATGCTGTGCCAAAGACCTATGTGCTGCTGAAAGTATTTTTTATTTTAAGTTAACAGAAAAGGTGGACTAATAATGTGCATTTATTGGCCACAAACTGCAAAACCAAACTACAGTACATGTTACACGTTTTATCCTTTTTCTCAAAATTTGTCCATGCAACTTTGTTCAGATAATGTTTCCTCTTTCTTTCAGATACCCTTACCGACAATTGTGGATGACCATCAAACGAAAAACGCGTATATCATGGAAGATGTCATGGGAGCAAGGGTCATAACAGAAGATGAACTTGATTCTAGTAGCCTAACATGCATAATTGATGAAATTGTTGGTATGTGACATCAACTTACTTTCATGAGTTATACATGATAATATCAAACACTGAGGAAGCAATTTTTATCATGGCAATTGTTGGAATTCGAACTTACTTGTTTTAGACTTAGCATGCTTTGCAAGGTCAAAATTGATTATACTAGATGGAAACAAAAAGTTGCACTTGAATTGAATTGTCCCCTTATTAGTTTGTAGTACTTTCGACCAGGGCACTTGCTCAAGTATTGTCGCGTGTGGGAAACACAACACCAGGGAGCAAGGGATGCCCCCATTTTTGGTTCGGTGAGGGGCGGAGAGACACACGAATCCTACCTCTATGACATGGTAATGTTTACCTGTGTTCGGTCACGAGAAGCGTGAACGCCTCACGCCTTCTCGGATTTGCTCACTCGATGTGATGACCAAAGTTTACAAGAGATGGTTTCTGTTACTGAGGCCGCCGGGACTAAGAAACGGGCTCTAGTATGTGGGTGTAGACTTGCTGAGAGTCGAACCACGATCTGGGTAGCACGAACCTCCTTTTATAGTTCCTAGGGGTGGCCAGAATTGCTACAAGCCAAGAATATGGTAGTTATGCGATTGGAGCACCTAACTCATTAAATGTGAGAGGCACGTGTCGTCAGATTCCGTTGCCATCGGTACAACCTTTCCACACAAGAAATAGCATCTTTCTTGTCGGTTTTGATGGTGATAACATCCCAAGGCCCTTGCATTTTGAGGCGTGGTAAGCATAATGAGATGCCGCCAGCCAACGCGAGCCGTAGTATCTTTGTTGTAGGGAATTGGGGTATCGAACGTCAAAAGTGATGCTCTGGCGAAAGTCGTCGAGATTCTTTGAATGTGACCGTAAGGTAACCCGTCCCAACGGCCGAGTGGATCCCGGGTTCACTCTCAAACGCTCCCATGGGGTGAAGATGCCTGCCAGATTTGCATGTTCTTGGAGAGGAGGTTGAGGCCAGCGCCACCATCAAACAACATCTTGGTGACCTTGATGTTGTTGATTGTAGGCGAGACTACTAGTGGGAGGATACCAACGCCCGTTGTGCAGTCGGGGTGATCCCCGACATCGAACGTGATTGGGATGGCGGACCACTTGAGTTGCTGCGTGGCCTCCACACTAGTCTTGAGCTCCTGCGACAACAGTTCTTCTTTTCTTGCCACTCCTAGCACCGCTCCTGAGTGTCCTCACTTTCCCGCAATCCTTGAGGTCGTGCATGGTACTCATGTGGACCGTGCACCACGACATTGTGATCAGCAGCAGCTAAAGCTTCCCCTTGTTCACCATCCTTGAGTTCGTGGGATCAAGCTCCGTGGCCAGGACTGAGCCCTGCTGATGCTTACGATTTCTTTTCTTGCCGGGACCACCGGATGTCCCGGCTACATCATTGTCAGCGGGAGCTTCCCTGGGAATCCTTATACCTTCCTCCGCGCGCGCACACTTATTAGCCAGCTGAAGGAGCTCGTATATAGTGCGCACTTGGTGCGTGTACAGCTTCTCGCACATCTTGGGATTGCGCACGTCCGCGTGGAACATGGCAATTGCTGTTGCGGCGTCGATGTGGGAATGCTTGTTGCACCTGGCCGAATCTCTGGATGTACTTGCGCAAGGGTTCGCCTGGATTCTGAACAAGAAGGCAAATCACTCTTGATCCCAGGCCCTTAATCGACCTTGGAAGCCCCAACGAATTGATCGCATAGGCCGTGTCAGGAGCGGACGGATTCAGCCAGGAGGTTCATCAACCAGGACCTGACATTGGGCTTGAGGGCCAATGGGAACCAATTGGCCATAGCCGTGCCGTCAGTCCCTGAGGCGTGCATCACGGTGATGTACACGTGCAAGAATTCGACAGGATTGGTCTTGCCATTGTACTCAACGGGCGCGCTGGACTTGAACTTGGCGGCCAGACCACTTGATGCAGCTCGGGTACGAACACAGGGCAACCCACGCCATATAACACTGACCCGTTCACGAGAACTACATCGTCCTTCGCCCGGCGACGCTCCATCCGGACGCGGGCGTCTTCGCCACGCTGGTCGGTGAGGTCGGTTTGGAGGTCTCGGTTGCGAGGCGGTGACGAAGATGTGCCAGTGTCTATCGTCTCGCCTTGCGTCACACTGTTTGTGGCGCTCATCCTGACGACAGACATGATCCTCGCCTCGTGGTTCCCGGGCCGAGGGACCGCATTTAGCCGGAATGCCCATGGCTACTTCTGGGCGGCGGGTCGCGAAAGCGGGCGACGCCGACTCTCGGGAACGCGCCGGGGCGGGATTATCGTGGGCGTAATCCATGAGAGCTACCAGCCTGTCAGCCTAGGCGCCGAGGCGCGACTCGTTTTTCGGTGCTACGGGCGGAAATCAGAGAGGGCTTGCACAACTGCAAGCGCGTGTTCTGGCCCGCGGATGCCTAGAGGTGGGTAGCGGCGCCAGCTCCCTCTCCGCATGGGGGACGATCCCCATGGCGCGCTGCGTCGTGCGAAGGATGCTGCAAGTCATGCTTTGAGGCATGGGTCCAAGAGTGCTCTTCGCTCGCAGCTCCACGCACGGAGAGCCGACCGCCCATCTCATGTGATGGGTGGCGAGAGCCGGGTGGTTGCGCCGGATCCGCAGAGCGTCGCGGAGGGGGAGGAGGTGCAGCGGCTTCCGCGCCGTTGGGATTCCTGGGCTCCCGCGAAGGGTGGCTCCGCACACGATCACCAGTGGCCATGGCATGGGAACCATCTCGATGGTCGTGAGGCCAATTGTGGGAGTTCTTGATGAGGAACACTAGATGAAAAATAAAAATAAAAATCATATGACAGATTTGTTTGGCTACTTCCAGATGCTTCCACTTTAGTGTAGTATTTCTTTTCTTTTCTACCCTACCTACTGTTTTCTAGAGTCTTCTAGTTGTGAGTAGCTATTAGTAGAATGGTGAAACTTAAATAATGTTTTCTAGAGTATTCCAGCTATAAGTAGAAGTAGGAAGTGTGTGAAGGCTTCCCAAAGCCTATAAATAGAGGTCCTCACCTCTACTTTTTAACGCGGACTATGTACCCACTACCTATAATAGAACTTGTTGTTCTTATATAAGATCTTGGAGTAGATCTTGTGCTCTAGGAGTTCTGGATTGAACTCTTGTTGCCATATTGGCCTACATTCGCCTCTAGAGCGATATCTAGCGCAGCACATTGAAGTTGTTACACATTGTGTAGCAACAAGGTGGAGTTGCTCCTCCACAACCTTTGTGCTGCTTCAGGTGGCATCAGAGCCTCGTTGACCCATACTAGTCCTTGCTGTCCTCTTCGAGAGCCAGCTGCAGCAAGCAATGGAGCAATTGGAGAAGAGGATGGGTGCTGCAGAACAATAAATCAGAGAGCCGCGTGAAGATCTTAATCGGAGATTTGACTTGCTGGTTGAGATGATAAGAAAGGGTGTCCCCCCTGCTGCCAATGAAGGAGATTCATCTAGAGAAGAAGATGTTCGACAAAGAAGGCGAGGTAATCTTGGAGCAAGACCGCCACAACAACGTGCTTCAAGAAGGCCAATTTATGTTGAAACTTGTTGAGTCAAGGGCGAGGTACCTCCGCATCGGATCGAGCCATTCGGTGGCTCGCGCATGAGTGTGTCACATGTGTGGCTGCTTGCACGGATCGGGACTAGGGGCTCCTCTTCTAGGTCACCCCTCTCATGGGCTTGGGCCCAAGAGACAGATCTAGATGGGCTAGGGCCCATACCGTTCAACACTCCCTCAAGATGGTTGGTAGATATCTATCATGCCCATCTTGTCAACGCCAAGTTCTGATCCTTTGTTCCCAGTCCCTTTGTCAAGCAATCGCAAACCACGCCAGAGTGACATAAGTAAGGCCGATGATCCCAGCATCAAGTTTCTCTTTAATGAAGAAGCGATCAATTTCCACATGCTTCGTCCTATCATGTTGAACTGGGTTATTAGCAATGGCTATAGCTGACTGATTGTCACACCACACCCTCAAGGGTCCCTTCCTTAAAAGCTTCAACTCGCACAGTAGGTGCTTCACCCAGAGCATATCACACAACTCTTGAGATAAAGCTCTATACTCAGCTTCTGCTATTGATCTAGACACAACAGCCTGTTTCTTGCTTCTCCATGACACCAAGTTTCCTCCCACAAACACACAGTAGCCTGAAGTTGATCTTCTATCATCTTGACAGTTAGCCCAATCAGAGTCACTATAGTCATCCACCTCAAGATGTCCACTCTTTGCAAACCACAACCCTTTACTCGGAGTCCCCTTCAAATATCTCAGGATTCTGTGAACAATATCAAGATGCCCACTCCTTGGTTCATGCATGTATCTGCTCACCACCCCCACGACATACGTAATGTCAGGCCTGGTATGACACAAGTACAATAACCTCCCAACCAGCTTTTGATAATCTTCCTTATTCACTAGCTCACCTGATTGTGCCATTACTTGATGATTTTGTTCAATCGGAGTAGGGGCTGCACGACATCCCATCATGCCCATGTCAGCCAAGTGATCCAAGGTGTATTTTCGTTGGCACAAAGATATTCCCTTCTCTGTTCGAGCCACTTCTATGCCAAGGAAGTACTTTAGATTGCCCAAGTCTTTTACCTCAAACTCCTTGCTCAGACACCCCTTCACTCTCTTTATTTCCTCCTCCTCATCTCCAGTGATGATGATATCATCAACATACACTGCAAGAATGGTGATCTTCTTATCAGTGTGTCTATAGAACATCGTGTGATCACCATTACATTGGCCATAACCCATATTCCAACAGCCCGTCTGAACCTATCAAACCATGCCCTCGGCGATTGCTTCAGACCATACAAGGATTTCTTCAGCCTGCATACCTTCCCCGTAGTCCGTTCTGTGCCAAAACCTGGTGGTATCTCCATGTATACCTCTTCTTTCAAGTCACCATGTAAGAAGGCATTCTTGACATCTAACTGGTGCAGTTTCCACCCAAAGTTTACAGCACACGAGACCAATACCCTTATTGTGTTCATCTTTGCAACTGGAGCAAATGTCTCATCATAGTCAATTCCATAAGTTTGATTATATCCTCTGGCGACCAATTTAGCCTTATACCGTTCCACCTTGCCCTCAGGATTCTGTTTCACGGTAAAAATCCACTTACAGCTCACTACTTTCTTTTACGCGGCAATGTGGTTAGCACCCATGTCTTGTTCTTTTTTTCAGTGCTTGTAACTCCTCTATCATTGATTCACGCCACTTCAGATCTTGCTTCGTAGCCTTCCAATCCTTAGGGATAGACATAGTTTGTAGAGAGGCAACAAACGCCTTGTATGAAGGTGACAAAGCCTTGTAACACAAAATTGCCAATATCAAGGTCATCACAAGCATCATCCTTTGGCAGAGCCTTCCTTGCTACCTCACCCTTCCTTGCCGCTTCACGTGTAGGTTTTCGCAACACAATGGGCAGCTCCACTGTGTCAGATGAGCTTGCCTCACTGCCTTGCTGCTCCCCCTGCACTCTTGCCTCACTGCCTTGCTGCTCCCCCTGCACTCTTGCCTCCCTGCTTTTCTGCTCCCCCTGCACTTGTGGTTGCCGTTGAGAGTACACCAGGGTATTCGTCTGCCATCGGTCCCGAACAGGAACATGGAGAGCACCAATCTTAAGTGTATCGACAGTTGGCTCGACATGAGCCTGCACATCATTATCAGTGAGGGTACTAACCGGAATTGTACCCACTATTGGTTGAACCCGAGCTTGCATATCATTATCAGTGTTAATGTCCACATAATCACCATGAGTATGAGACACATCCTTCTCCCCCTCTTGACCATCACGCACAGGGTGTAGGTGGTCAAGCTCGCAAACAAGAGATCGAGATCACCGGCTCACCATAGAATGGCTCAGACTCCCTGAAGGTAACATCCATACTTACAAGCCTGCATTTTTCAGAGGGACACCAACATTTATACCCTTGCTGACTAGACGAGTATCTCAGAAAGACACACTTCACTGCCCGAGGATCAAGCTTTCCAATAGAAGGTCGGTGATCACGAACAAAGCAGGTACTGCCAAACAACTTTGGGGAACAACAAACTTATTATCTCCAACTAGCAACTCAGACGGAGATTTCATGCCTAGTATCCTGGAAGGTGTCCGCTGATCAAGTATGTGGCTGTCATAACTGCATCATCCCACAAGAACTTAGGCACATTCATGGTAAACATCAACGACCGAGCAACCTCAAGAATATGACGATTCTTCCTTTTGGCCACTCCATTCTGAGGGGGGGGGGGGTGTCCGGACATGAAGTTTGATGTAGAATCCCTTGGTCAGCCATGAAAGCCCCCAAACTGTTGTTCACATACTCTCTGCCATTTTCGATCCGAGCACCTTGACCACTCAAACTGGTTCTTTACAAGAGCATGAAAGTTCTGAAAACAGCTAAACACCTCATCCTTGTGACGCATCAAGTAAATCCAAGTCATACGAGAATAGCAGTTAATAAAGGTAGCAAAATACTTCTTCCCATTCATTGACACCATGGGGCTAGTCCATACATCCGAATCAATAAGCATAAAAGGAGATATGCTCTTGAGGCTCGTGTGTGTTTTGCATATTCGCAAGCATCACACGTCAGCTTGCCCTTGCCTATGCCAACACATAACATCCGGAAATATTCTGCTCATCTTATCGAAAGATACATGCCCCATCCTACAGTGATGGATCATCGCCTGCTTCTCCTTGTCCTCCATGGTCGCAGCACACACCAAGTCCGGCTGCACCTCCTGGTCCATGTAGCAGAGCCCCTTACGCCTGGTGCCAGTCCCAACCGTCTGGCTCGTCCGTCGCTCCTGAATCAAGCAACCGAACTTGTCAAGGATCACACGACAGTCTATTTGATCAATGAGAGCACTGAAAGAGACCAAATTGATAGGAAAGGCTGGCACATGTAAAACCGACGATAGGGAAATGTTCGGAGTGCACTTTACTGTACTAACCCCTATGACAGGTTGTTTTGTGCCATCAACCGTTTGTATGGTGCCCGTGTGAGAGGGAGGATGCTTATTGTAAGACTCGAACACAGGATTTACTAGCAACATGCTTAGATGCTCCAGAGTCAAGAACCCACTCTGGAGCACTCTCATTAGTAGCAAGAGATGCTCTTTCCGGATTACCTTCATCAGTGGAGGCCCAGTGAGCAAAATCTCCATAGACAACATCATCTACATCTTTGCCTTTGGACGTCCCAATGTCTCCCCAGAACGGCCATGTGAGCCCTCGACCCCTCGAGTGTCCTGAGTAGCCACCTCTGCCTCTAGCAGCCTGGCCCCATGAGGTCTCTGAGTATCCACCTCTACCCCTAGCACTTCTGCCTCTGCCTGTTCCCCTCTGTTATATCCCCCTACCTCTGCCACGAGTTGGTCATTCTCTCTTCCAGTGACCTACCTCCCCACAGGTATGACATTTGGCGGGATCTCCCCACTCCATGCGCTCAGTGATTGCAAAGGTCGAAGCTGGCACAACCTTCACGTCTGCATGCTCAAGAGATAGGCGCACCTCCTCTTGAGTCATCGCTGCAATAGCCTCGGGAATGGTAGGCAGACTAGGTTGGTGCAACAGGGAAGCCTTCACGGCATCAAAGCAACTTTTGAGGCCAGAAAAATTTCAAGACACTGCGCTGCGTGCCATCCACTTGTGCCCCGACTCGATTGAAGCCGCGTCATAGAGTTCCAGGATCACAGTTATCTGGTTAGCCCAGAAGCTGCGGATTACGCCACGTATGTCATCAACGACATGCCATCATCTTGCAAAGAACCTAATCTTGTCCTCAATCTGAGCAATAAGCATGACATTGCCCTTGCCAGAGTAATGGGTGGATAGAATCTTCCATATCTCAGCAGGTGTGGATACCCCCTCCACAGAGCGTCCAATGGAGGGCACCATGGAGTTCAACAACCACACCATAAGTACAGAGTGGATGACCTTCCACCTCTTGCCCTCTGCACTACTCTTGTCCCCTGGTTCTACAACGGTGCCCAACAAATGTCCATCAAGCTCCTTCTGCTCCACAACCCACAAAGCCCTCCTGGACCAGCTCAAATAATTGGTGCCCCCCTCTAGCTTCATGTCCAGGGGCGACATTTCGAGCTTTTGAGCCACTTCCTCGAGGAACGATGGCCCCAGAGTTGGACTCGGCGAGGATCTTAGCGAGCTTCTCGAAAGCCTCAGCAAGAGCATTTGGTTCAGCCATCGTTTGGCGGGATAATCAGCAGCAGCAACCCTCAGGACTACACACTTCAGCTGTAGCAGCTCTCAACAGCAGCAGCAGAACTTAGCCTCAGCAAGTCTTCTTTCCCAAGCAGCAGCACCACCACCACAGCACCAAGCGCACAACAGCAAGAAAGTGGGAGGATTCTTTTTTTATTGTTTCCTATAACCCCACAAAGTCTATATCATAATCTCCTTCAAATTACATCAAAATATTTGTTGTTCCAAGCCCAGAGGAGTTCCACCTCTTCTACGAATACACAAAACCGGAGAAAAGGTAGTAAAAATTAATAAAAACTGAAAACTATGCAGAGCTTACATGAAAATGAGTGGAAACTAGTATCATGCATGATGGACATGAAAGTGGCTCAATGGGACATGATATGAGGAGGTTTTCTGCAAGAAATGAGCTATAAATTATGATGTAAAATGCATTGGTTAGCAACCTATGCCAACATAATAGCACATGCGCACAGGGGAAGTCGGCGGCATGTGCCGGCGCTGGGGTGACTGTTCACTACTAGGGAAAACCATAGCATAGCGTGGGTTGATGGCCTAGCGATGGCGCTTCTGACTAACTTTTAGCGATGGCGCTTGTTTTTACCAGCCATCGCTAACATACATATCAAGAGCGAGGGTTTGTACGCCGCCATCGCCGATCCCGCCAGAGTTGCTACGCCATTACCCGGCGCTACTGCTAATATTTTGTGTATTTTTTTCTATCCTGTATTTACGCTATATTTGTACAGGTTACATACACATACAATCTCATCATATCATACACATATTAGATTAAAGTGGACGGATCCAAGTTTAATCTAATCCGTGTTTCTTACACAACCTCTGATATAACAACTCATCATCCATACTCATATAATAATAACACATCATCATCATCCGTAGTCATATAACAACTCATCATCCGTAGTCATATATATAATAAATCATCATCATTCTAACACATGACAATTAAGTAGTACGACCTCCTCATCGTCATCTTAGTCATATAATAACTCACTATCAATATAGCACATGACAAGTTAGTCAACATTAGCTAATGGTTATCATCCTAGGTAATAACTCATCATTCTAGCACATGACAAGTACTAGCTGGACCCGCTTCTCTCTCTAAGGTAAAATAGCATAAAACAAGATAGCCCCTGAATCTCCATTATGGAGAATAGAGATCCACCTGTCTCCAATTTGTGGGTTGTGCACCATTTGTTGCCTCCAAGTAGTTCCCTGGGTTCATTCATAACTTTTCTCCATCCTTTGATTGTGAGGTCTTCATCTCTTCGAGAAATCGAGTATGGAGTGCGGTGAACCGTAGGCAGACTTGGCCGTAAGCTAATAATATCCATGTCACCTTCCATATACATCATATGAGGCACACAATCCTTCGCGAGTTTTTGTTGAAGAACATAATAATAACATAGTTAGCAATGTAGTTTAGCTTAAGAAGAATGTATGCAAAAGATGCACTGGTGACATAATAGTAAAGAATCTTACCATGCTATTTCCATGGATGTTACCGTAGTTCAACACGTGGACTAGTGGCACGTATTGAGCATAATTTGGGTTTATTTCATAATTGTTCCTGAAAGTCTCAACATCATTAATAAATGAGACGATGATTTTTATCCTTGCAAGTTAGTTCAGAGCCATAACTGTAGTAGGTATACCTTCCGTACATTTCTAACTGTACTAGGTATTGTCTACTACCTTCCGTACATTTCTTGAAGAATGGAAATAAGTTGTCAACTATTTTTAAATAAACAATATAAATTACTTAACAAATTTATTTGACAAACTCACATAGAGGTAGGGAAGCATATCCACATCCACCCAAATGTCGATATTATCTTCAATATCATCTTCAGGACGAATATTGAAGGTTATTTGCATATCCTCCTGAAATCCATAGGCCTTGCTTAGAGCTCTCCAATTCGAGCAACCAAAATGTGAGAGCGTAACCATGTTGAGTCCTAAGGTGAGCTTTCCTTGTCTCCATATTCTCACTATCTTGGAAACCGAGCTTCTCCAAGACATACATCTTGCATGGCAGGGAATGCTCTAGTCGAATTGTAAAAAACGAAAATTACACGTTGAAGCAAAGAAGCACAAGTCATGATTAATTACGAAAAAAATACTTGTCGTTACGTACCGTAAAAACATCGAAGGTCTTGTCCAGCTTGATGGTGAAGAACCTACCATTTTCCAGGTGAGGCATGTCACACATACCCTGGCTGTTGCCGCAGTAATCGCACTCAGGGATCCTATCATCGTTAGACATTTCCTGTGTGCATAATTCAAAGATTATAAATCGACGACAATTACCAGGAACTCAACACAAAGATCACTATTTAGCACGGGTTGACTTTCGGTTTGTCGAGTCTTCCTTGAAAACTCTCATCTCACGTGGTGTATATGGTGGGCACTCCCTCTATGATATATTTGACCGTCGGTGATGGTCGCTCCTCCCTTCGTTCCCAAGTGCATTACACCAAAATGTCTAGCACACGGGAACGAAGGAGAAGCAATCCCCACGACAACAGTTGGGATTCTTCCTCTCTGATATTTCGACAGTATATGGTGGACACTCCCTCACAAATATTTAGACCGTTGGTGATGGTCGCTTCCCCTCCTTCTCTCGTGCATTACCGAGGTATATCACGAGAAGGAGAGGAAACGACCCCCACGACAACAGTCGGGATTCTTTCTCTCTGATATTTCGACAGTATATGGTGGCATCCTTCTTTCAAGAACAGACTGAAAGTCACACAAGGAGCCCCGACAGAATGACAGTCAACCCATTACATATATCGAGTAATGACATAAAGAAAATGGCCTATGGTTTGCCAAAATGTCGTTTTATTCCTGTTCCGGCAAATCACAGCCACTCGATATTTCCTACTTTATAGCACAAGTCATGCTGAAATCATGGAAAATTCCGACATTACCTTTGCTAAAATAGGACATATTGAGTGCCTGAAATTTGCCGGAACGGAAATGAATCAACATTCCGGCAAAACATAGGCCACCCGGAGGTGTTCGCTGCAAACATATGCCACATGTCCAAAGAGACAACCAATACATGTCCAAATATCATCATACACATGTCCGAGGAGAAGAGAAGGAGGAGGTGGACTTTTAGCTCACCGACTCGGCTATAGAGGAAGCTCCCACGACGATCACTACAAAGCCTACATATTCCACCGAGTGAAAATTTTAGATCATCAAATCTCATATAACATTCTTTGATGACAAAGTGATAATGACATAAAAATAATTGAAGTGTCCAATACATTTCTATATTTTACTAAAAGTTTCTATACCTAAATTTTTTACTAAAAATTTCCATTACTAAATTTGATACCTAAAAATTTCTCATATAGCATTCCAATACATTTCTATATTGAAAATTTTCTATTACTATTTTTTACTAAAAGTTTCTATTACTAAATTTGATACCTAATTTTTTTCTCATATAGCATTCCAATACATTTCTATACCTAAAAAGTTTTATTGCTAAGAAATTTTGTACCTAAATTTACTATGCTGCATATATCTAAATTTCTCATATAGCATTCCAATACATTTCTATACCTAAATTTACTATGCTGCATATAGTGAGGAGGAGGAAGTAGGAGAGAGGAGGAGGAGGAGAAGGGAGGAGGAGGGAGGATGGCGGCCGGAGGAGGGAGGAGAGAGGAGGGTGGCCGGACAAAGAGGGAGGAGGGAGGAGAGAGGAGAGAGGAGGGATGCCGGAGGAGGACGGAGGAGGGCGGCGGCTTACCGAGGAAGGAGGAGGGAGGACGGCGGTGGCAATGCGGCGGTGACGGCGGGAGGAGGAAGAGGCAGAGGCAAAGGGAGTGAGAAAGTCGACGGGCACGGGAGGGGATAGGGCCCGCGCTACTGCTAAGCCCATTAGCAATAGTGCGTGTTGCATGCCCAACGCTACTGCTAGGTGGGGCCCACCAGCTGGCAGAGTGCAACCATAGTTGCAGCGCTGTGCTGGGCCCCCGTGCTACTGCTATCTATTTAGCAGTAGCGGGGCTTTCATCCGCCGTGCTGCTACTATAGGCAGCCCGTGCGGCACGGTTGGGACCACCTATCAGCAGCGCTTGTTGTCGAGCCCGCTACTGCTACTGTTTTACCTGTAGTGCGTGTTGCCACCTTGCGCTGCTGCAAATTAGCAGTAGCGCTGTGTATTAACCCTCGCTACTGTTAATCCTCCACCTATAAGGTATTTCCTAGTAGTGGTTGTGCGGTATCATGGGAAGGAGCATCCATAGTCAAGCAGTGGGGATGTAGCCAATGTCTGGTGAACCTCGTTAAGAAATCTCGGTGGCGTGTCTATTGTGATTGCTTGCTCCTTGGTAGATTGATTACATGACTCGGATTATTCTAACAAAGACTACATGCACATCTGTCTAAAGCAAATTGTTCGGATGATATTGAATTGCCATTATGTGGCCATGCATGTCTGATCACACCGACGAATGCACATGTTTTCTATGTTTTTTGCTACTTGCAAGAAATCTGCTATTCTTGATCGTTTGTGCATATGACATTTTTCGTCCCAGTTGTCATATTCCATGCTTTCGAACTGATGTTTCGTTGACCATTCTCATTATACAGGTGATGAGAAATTGATGGCAGAGATGTCTCAGAAGGCACTAAATGCTGCTCGACCAAATGCTTCGGCTGATATTATTCGTCACATCTGTTCACTGATTGGCCGAACTAACCCGACATAAATCTTGTTTTGCACATTACACGAACTCTTGTTTGCAGTAATCCACGCGCTAGTGTTAGTTGCTGGGATGCTGTGCAGCAGAACGGCATCTCATTCTTGAAGTCGAGACTGAAGATATAATTAATCTACTCCGTATTTTGGTTCACTTGAACGACAAAGCATCCAGGTAGCGAGTGGTGCCTACAGGAGTCCAGGAACTGCTTACTTGGGCTGTCACGTTCAGTAAGTAATAAAAAGATTCTAGTGCTACTAACTGTTAAAGAAGACCTCCTAACTGAGACCTGAGGCTATGCAAATTTACTCTAGTGTGGCAGAATTGCTGAATCTAAAACTAACTTAAGACTTCAGAGCATCGTACTCTGCATCTGCCTTTTTACAAAGGCTTATCTCCCATTTCATTCAGAAGGCTGAACTCCTTGGTGAAGTATTCCCTCCCTCCCACACGGAGGGCTGGAAAAAAAGCTCGAAGCTCGCGAGCTAAATGAGTAGCTCGTGACTCGGCTCGAATTGACTCGAACTCGAAGAATAACAAGTCGAGCCAAGCTTTATTCTAAGATCGTTTATAGATCAAGTTAAACGAGCCGAGTTCACGAGTACTCGTGTAACTCGTTAGGCTCGGTATAAAACTCACCCACCCAGCACCACCTTGCATCCCAGGCCAGTCGCATAGGCACAACACAGGGTCCATCCGTGTAACACTAGGCCCAACCACCTAGGACACACACGCCACAATAGTGAGAGACCAGTATGTCAATTCCTGTCCCGTCTCAGCTATTTCTGAATCATGAGTTCGCGACAGCGGCAGTGCTGCGTAAACCCACCTCTCGGGTCATGTACATGTTGCTAACTTGTTGATTATTGTGATCATGTGTATGTGGAATTGTGGTCATGTACATGTACTGACTTTGTGGTCATGTAACAAGTTATAAGTTAAGCTACTTACAATTGTGGTCATGTTGATGGTACTAACAATTGTAAGTTAAGCTACTTACAATTGTTTGTGAATATCGTACATGATTAATATGTACATGTTACATTCCCAATTAATATTTTTTTATCATATTCTTAAGGTTTTATGTTCATACCTATAACGAGCTCAACAAGCTAAACGGGCTATCTCGTGAGCTAAATGAGTTGAGCCAATCTTAGATTTGAGCTTGTTATAGTAACGAGTCGAGTCGAGCTAGCTCGTCAATGAAACGAGCTCTAGCGAGTCGAGCCGAGCTAGCTCGACCCGGCTCGAATTCCACCCTACACGGAGGGAGTAATAGCTAAGCATAGGAAAGGTTGCTGTTTAGAAAGTCAAAATACCGAGGGTTCTGTGTGAAAGAACAACCAGCAGTCGCATTTCTACTCCCAGGTGTTGTTGGCTTGTCACTAGATGTTTGCAATATAGTATGTGCTCGTAGGCGCAAATGGGCGAATCCCATAAGAAAATTTGATTAGGAACGGGTTAGATATCTCCTTAAAGAATATGAGAACTTCGAGTGGGGGATTAAATTCAAAATGTTTGAGTTATTCAATGTTCTAAGTACAAATTTGCATTAGGCACACACAAACATATCCATGGAAGAATTGACAAAAATGTTTAAAAACATGTTAAAAGATACTCCCTCTGTCTGTAAGATGTTTTTGCAAGCTTGTTTAACTTGCAAACACTTCTTACATCGTGTGGCGGAGGGAGTAGGAAACAAATATCGGAAGAAGGAAGTGTGGGGGCACCAAGTGTTATATGAGCGGGGCCGGTGAATCACCTAAAAGGTGCCCCGACCAAGTTTGAGGTGGTTTTTTGGCTTTGGATTTTCTTGATAATCTTGGCCCACCCCTTACCTTGAAGCCTATATCGCCATTACTTTTCCAAAGTGATGGCAAGTTTTAGCATTTCTCTTGTTGTTTCTTCGTGTTGATGAATGGCGTCATAGCTATACAAGGGCTGCCCACTCTGCCAAGAAAAAGGTGGTGCGTATTTGCCCGAGCAAGGGTGAATACTTGTAAGAAAGAGAACATACCAAGAACAGAGTTGCAAATGTTCATAAACCCTCCTTTCTTATAAAAAAGCGCAAACCCTGATGTCGATTATAAAAACAAGGACAATAAATATAGCCACAATTATCCTTATAAGAGAACAAGCAATCCAAAACAATTAGCAGCTTTCAAGTTTTAGAAAACAAAACAAATGACACCTTTCTAGTTCTAGAATCTACACAACTAGATGATTCAAAGATACAACCAATTGGTAAAGAAATAAGGGCTCTCTTTCCTTCCCAAGAAAGGATTTTTTCCTCCCCACGCTGGTTCACCCCGCCTCCGATGGCCTTTGGGCCAAGGAGGTGTGGAGGATCTCGCCCCCCTTCCCACCGGCAGGGAGGGACCCAGATGTCGTTTTTGTTAGGTTCGACGTCTTGATTAGGGTTATGTGGCGGGGGTGATGTCCCTCAGTAGAAATAATGTCTTCCATGTTTGATCCCCGTTGTCATGGTGCTTCTGTTAGAATAAATCCGAGGACATCGTCGATCATCTGAGGACCAAGAAATCAGACGAGCACGACACTGGGATTTGTTAACGAGGTGCACTGATATGGCTACATCCCCGAGGCCTGACTACGGGCGCTCCTCCCCGTGACACCGTCACAATACCGCACACTGGCCACCCAGACGCCGGCACACGCCGCCGGCTCCCCTTGCGTGCATGTGCTATTATGTTGGCATAGGTGTCGGATTCGGGGCTCCGCAGACCCAAGATAGATTCAAACTCTGGGGTGCGTGCGAAGAACTCAACCTTCCCAGCGTGCCAACTCGACGGTCTCACGGCCTAGCTCGATGAACTGAGGAAGAATGGGACAAGGCCGTTTACCCAGGTTCGGGCCACCTTGTGGTGTAATACCTTACTCCTGCTTTGTGGTGGATTAGCTTCCAGGTGGGCTGAGGATGAACTAGTACAGTGAAAGAACAACCTCAGGAGGTGTGTTCTTGTGCGTGTGAGGGTGTGGATGGTCTGAATCCCCCCTCTATGTTGGTGGCTAGGCTATACTTATAATGGCCTTGGTCCTCTTCCCCCAAAATGAAGGCGGGAAGGGATCCCACGACAGCCAAATTCGAAGGGAGACAACTAGTACACCTTATCCTGACGAAAGGTGGTCTTCGCCTACAAAGCTTCTGGTCGTGATGTCGTGGTGGGCTCGACAGTGACCTCTGTCCTGTCGTCCTGGCGGTCTTGGTCTTGTAGCATGGAAACCTGCTGTACTGCGCCCGCTGGTGCCCGCCTGGCCTTGATCTTATGGCTTGCGTCATATGAACCTCATGAGGTGAGGGCTCGCATGGAAATCTTCGCTCCTCAGGAGCCAGCCTAAGGAGGCCACTCCTTCTGGAGGTCTTGGCGTCGTCCACCTCGCGAGGCTTGGCCCCCTCGCGAGGGTCTTGTGTTGTCGGTGCTGAAGATGGGCCGTACCAGGCCGTCGATAGAGCCACGCCGTGGGCCGCAGGCAGGCAAGTATGGGTACCCCGGTTCCCAGAATACCGACAGTAGCCCCCGGGCCCAAGGCGCGCTCAGACTTGGCTTCGAGACGAAGCCAAAGGGCAAGGGCGAAGCGCCGCAGGCCCCAACCGCCTGCGGCCCCGGTCGACGCGTGGCGCTTGATAGGACGTGGGCGTCTCCACTTCCCCACGCAGTCTCGGCAACCGTTCGACTTGACAAGAGCCTGCTGTATGCAAAAAAGATCATTATTACCGGAGATCGTGGAGGCCTGCGGTTGGCCTCCCTCTGGCTATAAATGGGGGAAGGGGCGGAGCCCCCTGCTCATCTCCGCCTTCTCGCTGCTTGCTCCTTCTTCTTCCTTCTTGTCTCGCTATCTTGCCGAAGCGTCCATGGCACCGACGAGGAGGTTTTTCGCGGTGGAGAAGGGAAAAGCCCCCAAGGAGGGGCCGGGCTCGCCGCCGCCAAAGAGAGGCCGTGGGCGGCCTCGAAAGCACGCGGCGACCCCGGCAACGACCCCTCGGGGGCGCGGGCGCGCTCCTCCGACAACCGGCGCTGCCTCCGGCAGCCGTGGTGGGGTTTCCTCCCGCTGTAGGGGCTGCCCTGGACAGGGCGACCTCGGCGATGGGGGGAGGCGCGCGGCGATCGTCCGGCCACCGCGACAACGCTCCCACTCAGCCGACGCGCCTGCAAAGTTCGTCGTCTGGTCAGAGAGGCCAGCGGGCATCTGGTTCCAGCTTCCGCGCTCCTTCGCGAGCGCGCTGCTGACTGGAGGGCCTGGCGGCCTCTGGTTACAGGCCGACGGCTACTGCAGCAAGGCCTCGTGGGTGGATGCTGAAGTCACCGCCGCTGGCAATGTGTTCCTGAACCGTGGGTGGCAACCATTTGCCCCCGCGCGCGGTCTGCACGGGAGGTGCACCCTCCACTTCAAGTATGATGGCGCCGCGACCCTCTACATCAGGGTCTTCGGGGAGAGCGACCGGCATCTGGGGTGCTTCCCGGAGAGCGACAACGACGATGACGGCGATAGTGCCGCTGCTGGTGAGCTTGCCCTTGGTGACGGCCGCGCCGGCTCCAGCAGCAGAGGCTCCTCCTCGGGGCAGAGCACGAGCGATGGCGACTACGATGAGACGCCGCGCCGCCAGGCTCGGACCGGGGAGGGTGATGAGCCGCATCGCCGGCGCATCCCGGTGAAACAGGAGGAAGACTCCGACTGAGCTCGGGTGTTGCCGGGGCCGAGCCTCAGGAGTTGCCGTGGTCGCGCGACTTGCTTTTGTTTCCTCTTTTCTCCTGCATAAAAAAAGTAGAGTGATGAGGACATCAATACCATTGTTACACCCACAACCCCTGCTGCTATACATACTGGACCATACTAGAGCTCGTGCACGCCAATTAAATTATCAGGTACTTTGGTTTTTTGGTAATGATTCTAATGTTCATGAGAATATGATGCTGCCTAAATTGGATACATTTGTTTTGCTTACAAATGAAGGGCCTGTCATGGATAAGAGGGATGAACACTGGAGCAAGACCAAGCATGGAGATGATGGCATGTGCGAGGGGAACAAGAACGGAGTTACAAGTGATGATTTCAGGACTTTGAGGCCCCCATAATGAGTGCATGAAGCCTTGGACGAAATATACAAGATGCCACTTCATAATATTCGTCCATAGGCTATTCTAGGTGATGCGTCACCTTATTATTGGGCCAGGCCCATGTAATTTCGAAATACTTAAGTATAGGCTATTTTTAGAGTCTGTATGTGTGGGGAAACAAGAGTTAGGGTTGGTTTCGGACCCCTCCCTCAAGGGCCACGAAATTCCCTCCTCTTCCTCCATATATATAGCCCTTAGGGCGTCGTTTAGACTTTGGGTTTTGTTTAGATTAAAAGTTCGCCATAGCTGCAACTTCGCGTACTTCGTTTGTGTTCAACGACCAGACCAAGGCGCCACGTAACCCCACCTTCATTAATAAAGCTTTCCTCTTTTATTCGCAATATCCAGATTGCAATCTCAGTTTCTTGCTTGTTCTTCGTTTGCTCGCAGGAAATAGACCCTCGTGGTCGGTTGAACGATGCTCGGCGTGGTCAATAACCCCTCGGAAGTTGGTTTAGCGATTGCTAAGGCGCGACGTCTTCGCACGTTCGTAGTCGGATCGTCAAAGTCGACCCCCACAGAAAATGATTGCTATCTCATCGAAACATCATGACACGTTTGCCTCTATCATAGAGGGCCCTGCTAGGGCGTGTAATGAACCATGTCGCTTGCGCCGTTATGCTATGCTCATTTATATTATGCCGTGATATCCGTGTTTCCACTAGGTGCGGTTAGGGTAACTTAGCTCGATGTGCTTGCGGTCGACTCTTATGTCGCGAGGGCATGCCTTTGCAGGGCATCTTCTGGAGCTTCCTTCTCGAGGACCCAAGAGTCGTTGAGCCTCAGGAGACGTCGTGTAGCTGCAGGGTTAGAAAGCCTCATGAGGTGTCTCGTCCTACCTTAGACAAGCTCCCGAGCGTGGACTGGTTGTGGCTAGCGCACCACATCGCGATGCCCGGAGGCACGGACTTAAGAGGGCGCGCATGTCCACGAGCTCGTTCGAGGGCGTCTCGTGAGGATTAAGGGCGCCAAAGCTGGGGCGGCAAGGCGTCGGCGAGGTGTGGTCGCGGGCGAGCCCACGCCACAAGACACTGCACCTAGCCTCAGGGCTGGACGCGCGAGGAAGAGCGACGGCAATCGCCGCCTCCTCCCGAGACGCGGTTGGAAAGGCAAACAAAAACAAAAAGAGATAAAATTTCCAACCTTGGCGAACTAAAGACACGAAAGCTCCAAATTTCATTCAAGAAGTTGCAAACCAGCTACAGAAAGCAAGCAAAAGAACAGCCGCGTCCGGCACCTAGACTAGTCTTATTGTCTTCCCACCAGCGCGGAGCATAGGGCCTCCACGAGGACGTGGGTGGGAGCCCCCGTGAGGCCCAGGGGCGGCGCTCAGGAGACTCCGGGGCGTGTACAATCCCAACCCATTATTACGTGAGAGTGTCACGAGTGGAGATCTTCACAGGTGCGGGGCCTTGCTTCATGGGTAGAACTTCCGGAGGTGCCGGATGTTCTAGGCGTTCTGGATGGGGATCCCGTCCTGCGTCTCCAGGCACGCGGCGCCAGGCCTGGAGACACGGGCGATCCTGAACGGGCCCTCCCACATGGGCGAGAGCTTATGCAGTCCTTACTTGGAGAGCACCCGCCTCAGGACGAGATCACCCACCTCGAGCGTCTTGGAGCGAACGCTGCGGCAGTGGTACCGCTGCAACGCCTGCTGGTACCTCGCTGCTCGGAGCGAGGCTTGGCGGCGGTGTTCCTCCCCCAGCATGAGGTCCATCCCCCGCGAGGCGTCCTGGCATGCCTCATCAAACGCCAAGACCCACGCGGAGCGACACCTGACCTTGCGAGGGAGAACCGCTTCAGCTCCGTGGACGAGGAAGAATGGAGTTTCGCCTGTTGGCTTGGTTGCGGTGGTGCGGATGGACCACAACACGGACTCGAGCTCATTGAGCTAGCCCCTACCGCAGGCCTCGAGCTTCTTCTTGAAGGTCCTTGCCTCGAGGCCTCTCAGGACCTCTGCGTTGGCGCGCTCAGCCTGGCCGTTGCTCCGAGGGTGTGCCACCGAAGCGTAGAATATCTGCGTTCCAAGGTTAGCACAATATGTTTTGAAAAGGTTGCTGGTGAACTGCGAGCCATCGTCGGTGATGATGCGATTAGGAACCCCGAAATGGCTCACGAGGCCCTTGATGAACTTGACGGCCGAGCCGGCCGGGATGGTGCGGACGGCCTCTACCTTGGCCCACTTGGTGAACTTGTCGATGGCGACGTAGAGGTAGCGGTAGCCCCCGGGCGCTCGAGGGAACGGGCCCAGGATGTCCAGCCCCCAGACCGCGAACGGCCATGAGAGCGGGATGGTCTGGAGGCCCTGAGCAGGCTGGTGGATCTGCTTGGCATGGAACTGACAGACATCACAAGATCTTACTAGCTCGGTTACATTATTGAGCGCTGTGGGCCAGTAGTATCCGCTGCGGAATGCCTTGCCCACGAGGGTGCGCGATGAGGAGTGATGCCCGTAGTCCCCGCCGTGTATGTCGGCCAACAGCTCGCATCCCTGCTCCCTGGAGATGCATCGTAGAGAAACATCGTTTGGCCGTTTTCGGTAGAGCTCACCGTCCTGGATGCAGTATGCAGTGGCCTGGCGGGCCACACGCTCTACGTCTTCCTCCTTCTCCGGCAAGGTGCCTTGGAGTAGGTATGCCTTAAACTCCTCGGTCCAGCACCCCTCCCGAGGCTCAAGTGCGAGGAGCAGGCGGACTCCTGAGGTCGGGCCGCAAGCTGGGGCACCTGAGGGGGGTGCTGGAGGAAGCTCCTCTTGACGCGATGCTGGTCCCGCAGCGGGGGAGCTGCCGATGGCTTGAAAAGCCGTTCCTCAAAGACGCTAGGCTCCGTAGACGCCGGGACACCCTCTTGGCGATGTCGTCCGCCTGCTTGTTCGTGCCACGTGGCACGTGCTGCAATTCCAGGCCCAAGAATCGTTTCTCGATTTTGCGTATCTCCTCGAGGTATGCCTCCATGTGGTCGTCCTTTGGCTTGTATGCTTTGTTGGAGAAGTTGACGAGGAGCTGGGAGTCGCCCCTGATGGTGAGGCACCTCACCCCCAAAGTTGTCGCGGCCTTGAGGCCGGCAATCAGGCCTTTGTATTCTGCGATGTTGTTGGAGATCTTCTCGCCCTGCTGGAAGCAGAGCTGCATGGCGTAGTAGAGCTTGTCCTGGGTGGGCGAGATGAGCACGGCTCTAGCCCCCGCGCCCTGATGCGCGAATGCGCCGTTGAAGTACATGACCCAACCATCCGGTGCTTCATTTCTGGGCGAGAGGGAACGGTCCTTGCCCACTTCTCGGTCGGGAACATCAGTCCGTTCCGCCACGAAGTCGGCGAGGGCCGCACCTTTGATGATCTTGGTGGTGCTGAATTCCAACTGGAACGCCTGCAGTTCAATGTTCCATTCGGCGACCCTCCCCGCGGCGTTAGGGCTCCGGAGCACCCTCTCCAGGGGTTAAGCTGAGACAACCTTGATGGGGTGGCCTTGGAAGTAGTGGTGTAGCTTTCGAGAGGCGACGAGGAGCGCGAGCAAAAACTTCTGCGGCATGGGGTAGCGTGCCCGCGCATCGCGCAACACCGTGCTGACAAGTACACGGGGTGTTCGATGAGGGTGGAGGCATTGGCGGGGTCCTGTTCTCCCGAGGCTGGGGGGCCTCAGGAGCCTTGTCATCTGTCGGGGCTGCCACGGCCTCGAGGGCGCCATCCTCAGGAGCCCCGCCGACCGGTGGGGCAGCCGAGGCCTCATGAGTGTCGTCCTGAGGCTGCGGCGCCTCAATCGGGTGCGAGGTGCTGCCCCGCGAGCCCTTGGTCGGGCGCTCCTCGCAGACCGCCACCAGCGCTGCGCTGGCAGAGTGAGGCGTTGATGACCCACAAGTATAGGGGATCAATTGTAGCTCTTTTTGATAAGTAAGAGTGCCGAACCCAACAAGGAGTAGAAGGAAATGACAAGTGGTTTTCAGTAAGGTATTGTCTGCAAGTGCTGAAATTGTAAGTAGCAGAGTAGTTTGATAGCAAAATAATTTGTAACGAGCAAGTAACGATAGTAGTAACAAAAGTGCAGCAAGGTAGCCCAATCCTTTTGAGGCAAAGGACAGGCCAAAACGATCTCTTATGATAAGCAAAGCGTTCTTGAGGGTACACGGAAATTTCATCTAGTCACTTTCACCATGTTGGTTCGATTTGTGTTCGCTACTTTGATAATTTGATATGTGGGTGGACCGGTGCTTAGGTGCTGTTGTTACTTGAAAAACCTCCTACTTATGATTAACCCTCCATAAGCATCCGCAACTACGAGAAAAGTATTAAGAATAAATTCTAACCAGAGCATTAAACTTTTGGATCCAATCGGTCCCTTATGGAATAGCGCATAAACTGGGGTTTAAGCTTCTGTCACTTTCGCAACCCATTATCTAATTGCTACTCCACAATGCATTCCCTTAGGCCCAAATATGGTGAAGTGCCACGTAGTCGACGTTCACATAACACCACTAAGGGAATCACAACATACATACTATCAAAATATCGAACACATATCAAATTCACATGATTACTTGCAACATGATTTCTCCCGTGACCTCAAGAACAAAAGTAACTACTCACAAGTGATAAACATGCTCAAGATCAGAGGAGTATTAAATAGCATATTGGATCTGAACATATAATCTTCCACCAAATAAACCATATAGTAATCAACTACAAGATGTAATCAACACTACTAGTCACCCACAAGCACCAATCTATAGTTCCGGTAAAAAGATTGAACACAAGAGATGAACTAGGGTTTGAGATGAGATCGTTCTATTGAAGATGTTGATGGAGATTGCCCTCCTCAAGATGGGAGAGTTGTTGGTGATGATGATGACGATGATTTCCCCCTCCGGGAGGGAAGTTCCCTCGACGGAATCGCTCCACCGGAGGGCGAAAGTGCTCCTACCCAAGTTCCGCCTCGAGACGGCGGCGCTCCATCCCGAAAGTCCTCTCCTTATTTTTTCTAGGTCAAAATGACCTATATACCAGAATATGGGCACCGGGGGTGGGCCTGGGTGAGCACAACCCACCAGGCCGCGCCTCGGCTCCCGGGCGCGCCCAGGTGGGGTGTGCCCACCTGGTGGCCCCCCTTTGGTAGTTATTTGCTCCAATATTCACATATATTCCATAAAAATTGTCCGTGAAGTTTCTGCTTGTTTGGACTTGTGCAGAATAGGTAGCCTGACGTAGCTTTTCCAGGTCCAAATTTCCAGCTGCTGAAATTCTCCCTCTTTGTGTGTACCTTGCATATTATGAGAGAAATGGCATTAGAATTACTCCAAACAGCATTATTATGGATAAAAACATCATATTATGAGAGAGAGGTGTCGATAAAAACAAAATACAGACATAGAAGCATCATGCAGATTATTATAACAACAACAAATTTAAACATAAGACTTTTGTCATAGAACTTTTATCATATACTTCTCATGAATAAGTAAATGTTCATCACACAATCGAAGTATAAAGCAAAAACTCTATTAGAAACCAACAAACTATGTTCTCAGTCAATTTTGCAACTACATTTCATCATCTTTTCAGGAAGGGTCACGTATCGGAGCCTTTAGGCAAGTCCACATACTCAACCATCATATAGTCTTCTATGAATGCTAACACTCACCGCATACACATGAGCAAAACGTTTCAACCGGACACATAGAAAGATAGGGGCTTATAGTTTCGCCTCCCAACGTACTCACCTCAAGGGTGATGTCAGCAATAATAACTCATGCTCCCCATATTCAACTAGACATATGTGCCTAGGTCTTTCCTCACCACATGATGCTTGCCAAAGCAGAAAAATAAAAGGAATAAAGAGAAGAAACTTTGACTCTTTGCATAAAAGTAAATACATAAAAGTAAAAGATAGGCCCTTCGCAAAGGGGATCAGAGGTTGCCATGCGCTTATTTGTTTGTATGCTCAACCCCTTAGTGCGAAAGAACGTCATGTTGCATTGCCCCTTGTGATAGCGACCTTTATTATGCAGTCTCTCGCTTTTATTCTTCACCATCACAAGTTCGTGCAACGCTTAATTTTCTCTTACACTAAATGATTTCACACATTTAGAAGCAATTTTTATTGCCCTTTTGCACCGATGGCAACTTACTTGAGGGATCTTGCTTAATCCCTAGGTAGGTATGGTGGACACTTGAAAATAAGATTTGGGTTTAAGGTTTGTTGGATGCACAAGTAGTATCTCTACTTAGTGTGGAATTTTTGGCTAGCAAAGATAGGGGCAAGCACCACATGTTAAAGGATCTATGACAATATGACTTGTATGTGAATATGAACAAACGTAAATCATTAAGTTGTCTTCCTTGTCCAACGTCAACAATTTTGGCATATAATATTTTGATGGGGGCTCACAATCACAAAAGATTTCTAGGATAGTGTATTTATATGTGAATCTTCTCTTCCCTTATTAATTCTTTCATGAGTTGCATCATTGACAAATGCTATGTTTGTCAATCTCTAATAAAATTTTCTACTTATACTTTTCCTTATGTGGTGCCATCACCTACCATAAGATTAGCATATGATCTTCTTGATTTATTTCCTTTCCTTTTATTCATATCCTTTCTTTTCATGCAACATGAATGTAAACAAAGCAAAAACTCAAACTACACTTTTTATATCTTGCACACGATTACAAGGATAGATCACTAAGCAAACTCTCAAAGAAGAAATGATCGAACTAAACTTTTATTCATCTAAAGCAAAAGATCGAACTAAAATAGTAAGGGCAAAAAGATAGTGGGATGATACGATACGGGGGCACGTCCCCCAAGCTTGGCGAAAGCCAAGGGGAGTGCCCGTACCCTATACTCAATTTTCCTTTGGTGATGAAGATGATGGTGGTGGTGATGAAGAAGAGATCTTGTCCTCCAGTTTGCACGGCAGAGGTCCACCATCGCCAGAGGAAGAATGAGTCTCACGAGTTCTGCAACTAGCAGCCAAACTCATACCTTTAAACCTCGCCTCATATTTAAAGACTTGTTTTGAATATCGTAGATCTGGCTTTGGAGAAAGTTAATTTAGTCGTTGAGGGTGAAGACAATGTCTTTCATGGGCTTGCCATCCACCTTGAGATCACGGTAAAGGTCCGTGATCATGAGGTGATTGGCATTGAGCCCACGCTCCACCATCCCCTTGCACCGGAAGACTTCCTGCTCCATAGCTTCAAGCCTGACCTCCACGGTTCCCGTCCCCTTGGGTCCTTGCACATCGCTGTATGTGCAGCACCCCCTCATGCACTGGATGGTTTGAGGGTGCTGCACCACCTCCCGCAGATATGGGTTGATGACGTTCTTGAAGAACTTGTCCTTGGAGGAGCTTGAAGCGGCCATGGTAGATGGGATCTGACAGAAAACAGCAAGAAAAGAGAACACAGGATTTCTCCGTGATAAGGTGGTCAACAGGTTCGGGGAGTATATATAGATTTTTTTATCTTGGGGAACAAGCAAACTATAGAAAAACAGAGTCCGGAAGGTGTCCCAGGTGGGCACAACCCACCTGGGCGCGCCAGCCTGGCACGCCCTGGTGTCTTGTGCCCACCAGGGTATGCTTCCTGGAAGTTTCTTATTTTCCTATTTTTCTAAATATTCCAAAAGTGACAAACAATATTTTTGCGGATATTTCGGAGTCCGTTTACTTACTGTATCACGTACCTCCTTATTTTCATGATTCTGGAGTGTCCTGGAAGGACTCTTTTATGTGTTCTTCTGGTGTCAAAGTTTGGATAATATTACTTTCAACATTAATAGGTGTACCTGAGATATAATGTTTTATTCGTTGCCCATTGACAACCTTCGGGTTAGTACCTTTAGCATTATTTATTTTGATGGCTCCAGACCGATAAACCTCCTCGATAACATATGGGCCTTCCCATTTTGAGAGGAGTTTTCTGGCAAAGAATCTAAAATGAGAGTTGTACAAAAGAACATATTCTCCGACTTTAAACTCACGCTTTTGGATTCTCTTGTCATGCCATCTTTTAATTTTTTCTTTGAATATTTTTTCATTTTCATAAGCTTGGGTTCTCCATTCATCTAATGAAGTAATATCGAATAACCTCTTTTCGCCGGCAAGTTTGAAATCATAGTTGAGTTCTTTGATTGCCCAATATGCTTTATGTTCCAACTCGAGAGGCAAATGACAAGATTTTCCATAAACCATTTTATAATGAGACATACCCATAGGACTTTTATATGCTGTTCTATAAGCCCAAAGTGCATCATCTAATTTCTTAGACCAATTCTTCCTGGACCTATTAACAGTCTTTTGCAAAATTAATTTTATTTCTCTATTACTAAGCTCTACTTGACGACTAGACTGAGGATGATAGGGTGATGCAATTCTATGGTTAACATCATACTTGGCAAGCATTTTACGGAAAGCACCACGAATAAAGTGTGAACCACCATCAATCATTAAATATCTAGGGACTTGATGTAGGGTGGAACCCTATGTGGACGATCTTTCACGTTTGGAGTGGATCCTACGGGGGGAACACGAAGAACGCGCGGAAAACACAAGGGGAAAACATGGGGAGAACCGAGAGAATCACTCAACCGACAAGTAATCGATCACACAAGGGCTAGATCACCGAACACATAAGGTAGCACAAGATTCAAAATAAACAAAGGACGATACAAGAGTGCTTGGGTTCTTCTCCGTGAGGAGGTCTTGATGGGGCCACCCAAGAGGGGGTCTTGAATCCGCTTGGAAGGATCTTCTCCGATGAAGGCACGTCTCCGAGGAGAAGGTAACCAAGTGGATGAGCAAAGCTCTGAGCAAACATGAGCTAATCCTTTGCTAACCCTAGCTAGGAGGTGGGAGAGACCTATTTATAGTCGTAGTGCAAATGGAAGTCAAAGTGAAGGGGTACAAGGGCTCAAGACCCACGGGCGCGGTCACTCAGGTGCCGGACGTCCGGAAGACATCGGACGTCCGCAGGCTCGGGACGGTCCGGACACCCGGTAGGGCTCGGACGTCCGTAGATTCGGCTCTGTCATGGATGTGTCGGACGTCCGGAGAGGGCCGGTCGTCCGTAGATTCGGCTCGGTTGCTTGTCGCCCGGTCCGCCTCGGACGTCCGTAGATTTGGCTTGGTGGTCAGGTACCGGACGTCCGGACGTGGTCGGTCGTCCGACGCCTGTAGCTTCCGAAGCATCTCTTCTTCTTCTCCATCACGCTTGGGGTCCTCGCCGTCTTGGCTCTTGTATGTAGCTGTACCGTGGCTCTCCGCCATGCACTGATCACACATGAGTTTAGAATGAGGTAGTTGCCATGTCTCGTGAGTAGGAAGAGGGAGTTCGGAGAGGAGCGAGTTCACCTTATCTTCAATAGCCTTAGCTCGAGCTCGAGTCATGGGTCCAAGTGGTGTTGAGGAAGATGTAGGTGCGTCCATGGGGATGAGCGAGGGATGCTCCGCATCATCTCCCGCCCCCTTGGGAGAGATCCGACCTCGGATCAAAAGCTTCATCTCCATGGTATGGCGCGAGGTCCTTGACATTGAAGATGTCACTCACATTGTACTTGTCTCATGGTAGGTCGATCTTGTAGGCGTTGTCGTTGTAGCATGCTAGCACCTTGAAAGGTCCATCAGCTCGAGGAAGAAGCTTGGACTTGCGTTCGTTGGGGAAGCGGTCCTTGCGAAGGTGTAGCTACACTAGATCACCAATGTTGAATACCATGGGTTGCTTGTTGACGTTGAGCTTGGTCGCTAGTCGTTGTACTTGGCGCTCGATGGTGTGCCTTGTATCCTCATGCATCTTCTTGATGTAGCTTGCCCGAGTACTTGCATCCATGTTGGTGCGCTCTTGTAGAGGAAGAGGTAGAATGTCCAATGGGGACAACGGGTTGAAGCCGTAGACGCCCTCGAAGGGGGACTTGCCGGTAGTCGAATGTCTTGCACGGTTGTAGGCGTACTCGGCAATGGGTAGACATGCTTCCCACTCCTTGATGTTCTTCTTGATCAACACGCGAAGTAGAGTGGAGAGTGTGCGGTTCGTCACCTCCGTTTGGCCGTCGGTTTGAGGATAGTATGCGGATGAGAACAAGAGCTTGATTCTGAGCTTGGCGCATAGGGTCTTCCAGAAGTAACTCAAGAACTTCACGTCACGATCGGAGACGATTGTCTTTGGTACTCCATGGAGTCGCAAGATTTCCCTACAAAAGAGATTTGCAATGTGTGAAGCATCGTCTATCTTGTTGCAAGGAATGAAATGTGCCATCTTAGAAAATCTATCCACAACAACAAACACGGAATCCTTTCCATTTTGAGTTCTAGGTAAACCAAGTACAAAATCCATGCTAATGTCTTCCCAAGGTTGATAAGGAATAGGAAGAGGCATGTAAAGACCATGAGATAGAGCTTTAGACTTAGCTTTGCGACATCTAGAGCATCGGGTGGTGAAGCGTGAGACGTCTCGAAACATCTTGGGCCAAAAGTAGTTCTTGGAGAGCATGGTGAATGTCTTATCTCGTCCAAAATGTCCCATGAGTCCGCCTCCATGAGCCTCTTGCAAAAGGAGCAAATGAAGAGAAGACTCGGGAATGCATAGTTTGTTAGCTTTCATAAGATAAACATCCTTGATATAATATTGTTCCCAAGAAGTATGCGTCAAACACTTAGCATAAGGAATAGCAAAAGATGGATCATTAACATACAAGTCTTTGATGTGCTCAAAACCAATAACATTCAACTCAAGTTTAGTGACAAGCGTGCATATGCGTGAAAGTGCACCCGCAACTACATTTTCCTTACCCTTAATGTATTTGATCACATAGGGGAAAGATTCAATAAATTCACTCCATTTGGCATGACGCTTGTTCAACTTAGTTTGACCTTTTAAGTACTTAAGCATTTCATGATCGGTATGTATGACAAACTCATGAGGTCTAAGATAATGTTCCCAAACATGTAGCACACGTACTAAAGCATACAATTCTTTGTCATATATGGGATAGTTAAGTTGAGCATCGGAGAGTTTTTCACTAAAATATGCAATGGCTCATTTTTCTTGCATCAAAACTTCGCCAATTCCGGTACCACTTGCATCACAATGAACCTCAAAAGTTTTGTCAAAATTGGGAAAAGCAAGAATCGGAGCATGAGTAAGCAAAGACTTGAGCTCATCAAAAGTGGTGGATTGCAAAGATTCCCAAACGAAAGGAGCATTCTTCTTACTCAATGCATGCAAAGGAGCGGCAATAGTGCTAAGATCTTTCACAAAGCGACGATAAAAACCCGCAAGACCAAGAAAACTACGCACTTGTTGCAAATTGGTGGGTTGGGGCCAAGTTTTAATTGCTTCAATTTTAGATTCATCAACATGGACACCCTTTGAGGATACAACAAAACCCAAGAAAACCACTTTGTCAACACCAAACGTGCATTTTGCATGTTTGCATAAAGACGTTCTCATGCGAAGGGTTTGCAAAACAGCCCTAACATGATTAAGATGCTCTTTCATGGTTTTGCTAAACACAAGAATATCATCGAAGTAAACCACAACAAAGACTCCAATATAAGGGCGAAGCACATAATGCATAAGGCGCATGAGAGTACCGGGAGCCTCCGATAGAACAATAGGCATCACTAACCACTCATATAAGCCAAATTTGGTTTTGAAAGCAGTTTTCCATTCATCACCCTCTTGAATGCGGATGTGATAATAGCCACTTTTAAGATCAATTTTTGAGAAAAAGTTGGCTCCACTAAGTTCATCAAGCATATCATCTAAGCGAGGAATGGGATGCCTATAGCGAACGGTTATAGCATTTATAGGTCTACAATCGGAAACTTCCATCGGGCTTAGGCACAAGTATAACGGGAACGGCACAAGGGCTTAGGCTTTCACGTACATGACCGTTGTCGATGAGTTGTTGTACTTGCCGTTGAATCTCCTTGGTCTCTTCAGGATTGACTCGGTATGGAGCTTTGTTTGGGAGAGGCGCTCCGGGGATGAGGTCGATTCGATGCTCAATGCCTCGAAGAGGAGGTAGACCCGGAGGTAGCTCATCTGGGAAAACATCTTGGAATTCCTGCCAAAGAGATTGAAACACTAAAGGTAGCTCATGAGAGGTGTTAGTTGTTGGCTCTCCATCCTTGCACACAAGGACAAAGTGCATCACACTCGATGGGTTCTCACACACTTCTTTCATCTCACTTTTGGTGGCAAATAGGATGAGGTTTTTCTCTCTAGGCGAAGAGGCGCTCACGTTTGGCTTGTGGCTCTCACTCACTTTTTGGTGGATCACTTTCTCACTCTTCTCTCCATGATGGGCGGTTTGCTTGCCGGCTATCACTTGACTAGGATACATAGGTCGTAGCACATATTCCTTCCCTTTCATCTTGAAGCTATATTGATTGGTACGCCTGTTGTGGAAGACATCACGGTCGAATTGCCATGGTCGACCAAGAAGGAGGTGGCAAACGGTCATTGGGACCACATCACACCCCAAAGTGTCCTCATATGCACCAATTTTAAAGGAGACTTGGACCGTATGCTCAACTCGTATAGTGACGGAGTCACTTAGCCATTGAACCTTGTAGGGGTGCGGGTGCTTCCTCTTGACCAATTGAAGCTCGGAGCAAAGCTCTTCACTTGCCAAGTTGTGACAACTATCTCCGTCGATGATAACCTTGACGGACCTTCCATTGATGCCGGCCTTTGTGTGGAAGATGTGGCATCGTTGGTCTTCTTCTTGTTGATGTTGAAGAGTCAAGACCTTGAAGACGACTAGAGCGGGGCTCGAATCTTCATCACAAAAGACTCGATCATCTTCATCCTCGTTCACTCGCCGGTGCATGGCCAGTTGCTCAAGAGCTTCCATCTCCTCATCACTCATTGAGTCATAGGTGCCATCGTCGTTGAGGATCATGGTGCGCTTGTTTGCGCATTCATAGGACTTGTGGCCTCGGCAGCCGCAAGTGAAACACTTGAAGGAGCTTGTCTTGATGGTCTCATCGGTCGGAGTAGATGATGAAGCACGCGTCTTGAAGTTGCTTGTAGTAGGAGGAGGACGACTTGAACTTGTCGAAGTTTTCTTGTAACTTGACTTGTCGTCGTTGTTTGTAGAAGGTTTGGTTGATGTAGATGTTGGAGGAGTCGTTGAAGATTGGTTGTTGGAGAAGCCGTAGGTCTTGGACGAGTACTTGGCGTACTTGAAGTCATCTTGCACTTGACGTTCCACATTTGTAGCTTGATGCACGAGCTCAATGAGGTTGGAGTAGGGTTGGAAGTCGGCTATCTTCTTGATGGGATGATTGAGTCCATTCAAGAAACGTGCCATTGTTTGCTCATCATCTTCCTTTACATTGGCTCGAATCATGGCTATCTCCATTTCCTTGTAGTATTCTTCAACACTCCTTGTTCCTTGCTTGAGGAGTTGGAGTTTCTTGAAGAGGTCGCGGTTGTAGTAAGTGGGCACAAAACGTGCTCGCATGACATCTTTCATTTGAGCCCAAGTGGTGATTGGAGGTTCACCTCTTGCTTGTCGCCGCTCAAGGATTTGTTCCCACCATGTGAGCACATAGTCTTGGAACTCAAGTGATGCCACAGCGATCTTCTTCTCTTCCTCATAGTTGTGCAAACGAAAGATTTTGTCGACCTTCAATGCCCATGAAAGGTACTCTTCGGGGTCATTGCTTCCACTGAACTTGGGCATGGTGAATTTGAGCTTTCCATAACGTTGCTCTTCATTGTGTTGTTGGCGATTGTGATGATGACGCCCTTGACGTGGATGGCAATCATCTTCATGTTGCTCTTGGCGTGGAGGAAGTCCATGATCAACTTGCTCTTGTTGAACTTGAGGTTGAGGTGGAGCTTGAAGAGCTTGCGGAGGAACTTGTGGAGCTTGACGTTGCACGCGCGGTTGGTAGTTCGTCTCTTGGATTTCTTCTCGAAGGGCTTCCTCTTGATTGCGCCGTTCGCGATTGCGGTTGGCGATAGCTCGACTTGATTCTTGGAGGGCACGTTGCGCCTCAAGAGCTTGCGCTTCTAGTTGTTGTTGTTGAAGACGTTGCGCCTCGGCGTCTTGTTCTTCTTGGTGTAGACGCACTCGTTCTTCCTCTTGGCGCCGTAGTCGTTGTCGTTCTTGAGCTTGGGCAAAAGCGACTTGGTTTGATTGAGGACGAGGTACTTGCTCATCGACTTGCTCTTGTGAATGCTTGTCATGTAGCGGGTTGCGAGATGCATGACGGTCTTGACGCGCGGCTCGTCGAAGAGTGTTCGATGACGGTGTACTTGAGTCGGAGAAGGTGTCGTCGGAGTGTCGACTCGAGCGGCTCCGTCTGGAGGATGAAGAAGTGGAAGGATGCCGGTTCCTCATCAAGGCGCGGATCTCGTCCATTCTTGCATCATTCTCTTGCTTGTGAGCGTCGAACCTGTTATCGAAGTAGTCTCTTGTATGTTGCTCGGAGAGTCGCAAGTCGGTGGCGAGGTTGTCGATGCGGTCACTCATTGCTTGTTGCTCTTGGTGCAACACCCTTTGAGCACCAAAGAGGCGGCTCTTTGTGACGAATGAGGACATGTCATCGCCGTTCTCGATGAGGGGTGGATTGGTAGAAGAACTTGGCCTATCCATCATTCCAAGCAAAATGCAAGTGGTAGACGGAAAAGAACGTGTACCAAATGTACCTTGACTGAAGTTGAAGATGAATCAAGTTCACTCAAATGCGGACAACGAAATAGCACCGTTGGTACCGATTCTTGTCGGTTCTCACACCTACACAAGTAAAAGCTTATGGTGGAGCTTGGTGAGGATGGTGGCACAAAATTTGATGCAATTGTAAGTGAGCTTCAATAATGTTGGAAAAGGTTCACAAATTTGCAAATGCAACAAGTAGACCAAGCAAATAATGGTACACGGAAACACACACGCAAATAGATAAATGGGATTGTGCAAACCAAAAGTGAGCCAAAATGTGGAATCCACGAAAATGCTCTTGTTGCACAATACTAGAGAGACGCTAGCACGATTGCACAATAGGCGGATACGGAACTTGTGCACAACCTACTAGGAAAAAATGCAACTATCTCTATCCCACGTATGCTATATGTATGGTATTTCGGTGCTATGATCCAAGATGATCCAATATGATAATCTTAATGTGGTATGATGCTATGGTTCTTGCTCATAAGCTCTTTGCTTATCTTTCCTCTTTGCTTAAAAGCTTGGGTGGCTCTTTCACTTTTGAGCTCTTTTCTCATGCAAAACTTCACGAACCAAGATAGCAATTGTGTATGCTATGACAACTTTGTGACACACAAGTGGATCCCAAGATATGCACCACGGTGGTATGGTATGTATGCTATTGAGTATGATCACTAATGTGCGCAAGTCACGTTGCCGGCAACACTCAATGGCTAGTCTCGATGGGTAAGCTACGCAAAAGTAAGGCCATGTGGGTATCAATGCAACTGCAAGGTATGACAAAGATGTCGACGATGTTACCGTCCTTGGTGATGATGAGACCCTTGCGAAGATGAGCCGTGGTGATGATGATGTCGAACCGTACCTATATAGCCGAAACACAATAGGACACGGGAGCCACAACTCTAAATCTCAAAGACCAAAACGTGTCAAAATCGTCATAGGTGGTATTGGGGATGATGGTGGTGTATGTGGGTTTGGAAGATGTGGTGGCGAGGTGAAATTTGTGGTGGTGGCGAACTGAAAAAGATTGATTTCGTTAGAGTTTCACGGACGTCCGGTTTTCTGATCGTCCGGTCGTCGGACGTCCGGCAGGGTCCGGTCGTCCGGTGCCTGGGCGAAATTTGGGCACAGGATGAACAACGCGATTTCGGGGTGGAGGAAGATGGTGAGGTCAAAATCGAGCGGATTGATGGATGGAAAAGGGTGGGGAGGGTGGGGAAAGCTAGATCCACACGTAGAAAATCAAATCCATGGACCAAATCCAACAAAATCTCAACTCATCAACAAATCACAAAAAAAAAATTTGGGGCTATTTTTGGTGGGGAATTTTCGGATTTAGGACAAAAACAACAAAATCAAGCTAGAAAACACGGGGTAGGGGCTCCAAAAACGTGATCAACGTGGCTCATGATACCAAGATGATGTAGGGCGGAACCCTATGTGGACGATCTTTCACGTTTGGAGTGGATCCTACGGGGGGAACACGAAGAACACGCGGAAAACACAAGGGGAAAACACGGGGAGAACCGAGAGAATCACTCAACCGACAAGTAATCAATCACACAAGGGCTAGATCACCGAACACATAAGGTAGCACAAGATTCAAAATCAACAAAGGACGATACAAGAGTAACTGGGTTCTTCTCCGTGAGGAGGTCTTGATGGGGCCACCCAAGAGGGGGTCTTGAATCCGCTTGGAAGGATCTTCCCCGATGGAGGCACGTCTCCGAGGAGAAGGTAACCAAGTGGATGAGCAAAGCTCTCACACAAACATGAGTTAATCCTTTCCTAACCCTAGCTAGGAGGTGGGAGAGACCTATTTATAGTCGTAGTGCAAATGGAAGTCAAAGTGAAGGGGTACAAGGGCTCCAGCCCAGCAGTCTGATCACTCAGTCTTGAGACGTCCGGAAGGCGTCCAGACGTCTGGAGGCTCGGGGCCAGTCGGACATTCGGCAGGGCTCGGACGTCCGTAGATTCAGCTTTGTCGTGGATGTGTCAGACGTCCGGAGAGGGCCGGTCGTCGGTAGATTCGGCTCGGTTGCTTGTCGCCCGGTCGTCCGGTCCGCCTCGGACGTCCGTAGATTTGGCTCGGGTGGTCAGGTACCGGACGTCCGGACGTGGTCGGTCGTCCGACGCCTATAGCTTCCAAAGCATCTCTTCTTCTTCTCCATCACGCTTGGGGTCCTCACCTTCTTGGCTCTTGTATGTAGCTGTACCGTGGCTCTCCTCCTTGCACCTGATCACACACAGAGTTTCCGAATGAGGTAGTAGCCATGTCTCGTGAGTAGGAAGAGGGAGTTCGGAGAGGAGCGAGTTCACCTTATCTTCAATAGCCTTAGCTCGAGCTCGAGTCATGGGTCCAAGTGGTGTTGAGGAAGATGTAGGTGCGTCCATGGGGATGAGCGAGGGATGCTCCGCATCATCTCCCCCCCCCCCCTTGGGAGAGATCCGACCTCGGATCAAAAGCTTCATCTCCATGGTATGGCGCGAGGTCCTTGACGTTGGAATAAAATCCAGATTGCAGTACCTTGTGAGCAGTTCTATCTCCAGCATGATGCCCTCCGTAAGCTTCGGAATGACATTTACGTAGGATTTGTCCCTGTTCATGCTCAGGTACACAACGTCTAATATTACCATCTACTCCTTTATAAAGATGTGGGTCATCCCAAAAGTAGTGTCTTAAATCATAGAAGAATTTTTCTTATGTTGGTATGTAAAGCTAAGTGGTAAATATTTAGCAACAATATAATCAGCATAGTCAGCATACCAAGGAGTGTTATGAGAAACATTTATTGCAGCTAACTGCTCATTAGGAAAACTATCATCAATAGATAGTGGGTCATCAGGCACATTTTCAAGCCTAGACAAGATATCAGCTATGGGTGATGTGGAGTGGAACTCCGTACGACCGATCTTTCACGTTTGGAGAGGATCCCTATGAGGAACACGAAGAACGAGCGAAAGAACACGAGGGAGATCACGGGAGAAAACAAGAAGAACACTCAACCAACAAGAATAGATCACACATGCGCTAGATCAATGAACACAAAGTGAAATACAAGATCCAAAGTCAACAAAGGACGATACAAGAGGTAACCGATTCTTCTCCGAGAGGAGGTCTTGATGGGGCTTTTCTCCGTAAAGGAGGTCTTGAATCCAAGAGGATCGTCTCCGTAGAGGGGCCGCGGTCTCTCTCGTGGAGTAGATCCGATATGGATGAGCAAAGCTCTATCTCTAATGAGCTACTACTTTGCTAACCCTAACTAGGAGGAGGTGGGGGAGTATATATAGTGCTAGCCCACGAAGGGGTAAGTGAGGGCGAAGGGGTACATGGGCTCGACCCAATACACTGTGCGCAGACAGGCCGGAAGTTCCGGGCGGGGTCGGAAGTTCCGGGCAGGTTCCGGCCGGGTTCCGGGCTATCCAGAGAGTTGGCGCGCTCGGGGCTGGTCTGGACTCCGGGGGCCGGAGGTTCCGGGCAGGCCGGAAGGTCCGGGGGCCGGAAGTTCAAGACTTTCGAAGCTTGTCCTCGCTTCTTCTTCCTTCTCCTCTTCCATGCTTGGCCTTGGTCCTTGGATCCTCCATGGTTGTCTTGGTTGTACACGAGTGTATGCAAGGTCCATGCATGAGGTAGTAGCCATGTCTCACATGTGGAAAGTGAAGGTTCGAAGAGGAGTGAGTTCACCTTGTGCCCAATGGCGTATGGTCGAGGTCTCGTCATATGTCCTCCTGGGGCTCGGAGAGTAGTCGGAGTGTACATGGGGATGAACGTGGGATGCTCCGCATCATCTCCCCCCTTGGGAAAGATCCGACCTCAGATCGTGATTCTCATCACCATGGAAACGGTTGTCGTGGACGGACTTGTAGTTGGACGAAGTTGAAGACATGGCGCAATCCAAGTAGTCCAAGGTGTCACCGGAGTGATAGACATGCAAAAAGAGCAAACACAAGCAACACTCGGAAATACAATGGTTAGCGCACACAAAGTGTCCATCATGTAAGAATGAGTCTGTTCGGCAAGATTGTGCGTGGCAAGACACATGATGCTTATCAAGATGATCTAGAATGATATGCAAAGCATTCATGGGAACAAAAGCATGGTGCACAAAGCGACAAATTCTACCATTGTGCAAAATGATGTCATAATGTGATGGTTTATCAAGAGCATGAACATGGTAATTGGTGCTCAATGTGATTATGTTGTCATGCAATTGATGATGGGCAATATGATGTATGAATATGCCATTAAGGAAGATCACAAAAAAATTGCTAAGGAAGTGCACAAGCTCATATATCATGGATGACATTGGAATATAAGATGCAACAAGGCAATTATAATGTGGGTCAATCCATGCGTGGGGTGCAAACTTGTGGTGAGTATGATATGTCCATCGAGCATGACATGTATGAGCACAATCAACAAATATGGAGGTGTTGGTGTACCAAAGCTCGATGTCGAGGCATGAGTGGAGTTCGGAAGGTGCATCCAATAAGTGCGAGCGCTCCTCAATGTGAAGGTCCATAGAGTTAATCTCCAATGTTGCTCCTCCATCCAATAGATGTAAAATGTAGACAACAAGAAGGAAACAACAACGAAAGAGTGACCCAGCCAATATGCGTATTTGAGGATGGTTCAAAGGGAAGGAGTTCACATTTATAAGAATTTCGAAAATGTTGGTGTCGCACATTGTGTATGCCTTCACATAACCAATATGTCTCATGATGGTAATGCCTTGTAACTCCTTCAAAACGAAAGAACATGATAAACACTCGGAAAAACAAATGAGGTTAGCGGAAGTGCAAAACCTATCATTCGTGTGGTAAGATACCCAACAAGTGTATGCATCATGCTCATCATAAGAAAGGACAAGTGAGTATTGCATAGTATGTAGGCATATGATGTGAGAACAACCAAATGCAATAGGCTCAATCAAACAAGCATGCATCACAAGTAATATGTCCATGTCTCCAAGATCAATAAGCATAGATGCAACTAATGGAGACAAACGACAAAGATCAAGATATATCACGTGAGAGGCATGAACATATATGTCATCAACACAATAAAGCGAGTAATAGTGGAACATGGGTGATGCAACATAGCAAGCAATCATAGCGATCAAGTCAAGCAAGCTAGTAGTGCGAAGATGCAACATACTAGAAGGAATCATGGCAAGCATGTCATGTGTGCAAATAGTGGGCATGAATAATTCACATGCCATAGCACAAGCATGAAAGCAAGGTATGAGTAGAATAGCATGAATGTATTGGTGAGAAGCCATTTGTAAATAGCAATGGGTCATCATGACTCTCCCAACACAACAAGCATCAATAGCATGGGGCACAAAGAAATCATGGCAATAGCTACTAGTATCTCCACCAAGCATGCAAATACACATAGAATTATCATAATGGTGAATCATGGGTAGATGCAAGCAAGGGTCACAATTGCATGGCAAAGGCATAGGAGCAAAAATAACATGCAAAGTGAACAGGGGAAAATGAGCATAAGGTGACAAGTGGTAAATAGCCCATAGCCGTGTGAGAGACAAGTAAAAGAGATGCGCGTAGTCCTTGCGCAAAAGAAATGGTGGGAATGATAGTCCACGGGATCCCAAGTCATCGTTGCTCTCAAGAGCTCGTTTCGTCAACTCTTGGGATTGAGAGGTTGACGAGTATACATGAGTACCTACACAAAACAAACACAAAGGGAAAATTGTGTGTGCGTGGTAGATGTACACATCATCCATCATGATGCATACGTGCTTGTGTTGGTTAGCACCAAATATCCAATGCTCAAATAAATGAGATGCGTGATATAGAAACATGTCATCCATCATGATAGGTTTGTTGTTATGTATAGCATAATGGAGACTCAAATTGTGTAATGCATCATGAGAAATATGTAGAGCATTGTTATTCATGGAATGCATATGGTGTACACTATCATGGGAATCATGCGAAGTATGAAATGCATCAAGATCTCCGAATATGTATGAGGAAACTATGGGGGTCTCCTCATGAGCATGAGTAGCAACATCACATGGAGAATATTGACAACATCCAAAACAAAACATATTTGGAACAATGTGATCATGGCATGACATAGTAGATGAATTGCGCAAATCATGTAAAAGAAGCATGACAATATCATCACATGAAAAACAAAAGCCAATGACCATCATCTCGTCATCTATGCCATAAGTGCAAATGGGATTGATTTTAATGGGCATGCATAGTTACTTTGTTGAGATTGTGATGAAACAATATGGGAGATCTCACTCATAGCATATGACAAGTTCAAAGGATTATCAAACATGATATGACCAAAAAAAATTCACATGATATCCTATGGAGCATAGCAACACAACTAGGCAATTCAACATGCTCATCATCATATTCATCATAAATAGGTAAGTCAAGGCATGAAGAAGTCGCACTAGCATGAAGCATGGGAATAGGTGGATCAACATCATGCAAGCAATCGATGTCAAGATAGTCCACTAGTGGGACAAGAGAAGCACCATCACCTATGTTACCTTTCGAGCTTCGCTCATGTGTTGTAGGTGAGGTTGCAACTTGATGGTACCATGTGGGGGGTGCATCATCGTCCACCATGGACATCGTCGTCTCCATTGGAGGGATGGACTCGTCGAGGATAGGTATGTCGTCATGTAGGAGACCTAGCACCAAAGAAGAAAACACACTAGGAGTAGAGGTTAAGTCGTTAGATATCAAAGTGGCCTCACATGCCGTGTCAACTATCTCACTCGCTAAGTGTTGTGGCTCACTCACTCCCTCAAGGATGCTCTCACTCATATGGTTGGTGGAGTCACTCAAATGGCGCTCAACCTCACATAGGATGTGTGGCATGCTCTCATGTGTGGGGCTAGGGTGGTCACACTCATCCTCTCAAAGGAAATGCTCTCAATGTCACATATGGTGGAGTCACTCATCTCGCTCATGGGGTGGTGGCTCCCCTCACATGACAAATGGGGCATCTCGACATATGTGTGTTTCGGAGAGATGTTGGTGCAAATGTATCCATGCTCAATTCCTATCGCCGTGGTCGAAGGGGATGGCCCTTGCTCGACCTTCTTGTCACCGTATTGGTGTGGGAGGTCCATATGATGTGGCACCTGTAGCTCGTCTCCATGACCGAAGGGAGTTTCCCATGCTCGGCCATCTTCCTTGGGGGCTTCCGAAGATGGAAGTGTCACCCTCGCTCGTAGGTAGTCGCCTTGGACTTGATGAATTCGATGTAGGCGTACACGTGGGAAGTAGGCAAAGATGCCGTACGTCCAAAGGCGAAGATGCCTTCATAGCACTTGGCGAAGATGCCGAAGTGGTTGTTGTAGCCGTAGCACCGTTTTGGTTGTGGTCGTCTCGCGGTCTTCTTTTGTGCTCATGAGGCTTGGACTTGGCGTGAAGTAGGGCTTGTTGGGACATGTGTATTTGCGCTTGTGGAGCATCTTCATGATGATGATGTCATTGTCGTGCTTGAGCTCGTAGTAGATGTTGTTCGTCGTCGTCGTGCACATGATGCCTGGAGGTGACTTGCCCTTCATGACAATGTGGATCACGAACGTGATGGTGGTCGCCATGGAGATGTGGACGTGGACGACTTGCGCTTGCATCTTGTTTGCGCTCCGAAGACTTGTGACTTGAACGTCGCCGCCTTGAGGATGACGAAGGGGAAGAAGACTTGATCAAGGCTCTAATCTCCTCCATCCTTGCATCTTGCTCCTCGTTATGTGCGGAAAGCTTGTTATCGATGTAGTCCCTTTTCCTTGCTTCGAGTGATGAATGTCAATGGAGAGGTTCTCGATGCGTTTTGCAATCTTGATTGTGCGCCTTGCATTTGTCGTTGTAGATCGAAGATGGACGCTTTGGTGATGTAGTTGTTCACGCCCGTCGTTGTTGTCGAAGACCGGAGATGAAATGCCTTGCCTATCCATCACAAGAATCGAGCAAATATGAGTGGGAGAAAGAGAAGAACTTATACCAAATGTACCTTGACCGATGTTGAAAATGGATCAATGATCACTCAATGTGCAACAAGGAAATAACACAATTGGTATCAATTCTTGTCGGTTTCTCACACCTACACAAATAAGGCTTATGGTGGAGCTTGGTGAGGATAGTGGCACAAAAATTTGATGCAAAAATGTTAGCAAGAGTCAATAATGTTGAAAGAGATTCACAAATTGCAAGTGAAACAAATAGACCAATAGCAAAGAATGGCTGCGGAAACACACACACAGATAGATAAATGGGGCCGTGCAACCAAGGAATGAGCTCAAAATGTGGAATCCACCAAAACGCTCGTGTTGCACAACTCAAGAGAGACGCTAGCACGATTGCTCAATAGGCGGATACGACACTTGTGCACAACCTATAAGATGCAAAATATATAAACTTTCTATCACAAGTATGCTATATATGTATGGTTCCCGGTGTTTGATCCAAGATGATCGGATATGACAATCTTATATGCAATGTGGTATGATGCTATGGCACTTGATTACAAGCTTCTTTGCTCTCTTCCTTTTTTTTGCTTAAAAGCTTATTCGTTTCTTTTGTATGGCCACTTTTGCACAATGCACAAACCAAGATAGCAATTGTGTATATGCGGGAACAAACTTTTTGGCACACGAGATGATATGATACCAATATGATATGGTATGTATGCAATGGGAGGTATGATCACTAATGTGCACAAGTAACATTGCCGGCAATACTCAAATGGCTAGTCTCGATAGGCAAGTGATGCAAAATGGGCTAGGGGTTATCAATGCAATTGCAAGGGGAATGTACAATGGTGTCGTCGAGGTTACCGTCCTTTGCGATGATGAGTGGCGGTATTCTTGATGTAGATACCAAGATGATTGAGACTCGTCCCTAAGTAGCTGAAACACCTTAGGAAATGGAAAAACCACAACTCAAAATCTCAAGGACAAAACTCAAATGGTGGTAGCGGGAATGCGGTGGTGGTTGCGGAAGTATTGGTGGAAACCCGAGTAGCCGAAGTTGACCGGGTTATGGTGGTGGAAACGTATGATGGGCTATACACGGTGTCGGAGTTGAAGTTGTCGTCCCCAAGTATCCGAAACACCTTAGGAGACACAACTCTCAACACAACAAAATTGGGTTAAGTTGGGGTGGCGGAATTGTGAGGTGGGCAAAACTATGCGGAAGTTATGGTGGTGGTGGTAGTTAATGAAAAAGCAACCGTCCCTAAGTAGCCTGAACACCTTAGGAGACTCAATTCACTACTCAAACAACCTCAAATGCTATGGGGATCAAAGTGGGTTAGGTTGCGGAAGGCTATGATTGTATTGCTGATGATGTGGTGGAAGCCCTAGGCAAAGATGCCAAAGTACCAAAAATTTGATGGTGTCAAAAGGTGGTGAAACCAAGGTGAGGACCTCGGGCACGTCGATAGCTTCAAAACGAGCCAAAGAACACTCAAATCGGAGTTCGGAGTGAAAAGTTATGATGAAAACGGTGAAGAAGGCTGATGCTGAAATTTCGTGCAATGTTTCGGGTTAGGCCGGAAGTTCCGGGGTTAGGGCCGGAAGGTCCGGGGGGTGGCCGGAAGTTCTGGGGGTCACGGAAAAAGTGCGGGGGTCAGGGGGATTTTTGGGGTAAACTTTCTGTTTAGCCTGGAAGTTCCGGGGCTAGGACGGAAGTTCCAGGGGACGGAGGTTCTGGGGGAATCCGAAAGTTCCGGGGGTCGTGGAATTTCTTCCGGGACGAACCCTAAATTCCAGATCTGAGAACGGGGGCGGAAAAACTCGATTTCCAAGGTCAAAATTGGGGAGATTTCGTGGATGGAAAGGGGTAAAATGAAGGGGGAAAGCTAGATCCACTTGAAACACAACGAATCCATGGATCAAAATCAACAAAACATCATCCAAACCAACAAATCACAAAAAAATTTGGGGGCTATTTTTGGTGGGGATTTTTGGATTTAGGACGAAATCAACAAAATCAAGCTAGAAAACAAAGGGTAGGGGCTCCAAAAACGTGATCAACGTGGCTCATGATACCAAGATGATGTGGAGTGGAACTCCGTACGGCCGATCTTTCACGTTTGGAGAGGATCCCTACGAGGAACACGAAGAACGAGCGGAAGAACACGAGGGAGATCACGGGGGAAAACAAGAAGAACACTCAACCAACAAGAATAGATCACACATGCGCTAGATCGATGAACACAAAGAGAGATACAAGATCCAAAGTCAACAAAGGACGATACAAGAGGTAACCGATTCTTCTTCGAGAGGAGGTCTTGATGGGGGTCTTCTCCGTAAAGGAGGTCTTGAATCCAAGAGGATCGTCTCCGTAGAGGGGCCGCGGTCTCTCTCGTGGAGTAGATCCAATATGGATGAGCAAAGCTCTATCTCTAATGATCTACTACTTTGCTAACCCTAACTAGGAGGAGGTGGAGGAGTATATATAGTGCTAGCCCACGAAGGGGTAAGTGAGGGCGAAGGGGTACATGGGTTCGGCCCAATACACTGTGCGCAGACAGGCCGGAAGTTCCGGGCGGGGTCGGAAGTTCCGGGCTCCGAAAGTTCCGGGCAGGTTCCGGCCGGGTTCCGAGCTATCCAGAGAGTTGGGGCGCTCGGGGCTGGTCTGGACTCCAGGGGCCGGAGGTTCCGGGCGGGCTGGAAGGTCCGGGGGCCGGAAGTTCCGGGCTTTCCAGAAGCTTGTCCCTGCTTCTTCTTCCTTCTCCTCTTCCATGCTTGGCCTTGGTCCTTGGATCCTCCATGGTCGTCTCGGTTGTACCTGAGTGTATGCAAGGTCCATGCATGAGGTAGTATCCATGTCTCACATGTGGAAAGTGAAGGTTCGAAGAGGAGTGAGTTCACCTTGTGTCCAATGGCGTATGGTCGAGGTCTCATCATATGTCCTCTTGGGGCTTGGAGAGTAGTCGGAGTGTACATGGGGACGAACGTGGATGCTCCGCATCATCGGGGTGCTCAACTCCTTTTCTATCAGTGATATGTAAATCAAATTCTTGTAATAAGAGAACGCATCGAATAAGTCTAGGTTTAGCATCTTTATTTTCCATAAGATATTTAATAGCAGCATGATCTGTGTGAACAATTACTTTTGAATCAATAATATAAGGTCTAAATTTATCACAAGCAAACACCATAGCTAAGAATTCTTTTTCAGTAGTTGCATAGTTTCTTTGAGCACTGTCTTGAGTTTTACTAACATAATGAATAACATTCAGTTTCTTATCAACCCTTTGTCCTAGAACAACACCAACAACATAATCACTAACATGACACATAATTTCAAAAAGCAAGTTCCAATCAGGTGGTTGAACAGTAGGTGCAGAAATTAAGGCTTTCTTGAGTGTTTCAAAGGCTTCTAAACAATCATCATAAAAAACAAAAGGATATCCTTTTGCAAAAGACTCGTAAGAGGCCTAGAAATTTTAGAAAAGTCTTTGATAAATGTCCTATAGAAACTAGCATGACCTAGGAAACTACGAATACCTTTGATATCTTTAGGACATGGCATTTTCGCAATTGCATCAATCTTAGCTTTGTCCACTTCAATACCTCTTTCAGAAGTTTTATGACCCAAGAAAATACCTTCATTAACCATAAAGTGGCACTTCTCCCAATTCAAGACAATATTTGTTTGCTCGCACCTCTGCAAAACTCGATCATGATTGCTTAAACAATCATCAAAAGACTTCCCGTAAACAGAGAAGTCATCCATGAAAACCTCAACAATCTTTTCACAAAAGTCAGAGAATATAGTAGTTATACATCTTTGAAAGGTAGCAGGTGCATTGCATAAACCAAAAGGCATACGTATATAAGCATAAGTTCTAAAGGGACAAGTAAAAGTGGCCTTTTCTTGATCAGGTTGAGAAACAGGTATTTGTGAAAAGCCAGAATATCCATCAAGGAAGCAAAAATGTGTGTGCTTAGATAATCTTTCTAGCATTTGATCAATAAAAGGCAGAGGTTGATGATCTTTTCTAGTTGCTTTGCTTTTCTTAAATCAATTACCATTCTATAGCCTGTAACAATTCTCTATGGAATAAGTTCATTCTTATCATTAGGAACAACAATAATACCTCCTTTCTTAGGGACACAATGAACATGACTTACCCATCTACTATCAGCTATGGGATAGATTATACCTGCTTCCATAAGTTTTAATATTTCCGTTCGTACCACCTCTTTCATCTTCGGATTTAATCGACGTTGGTGATCAACAACGGGTTTAGCATCAGGTTCCATATTAATTTTGTGCTAACATAGAGTGGGACTAATGCCCTTTAAATCATCAAGAGTATATCCAATAGCAGCTCGGTGCTTCCTTAGAACTTTCAATAATCTTTCTTCTTCATGGTCTGAAAGTTTAGCACTAATAATAACAGGATATATCTTCTTTTCATCAAGATAAGCATATTTCAAAGTGTCTGGCAATTGTTTTAATTCAAACATAGGATCACTTTTAGGTGGAGGAGGACCTCCTAGAGTTTTAATAGGCAAATTGTGTTGAAGCAGAGGACGTTGCTCAAAGAAAATCTTATCTATTTCATTTCTTTCATGCATATGTAAATCATTTTCATGATCTAGCAGATATTGTTGTAAAGGACCAGTAGGAGGCACATCAATAGAAGCAAGACCAATTATAGGTCCCAAGGAACGTTTTGAGACACTCGCCATCATAGTGATTTTTTTCGCACTTTTTCATCGTCGCTGCCCTGATTTTCGAAAAAAATAGTCAAAAAATTTGTGCCTATCCTGTTATCTTGACTTGGGAAGAGTTTTGAGACACTCGCCATTCTAGTGATTTTTCGCAAAAAAAAGGTGCGCGAAAAAAAGAGCGCAAAAAAGAGAGCAAAAAAAAAACAATTCCAGAGTGGGCTTTTCCCTTGTTTCAGTGTCGCGTCGTGATTTTGTTCGTGTTCTAGGCTCGCGTCTCTAGTACGGTCTAGCCTAGGACCAGCACAGTACCGTCGTTGAGCGTTTATTCAGCTTTGCATCTCTGAATAGATTATTGCTGATCTTTTTGCTACCATATTATAAGCCAACCCACCTCCACATACATCTACGTCTCTACGTTTGACTCTTCCTGGGAATCGCTCTATCCAAGCTTTCAGAGTTTTGACTCCAATGGTTGCCAATCACCACCTGCTGCTGGTTAAGAACTAGTAAGAATTTGAGATTTTGTTTGACGGATTTGTGACACCCCACCACCGCCACTTTCTAGTAGTTTGTAGGATCATATTCTTGTGTGTTTCTATTGCTGCTAACCATGGCAGGATCACAAGCCGACGAGACAGACTGGGAGAACATGATGAACACAGAGTTACATGATAAGTTTTAGCAAATGATGAGTGGACAGGTGGAAGATGTGCTAAACAGATTTGAAGAGGCCATGGAGAAGATAGATGGCATTGAGAAGGCATTTGAAACAAAGCTCGATAACAAGTTTAATGAATTGCTCGCGCGTCTTCCGCAACCACCGCCCGCTGCACCTGTCGCACCTCTACAACAACAACAAAAACATCGCCTTCCAAATCAAGTGGGACGAGCACAACGCGTTCCCCTTGAGCCCAGTCAAACTTTTGGTGCCGCTGTACCTACTTTTGATGCTTCTGTAGCTCCTGCTGCTACAGCAGAGGTGGAGGACCATTATGAGGATGAGGTTGATCAAAATTAGAACTACGTGCAACCACCGGCACCACCACCACCAGGTCGTCCTCATGCATATCATCGCAACGGTAGGGCTGCACCACCACCTGAGGTACGAGATCATGACCATCTTCCTAAACTAAAATTGAATATTCCACCATTTGAGGGTAGATATGTTCCTGATATATATCTTACTTGGGAGTTAGAAACTGAACAATGTTTTACATGTTTACAATATCCTGAGGAGAGACGTGTTCCTGCTGTTGTTTGTGCTTTCACTAGTTTTGCATGTGTTTGGTGGTCTGAACATTGTAGATTATATCCTATTCCAGCTACTTGGGCTACTTTGAAAACCGCTATGCGTACTCGTTGGGTTCCACCATATTATCAATGTGAATTACTTCAAAAACTACAATGTTTAAGACAAGGAAAAAATTCTATAGAAGAATATTATCAGGATTTACAAACTGGCATGATTAGATGTGGTATTGTTGAGGATAATGAAGCTATGCTTGCACGTTTTATGGGTGGATTAAATAAAGAGATTCAGATCATTCTAGAGTATAAAGAATATAATAACATCACTCGTTTATTTCATCTTGCTTGCAAAGCTGAACGTGAAGTGCAGGATCGACAGGCATTGGCGCGAACTAACTTTTCCGCAGGTCGATCTTCATCATGGACACCGCGTGCATCCTCTACTTCCACACGTTCTGCTGCACCAGCACCTTGATAGAGGCAAAGGTGTCCCGTCTTTCGATGAGATGTTGGTTTTCGCTTTGGAGGAAGTCGACTTTGACGATCCGACTACGAACGTGCGAGGACGTCGCGCCTTAGCAATCGCTAAACCAACTCCGAGAGGTTATTGACCACGCCGAGCACGATCAACGACCACGAGGGTCTGTTTCCTGCGAGCAAACGAAGAACAAGCAAGAAAGCGAGATTGCAATCTGGATATTGCGAATATAAGATGAAAGCTTTATTGATCAAGGTGGGGTTACGTGGACGCCTTTATGCGGTCGTTGAACACAAGCGAAATGCACGCGAAGTTGCAGCTATGGCGAACTTTTAATCTAAACAAAACCCAAAGTCTAAACGACGCCCTAAGGGCTGTATATATGGAGAAAGAGGAGGAATTTCGTGGCCCTTGAGGGAGGGGTCCAAACCAACCCTAACTCTTGTTTCCCCACACATCTGGACTCTAAAACAGCCTACACTTAAGTATTTCGAAATTACATGGGCCTGGCCCAATATTAAGGTGACGCAGCACCTAGAATAGCCTATGGACGAATATTATGAAGTGGCATCTTGTATATTTCGTCCAAGGCCTCATGCTCTCATTAGGGTGGCTTCAAAGTCCTGGAATCATCACTTGTAACTCCGTTCTTGTTCCCCTTGCATGCCAACATCTCCATGCTTGAACTTGCTCCAAGGTTCATCTTTCTTGTCCATGGTAGGCCCTTCATTTGTAAGCAAAACAAATGTATCCAATTTAGGCAGCATCATATTCTCATGAACATTGGAATCGTTACCAAGAAACGAAAGTACGATAATTCAATTGGCGTCTTGTGAGCTCTAGTAATTGGTCCAGTATGTATAGCAGCAGGGGCTGTGGGTGTAACAATGGTATTGATGTCCTCATCACCCTCCCCTTCTTGAAATGAAGTCGCCCTCGACGGAAACTCATCTTCCTCACCCAAATAAGGCTTCAAATCTGCAATGTTAAAAGTGGGACTAACCCCAAAATCTGCAGGCAGCTCAAGTTTATATGCATTATCATTTATTTTCTCTAACACCTTAAATGGACCATCAGACGTGGCATTAGCTTTGATTTGCGCAAATTAGGAAACCTATCCTTACATAAATGTAACCAAACAAGATCTCCGGTGCAAAGACAACATGTTTTCTACCCTTATCTCCGGCAAGTTTATATTTAGCATTCATACGCTCAATGTTTTCCTTAGTTAACTCATGCATTTTAAAATCAATTCAGCACGTTCTTTAGCATCAAAATTAACCTTCTCCGAAGATGGAAGAGGCAACAAATCAATAGGTGCACGAGGTAGGAAGCCATACACAATTTCAAAAGGGCACATCTTAGTAGTAGAATGCAATGAACGATTATAAGCAAATTCAATATGAGGCAAGCATTCTTCCCACATTTTCTTATTATTCTTCAAAACAGCCCTAAGCATAGTAGACAATGTTCTATTGACTACTTCAGTTTATCCATCGGTTTGGGGGTGACAAGTAGTACTAAAAAGCAGTTTAGTCCCCAACTTAGCCCATAAACATCTCCAAAAGTGGCTAAGAAATTTAGTATCACGATCTGAAACAATAGTATTTGGCACACCATGCAAGCGAATAATTTCACGAAAGAACAAATCAGCAACATTAACGACATCATCGCTTTTATGACATGGTATAAAGTGTGCCATTTTCGAGAATCTATCCACGACAACAAATATGCTATCCCTCCCCTTCTTTGTTCGAGGTAAACCTAAAACAAAGTCCATAGATATATCCTCCCAAGGAACACTAGGTACAGGCAAAGGCATATAGAAACCATGAGGATTGAGTCGTGACTTAGCTTTTTGACATGTAGTGCAGCGAGCAACAAAACGCTCAACATCCGTCTCATCTTTGGCCAAAAGAAATGTGTAGCAAGTATATCCTCCGTCTTCTTCACGCCAAAGTGTCCCATTAATCCTCCTCCATGCGCCTCCTGCAACAACAAAAGACGAAACAGAGCTAGCGAGGAATGCATAGCTTGTTAGCACGGAACACAAAACCATCCTTAATAACGAACTTGTTCCATGTTCTTCCTTCTTTACAATTCTGCATTACATCTTTAAAATCAGCATCATGCACATATTGATCTTTGATGGTCTCCAAACCAAATATTTTGAAGTCAAGTTGTGAAAGCATAGTATAGCTGACGAGACAAAGCATCGGCAATAACATTTTCTTTACCCTTCTTGTGTTTAATGACATAAGGGAAAGTCTCAATGAATTCAACCCATTTAGCATGTCTACGATTCAGTTTAGCTTGACTTTTAATATGTTTCAAAGATTCATGATCGGAATGTATAACAAATTCTTTGGGCCATAAATAATGTTGCCATGTCTCTAAAGTCGAACAAGAGCATATAATTCTTTGTCATAAGTAGAATAGTTCAGACTAGGCCCACTCAATTTTTCGTAAAAGTATGCAACAGGTTTGCCATCTTGTAATAACACACCTCCTAATCCAATTCCACTAGCATCACATTCAAGCTCAAAAGTCTTATTAAAGTCGGGAAGTTGGAGTAAAGGAGCATGTGTCAACTTATCTTTCAATACCGTGAAGGCTTCTTCTGCGGTACCCCAAACAAAAGGCACATCCTTCTTTGTAAGTTCATTGAGAGGTGCAGCAATGGTGCTAAAGTCTCTCACAAAACGCCTATAGAAACCAGCGAGTCCAAGAAAACTCCTCACTTGTGTGACCGTTTTGGGCTGCGGCCAACTCTCAATAGCTTCAATCTTGGCTTTATCAACTTCAATTCCACGTGGTGTAACAACATAGCCAAGAAAAGATACTCGGTCGGTGCAAAAGGTGCACTTCCCAAGGTTACCAAACAAACGTGCATCACGTAGAGCATTAAAAACAGCACGTAAATGTTCCAAATGTTCTTCCAAAGATTTGCTATAAATCAGTATATCATCAAAATAGACTACCACAAATCGTCCAATGAAAGCACGTAAAACTTCGTTCATTAGTCTCATGAAAGTACTAGGTGCATTAGTTAACCCAAAAGGCATGACTAACCACTCATATAATCCAAACTTAGTTTTAAATGTTGGTTTCCATTCATCCCCCAATTTCATACGAATTTGATGGTATCCACTACGCAAATCAACTTTGGAGAATATTGTAGAGCCACTCAATTCATCAAGCATATCATCTAGCCTAGGAATAGGATGACGATAACGAATAGTAATATTATTAATGCCTCTACAATCAACACACATACGCGACGTACCATCCTTTTTAGGCACTAGTATAATAGGAACGGCACAAGGACTAAGAGATTCGCGTATATAACCTTTGTCGAGCAGCTCTGTACTTGACGCATAATCTCCTTCATCTCCTCCGGATTGGTGCGGTATGGTGCACGGTTGGGTAGCGATGCACCGGGAATTAAGTTAATTTGATGCTCAATCCCTCGAATAGGTGGTAATCCGGTGGTACGCGTCTTGTGGGAAGACGTCGTGAACTCTGCAAAATGTTAGTGACAAATAGGGGGCAAAGAGGAAGGCACGTCCTCGAATGAAAATAATGCCTCTTTGCACACAAAAGCATAGCAAACAGATTTGCTAGAATCTAGCTCCTCAATATCAGATTTGGTGGCAAGTAAACATGCACTTTTCAGTTTAATTTCAGAAGCAACATTAGATGGTTTATTATTAGGCTTCATTTGTTGCTCAAATTCTTTTGCCACAATCTGATTTTCACTCTTATTTTTCTCCTGTTTTGCTTTATTAGCTCTATTAATATCATCTTTCAAAATTGAATCAGGAGTCATAGGAAGCAAAGTAATATTTTTATCCTTATGAACAAGAGTGTACTGATTGTTTCTACCATGGTGTACAGAATTTTTATCAAATTGCCATGGTCTACCAAGTAATAAGGAACATGCTTGCATAGGTACCACATCACAATCAACATAATCAGCATATGTAGAGATGCTAAAATGCACACGAACAAAGACGTGTTACCTTAACCTTGCCGCTGTTGTTGAACCATTGGATGTAGTAAGGATGTGGATGTGGTCTTGTGGTGAGAGAAAGCTTCTCCACCATATCCATGCTAGCCAAGTTGTTGCAGCTCCCTCCATCTATGATGACGCGAATAGAACGTTCCTTCACAACTCCCTTTGTATGGAACAAGTTATGCCTCTGATTTTGCTCAGCTTGTGTAACCTGCACACTCAAAACACGTTGAGCAACTAAACATTCATACACATCGGCATCTTGCAGCCATGTATTGCGTCTCATGATCAGAATCATCTCCACCATGTTCTTCATGTGTAATAAGAGCCAAAGTCTCTTCATCATAGTCACTAAGCGGACTCATACCCACCATCCTCAAGAGCAATCATCACACGCTGAGATTCGCATTCTCACGGCAAAATGTCCTCTTCCCTTACAACGACGACAAATAATATCACTTGTGTGCCCTGTTGACGCCATGGAAGAAGAAGAGCTACTGTGTAGGCCCAGTGCGCTCTTGGCGGAATAGTGGTGGTTGTGCCTACTTTCTTGTATCACGGTTGGAGGTGGCAGCCGGCGGAGGTGCCGTGTAGTAGAACGTGTGGAAGTAGATGATGCACGTGGTGTCCATGATGAAGGTCGACCTGCGAGAAAAGTTAGTCCGCGCCAACGCCTGTCGATCCTGCACTTCACGTTCAGCTTTACAAGCAAGATGGAATAATCGAGTGATATTAGTATAATCCTTGTAGTCTAGAATGGTCTGAATATCTCTATTTAATCCACCGGAAAACGTGCAAGCATAGCTTCATTCTCCTCAACAATACCACATCTAATCAAGCCAGTTTGTAATTCACGATAATATTCTTCTACCGAATTTTTCCTTGTCTTAAACGCTGCAATTTTTGAAGTAATTCACGTTGATAATATGGTGGAACCCAACGCACGCATAGCAGTTTTCAAAGCAGCCCAAGTAGGCTGGAACAGGATATAATCTACAATGTTCAGACCACCAAACACATGCAAAGCTAGTGAAAGCACAAACAGCAGCGGGAACACGTCTCTCCTCAGGATATTGTAAACATGTAAATCGTTGTTCAGTTTCTAACTCCCAAGTAAGATTATATATCAGGAACATATCTACCCTCAAATGGTGGAATATTCAACTTCAATTTAGGGAGATGGTCATGATCTCGTACTGAGGGGAGCCCTAACATTGCCATTATTTGCATGTGGACGACCGGGTGGTTGTGGTCTGGTGGTTGTGGTGCCGGTGGTTGCATGTAGTTACGAAGTTGATCAACCTCATCCTCGTACTCTCTCACATAATCATCCTCCCCACATCGCCAGCAGGAGCCACGTAAGTATCAACGGCAGCACCGCAGCTTGGCGGTGAAGAGGGACACGGCTCGCTTCGGCGGAGGGTTGCTTCAGCGATGTGGAGGTAGTCGTTGTTGTTGTTGTAGAGGTGCATTAGGTGCAGCAGGTGGTGGTGGTGGTAGACGCCTTGAGCAATTCATTAAACTTGTTATCGAGCTTTGTTTGAACGCCTTCTCAATGCCATCTATCTTCTCCATGGCCTCTTCAAATCTATTTAGAACATCTTCCACCTGCCCACTCATCATTTGTTGAAACTTATCATGTAGCGCTTTGTTTGTCATGTTCTCCCAGTCAGTCTCGTCGGCTTGTGATCCTGCCATGGTTAGCAGCAATAGAAACACACAAGAATATGATTCGACGGACTACTAGGAAGTGGTGGTGGTGGTGTGGTGGACAGTCACAAATCCGTCAAGCAAATCTCAAATTCTTACCAGTTCTTACCCAAAGAAGAAAAGTGATCGGCAACCGATGTAGTCAAAACTCTCAAAGCTTGGATAGAGCGATTACGAGGAGAGTCAAGCATACGATGTAGATGTATGTGGAGCTGGGAAGGCTTATAATATGGTAGCAAAAGGGTCACAATAATCAAGTCGAGATGCAAAGTTGAATAAACGCTCAACGACGGTCTTGTCTTTGGTCCTAGGCTAGACCGTGCTAGAGACGAGCCTAGAACACTAACAAAATCACGGGCGCTGCGGAAACAACGGAAAAAGCACACTCTGGATTTTTTTTTCGCTCTTTTTTTTTTTGCTGCTTTTTTTTTTTGCTCTTTTTTTTGCGAAAAATCACTATAATGGCGAGTGTCTCAAAACTCTTCCTGTGTCAATCGACAGGATGGGCACGAAATTTTTCGACCAAAAATTTTTTTTTTTTGCCGGACCCAAAAGCTGGAAACGGGTCAAAAAACTTTCTATAATGGCATTTGTCTCAATACGCTTAGAAACACCTAAAAATAGGATAGCCAGAAAATTTTTCGACAAGTGCGTTTTCGGAAAATTTTGGGCCTAAACGGAGGGTGCGTTTTTTTTTTCTTTTTTTTCCGAAACCTACTCCGGCTAGGAAACACGAATCGGAAACTAGATGGATCTCGAAAACAAACCTAATATGAGAAGAACTTCGGATTGGTGGTGGATATATGGTTGTGGTATATGGTAGCGGTGGTGGTATATGGCAGCGGTGGTGGTATATGGCTCTGATTGGTGGTGGATAAGAAGGGTGGTAGATGGCAAGGCGATGATGATGGTCTTGGCGGCGTGACAACTTATGACCAGAACTTCGAAACCTACTCGGGCAAGGAAACACGAATCAGAATTTAGATGGATCTCGAAAACAAACCTAATATGAGAAGAACTCGGATTGGTGGTGGATATATGGTGGTGGTATATGGCAGCGGTGGTGGTATATGGTAGCAGTGGTGGTATGTGGATACGGATTGGTGGTGGTATATGGATACGGATTGGTGGTGGTATATGGATACGGATTGGGCGGTGGCGGATAAGAAGGGTGGTAGATGGCAAGGCGATGATGATGGTGCGGCGGCGGCGTGACAACTTATGACGAGAACTTCGAAACTCTAAAAGACTAGACTCTAAGACCCGGCAACTTGACACGACGATGCAACCGCAAATTCAACAAAGCAAAAACCCTAAAAAGATTATGCGAAGGCTCAGATTGGTTCGGATATGATGAACTAACCCTAATTTTTTGTGGCTTTTTCGTGGACTTTAGGTATGAAGAACAGACTCGATCTAATTCTGAAAAAGCTGTAAAATCTCACCGAGCAACCTGAAAATCTGATACCACTTGATAGAGGCAAAGGTGTCCGTCTTTCGATGAGATGTTGGTTTTCGCTTTGGAGGAAGTCGACTTTGACGATCCGACTACTTAACGTGCGAGGACGTCGCGCCTTAGCAATCGCTAAACCAACTCCGAGAGGTTATTGACCACGCCGAGCACGATCAACCTGACCACGAGGGTCTGCATTTCTGCGAGCAAACGAAGAACAAGCAAGAAACTGAGATTGCAATCTGGATATTGCGAATATAAGATGAAAGCTTTATTGATCAAGGTGGGGTTACTGTGGACGCCTTTATGCAGTCGTTGAACACAAGCGAAATGCTGTGAAGTTGCAGCTATGGCGAACTTTTAATCTAAACAAAACCCAAAGTCTAAACGACGCCCTAAGGGCTGTATATATGGAGAAAGAGGAGGAATTTCGTGGCCCTTGAGGGAGGGGTCAAAACCAACCCTAACTCTTGTTTCCCCACATACGGACTCTAAAACAGCCTACACTTAAGTATTTCGAAATTACATGGGCCTGGCCCAATATTAAGGTGACGTGACACCTAGAATAGCCTATGGACGAATATTATGAAATGGCATCTTGTATATTTCGTCCAAGGCCTCATGCTCTCATTAGGGTGGCTTCAAAGTCACGGAATCATCACTTGTAACTCCGTTCTTGTTCCCCTTAGCATGCCAACATCTCCATGCTTGAACTTGCTCCAAGGTTCATCTTTCTTGTCCATGGTAGGCCCTTCATTTGTAAGCAAAACAAATGTATCCAATTTAGGCAGCATCATATTCTCATGAACATTGGAATCGTTACCAAGAAACGAAAGTACCTGATAATTCAATTGGCGCGCGCGAGCTCTAGTAATTGGTCCAGTATGTATAGCAGCAGGGGCTGTGGGTGTAACAATGGTATTGATGTCCTCATCACACCTCCGTCAGCTGTCACCTCCAACCGTGATACAAGAAAGCAGGCACAACCACCACTATCTGCCAAGAGCACACTTCTGGACTTGCACAGAGCTCTTCTTCATCCATGGCATCAACAGGGCAAACACATGATATTATTTGTCGTCGTTGCAAGGGTGGAGGTCATTATGCGAGAGAATTCCCATCTAAGCATGTGATGATTGTTACTGAGGATGGTGGGTATGAGTCCGCTAGTGACTATGATGAGGAGACTTTGTCTCTTATTACAAGTGAAGAACACGGTGGAGATGATTCTGGTCATGAGACGCAATACATGGCTGCTGAAGATGCCGACAGGTATGATTGTTTAGTTGCTCAACGTGTTTTGACTGTGTAGGTTACACAAGATGAGCAAAATCAGAGGCATAATTTGTTCCATACAAAGGGAGTTGTGAAGGAACGCTCTGTTCGCGTCATCATAGATGGAGGGAGCTGCAACAACTTGGCTAGCATGGAGATGGTGGAGAAGCTATCTCTCACCACAAGACCACATCCACATCCTTACTACATCCAATGGTTCAACAACAGCTGGAAGGTTAAGGTAACACGTACTTTTCGTGTTCATTTTAGTATCTCTATATATGCTGATTATGTTGATTGTGATGTGGTACCTATGCAAGCATCTTTCCTTATTACTTGGTAGACCATGGCAATTTGATAAAAATTCTGTACACCATGGTAGAAACAATCAGTATACTCTTGTTCATAAGGATAAAAATATTACTTTGCTTCCTATGACTCCTGATTCCATTTTGAAAGATGATATTAATAGAGCTAATAAAGCAAAACAGGAGAAAAATAAGAGTGGAAACCAGATTGTGCCAAAAGAATTTGAGCAACAAATGAAACCTAATAATAAACCATCTAGTGTTGCTTCTAAAATTAAATTGAAAAGTGCATGTTTACTTGCCACAAAATATGATATTTATGAGCTAGATTTTAGCAAATTTGTTTGCTATGCTTTTGTGTGCAAAGAGGCATTATTTTCATTCGAGGACGTGCCTTCCTCTTTGCCTCCTGCTGTGACTAACATTTGGCAGGAGTTCGCTGACGTCTTTCCATAAGACGTGCCACTGGGATTACCACCTATTCGAGGGATTGAGCATCAAATTGACTTAATTCCTGGTGCATCGCTGCCCAACCGTGCACCATACCGTACCAATCCAGAGGAGACAAGGAGATTATGCGTCAAGCCCAGGAGCTACTTGACAAAGGTTATATACGTGAATCCCTTAGTCCCTGTGCTGTGCCTATTATTCTAGTGCCGAAAAAGGATGGTACATCGCGTATGTGTGTTGATTGTAGAGGCATTAATAATATTACTATTTGTTATCGTCATCCTATTCCTAGGCTAGATGATATGCTTGATGAATTGAGTGGCTCTACAATATTCTCCAAAGTTGATTTGCGTAGTGGATACCATCAAATTCGTATGAAATTGGGGGATGAATGGAAACCAACATTTAAAACTAAGTTTGGATTATATGAGTGGTTAGTCATGCCTTTTGGGTTAAGTAATGCACCTAGTACTTTCATGAGATTAATGAACGAAGTTTTACGTGCTTTCATTGGACGATTTGTGGTAGTCTATTCTGATGATATACTGATTTATAGCAGATCTTTGGAGGAACATTTGGAACATTTACGTGCTGTTTTTTTGCTCTACGTGATGCACGTTTGTTTGGTAACCTTGGGAAGTGCACCTTTTGCACTGATCGAGTATCTTTTCTTGGCTATGTTGTTACTCCACAGGGAATTGAAGTTGATAAAGCCAAGATTGAAGCTATTGAGAGTTGGCCGGAGCCCAAAACGGTCACACAAGTGAGGAGTTTTCTTGGCCTCGCTGGTTTTTATAGGCGTTTTGTGAGAGATTTTAGCACCATTGCTGCACCTCTCAATGAACTTACAAAGAAGGATATGCCTTTTGTTTGGGGTACCGCACAGGAAGAAGCCTTCACGGTATTGAAAGATAAGTTGACACATGCTCCTTTACTCCAACTTCCTGATTTTAATAAGACTTTGAGCTTGAATGTGATGCTAGTGGAATTGGATTAGGATGTGTGTTATTACAAGATGGCAAACCTGTTGCATACTTTTCTGAAAAATTGAGTGGGCCTAGTCTGAACTATTCTACTTATGATAAAGAATTATATGCTCTTTTTCGGACTTCAGAAACATGGCGGCATTATTTATGGCCCAAAGAATTTGTTATACATTCTGCTCATGAATCTTTGAAACATATTAAAAGTCAAGCCAAACTGAATCGTAGACATGCTAAATGGGTTGAATTCATCGAGACTTTTCCTTATGTCATTAAACACAAGAAGGGTAAAGAAAATGTTATTGCTGATGCATTGTCTCGTCATCATATTATGCTTTCACAACTTGACTTTAAAATATTTGGATTGGAGACCATCAAAGATCAATATTTTCATGATGCTGAATTTAAAGATGTATTGCAGAATTGTAAAGAAGGGAGAACATGGAACAAGTTTGTCGTTAACGATGGACTTGTGTTTCATGCTAACAAGCTATGCATTCCAGCTAGCTCTGTTCGTCTTTTGTTGTTGCAGGAGGCGCATGGAGGAGGATTAATGGGACACTTTGGCGTGAAGAAGACGGAGGATATACTTGCTACACATTACTTTTGGCCAAAGATGAGACGGGATGTTGAGCGTTTTGTTTCTCGCTGCACTACATGTCAAAAAGCTAAGTCACGACTCAATCCTCATGGTTTATACATGCCTTTGATATATCTATGGATTTTGTTCCTTGCGAGGATATATCTATGGATTTTGTTTTAGGATTACCTCGAACAAAGAAGGGGAGGGATAGCATATTTGTTGTCGTGGATAGATTTTCAAAAATGGCACACTTCATACCGTGTCATAAAAGCGATGCTGTTGCTAATGTTGCTGATATGTTCTTTCATGAAATTATTCGCTTGCATGGTGTGCCAAATACTATTGTTTCAGATTGTGATACTAAATTTCTTAGCCACTTTTGGAGATGTTTATGGGCTAAGTTGGGGACTAAATTGCTTTTTAGTAGTACTTGCACCCCCAAACTGATGGACAAACTGAAGTAGTCAATAGAACATTGTCTACTATGGTTACAGTTGTTTTGAAGAATAATAAGAAAATGCGGGAAGAATGCTGGCCTCATATTGAATTTGCTTATAATCGTTCATTGCATTCTACTACTAAGATGTGCCCTTTTGAAATTGTGTATGGTTTCCTACCTCGTGCACCTATTGATTTGTTGCCTCTTCCATCTTCGGAGAAGGTTAATTTTGATGCTAAACAACATGCTGAATTGATTTTAAAAATGCATGAGTTAACTAAGGAAAACGCGTATGAATGCTAAATACAAACTTGCTGGAGATAATGGTAGAAAACAAGTTGTGTTTGCAGGTGGAGATCTTGTTTGGTTACATTTGCGTCAGGATAGATTTCCTGATTTGCGCAAATCAAAGCTAATGCCACGTGCTGATGGTCCTTCTAAGGTGTTAGAGAAAATAAATGATAATGTATATAAACTTGAGCTGCCTTCAGATTTTGTGGTTAGTCCCACTTTTAACATTGCAGATTTGTAGCCTTATTTGGGTGAGGAAGATGAGCTTCCGTCGAGGACGACTTCATTTCAAGAAGGGTAGGATGATGAGGACATTAATACCATTGTTAGACCCACAACCCCTGCTACTATACATACTGGACCAATTACTAGAGCTCGTGCACGCCAATTAAATTACCAGGTAATTTTGTTTCTTGGTAATGATTCTAATGTTCATGAGAATATGATGCTGCCTAAATTGGATACATTTGTTTTGCTTACAAATGAAGGGCCTAGCTTGGAGTAGGAAGAACATTGGAGCAAGAACAAGCGTGGAGATGATGGCATGCGCAATGGAAACAAGAACGAAGTTTCAAGTGATGATTTCAGGACTTTGAAGCCACCGTAATGAAGTCTTGGACGAAATATAGAAGATGCCACTTCACAAATTTTGTCCAGAGGCTTTTATAGGTGTTGCGTCACCTTATTATTGGGCCGGGCCATGTAATTTCGAAATACATAAGTATAGGCTGTTTTTAGAGTCCGTATGTGTGGGGAAACAAGAGATAGGGTTGGTTTATTACCCCTTCCCCAAGGGCCACGAAATTCCCCGCTACTCCTCCATATATACTGCCCTTTGGGCGTCGTTTAGACTTTGGGTTTTGTTTAGATTAAAAGTTTGCCATAGCTGCAACTTCATGTACTTCATTTGTGTTCGACGACCAGACCAAGACGTCACAGAACCCCACATTGATCAATAAAGCTTTCATCTTATATTCGCAATATCCAGATTGCAATCTTAGTTTCGTGCTTATTCTTCGTTTGCTTGAAGGAAATAAACCTTCGTGGTCAGGTTGATCGTGCTTCGGCGTGGTTAATAACCTCTCGGAGTTGGTTTAGCGATTGCTAAGGCGCGACGTCCTCGCACGTTCGTAGTCGGATCATCAAAGTCGACTTCCACCAAAGCAATATCCATCATCTCATCGAAAGACGGGACACCTTTGCCTCTATCAAGACTTCGACATCTCTAACAATCCCAATTGGTGAATGGTGATATAGTGTCTCTACTAGCAAGTTTAATAGTAACATCTATGTCTTCTATCTCTGTGGGTGCTATGTCATTCATAATTTCTTGATATAAGGTGTAAGGAATAGCACTCACACTAGCACCTATGTCACATAAACCATGATAACAGTGATCTCCTATTTTAACTGAGACAACGGGCATGCCAACAACAGGTCTATGTTTGTCCTTTTTATCAGGTTTGGCAATTCTAGCAGCTTCTTCGCAGAAGTAAATAACATGCCCATCCATATCTTCTGCCAAGAGATCTTTAACCATAGCAATACTAGGTTCTACTTTGATTTGTTCATCAATTTTAGATGTTCAAATATAGCTTTTGTTAACCATAGTCGAAACTTTAGCATGTTCCTTAATCCTATCATGGAGAAGTGGTTTCTCAATATAAGCAGAAGGAACAACTGGATCAACATTATAAATTATGGTTTCTTCTTTAATTGGTACCGGTTCTTTAATTTTATCTTTAATAGGTGTGTAAGTGCATCTAGTGCCCCTTTGTGATTTTGGTGTATTGAAGACTTATAGGTTAAGTAACTAATGCGTTTGTGAGTGTACACAGGTCTATAAGTCTATGAGGAGTTTGGTATTTACAGAGAAAGTCGACCCCTAAAAATGAAATTCTTCATCTGAAGACTTTCTCAAGACTTTGAAAGTGAAGAAATTGGTGTGACCTTGAAGACTTGGTATTCATTTGAGGAACATGAAGCGTGAAGACTTTTGTTTTCGTAGTTTCATTTTCTCTTTCTTGAGTCATAGGAAACACTGTCATCGTTAAAGGGGGTCGAGGAAATACTAAGGAAAAATTTCCATTTGATGCTCAACTCAAAATCCTACACCTACCAATCCCTTCGAGTGAAGCTTTTGGAAATCTCATACTGATTCAGTCAATTTCTTCAAGGATAAAGGTCGCCGAGGAATTTGTTCGACCGAGGAGTTAGGAATTTGCAGTCTGAATTGCCTACAGTGAGGAACATGATAGCCCCGAGGAATTTGAGAGTCAAATTTCCGACCAGCTGTCTAACAAGCGCCACTGTCCCAAAATATCTTATCCACCTAACGGTCATATCATTGAAGGGCATTTATGTCTTATCATGTCGGGCTGCTCCTAGGCTATAAATAGCCGCCCCTACAACCACTAGCTGGTTGGCTGCTCCGAGAGAACTTGACACTTGTCATTTGAGAGCAACCCATCCTCCGAGGACTTTGAGAGAAAATCATCAAGTGAGGAAAAACCCAAGTGAGGAAAACCCAAAAACCAAACCCCAACAAACCCAAAGTGATTGAGCATCATCAAGAAATTGATCCTGCGTGGATCCGACGCTTGTTACCTTTGAAGACTGTGCTTCTTCCAGACGGTTAGGCGTCATGGTCTAGAGCATCCAAGAGGAATTGTGGATCGCCGAGTGACCAAGTCTGTGAAGGTTTGGAAGTCGCTCAAGACTTACCACGAGTGATTGGACGAGGTCTGTGTGACCTTAGTTCAAGGAGAATACGGTGAGGACTTGGTGTCTGAGCTGCGTGCTTTCGGATCGGGTGTCCGGACTGTGTCCTCGAGTTTAAATACTCGGCCGCTCCAACCAGACGCATAACCGAGACAGCAGTTGGAACTGGTCTACCAAATCACTTGTCTTCACCAACCTAATCGGTTCTATTTCCTCAACCCTTTCATTACCTCATTCTGTGTTGAGTATTTGTTCATATCTGTGTTTGAAGACTTTTGATCAAGACTTTCTCAATTTCCTCGGCTCAATTTCTTGATCTGTTTGTCTTCATCTTGTGTTATCCTCGTGATTACGCTTTCTATACTCTGTGATTGTCTTCATTTCATCATGATGACTATGCTTGTAATCTGTTATGCTTACTTCTGAGTACTTATTCCGCTCCAAGTAGTTCTTCGCTAAGGAATTTCCTCACCGGCAAATTCCTCAGTGAAGAATTCACAAAAATCGCGTATTCACCCCCCCTCTAGTCGATATAACGCACTTTCAATTGGTATCAGAGCAAGGGACTCCTTGTTACGTGTGATTTTGGTTTAACCACCGGAGTTTTAGTTATGTCGACCGCAGGTATGATCAAGGTCTCAGCAGGTGTCCTACCTTCGATGGGACGGACTACCCCTCTTGGAAGAACAAAATGCGAATGCATCTTGAAGCAATTGACAATGATCTACGGTATGTTGTGACAAAAGGTGTTTCCTCACCACACCTTCTACGAATGATGCTGATGTGAAGAGATTCAAGCAACTCGATTCTCAAGCGAAGAATATCATATGTGGCCATCCGAGCAAAGGTCAAGATGGAAGAGTGAGTGCTTTGGAATCTGCCAAACTCATCCGGGACAAAGGTCCAAAGTAAATGAAGGTGTTTCAACTCAGCGTGACTCTCGAGTTGATGTTCTTCGGAATCTCTTCAACCGCTTCAAAAGACTCGACAACGAAAATGTTCAACAAACCTTCGATCGCCTCACTGACATCTCAAATGAGCTTCAAGCACTGGGTGCCACTGACATCACCGACCATGAGGTGGTGAAGAAATTGCTAAGATCGCTTGATTCCTCATTTGATACTCTGGCACTGATGATACAAGAACGAGCTGACTACAAGTCTCTTGATCCTGCTGATATCCTCGAAAGGCTAAATACTCACGAGTTCCAAATTCTTTGAAAAGAGAGATCTCTATGGTTACGGCTATGGAAAAACATGTGCCCTCAAGGCCAAGGCTGTGTCCGAATCTGAGAGTGAAGACTACGGTAGTAGCCTAGGAGATCTGAAGAATTTGGCCAGAGCTAGCACCGCTCGTGAAGAAATTCCAGAAATTCTCAAGACGTGGTCGCTTTGGAAAATCCTCAAGAAGCGGTGATTCCTCATCTAGTGACTATAAGAGAAGACTTTGTCACAAATGCAAGAAACCTGGTCACTATATCCAAGATTGTCCTCGGGGAAAAGGAATTAAGAAAGAAGAAACACAAGGATTACGATTACGATGACGTGAAGAAGAAAAAGAAATCATCAAAATCTTCATCATCAAAATCCTCAAAACCTTCTTCTCACAAGAAGAGCAGCTCCAAAAAGGCTCGGGCATTCATTGGCAAGGAAATGGACTCACGAAGCTGAATCTGAGGAAAATGAGGAAGAGGAGGAGTCTCAAGAATCCGAATCTGGTGTGGCTAGTCCGGCTCTTGCTATCGCTTTTGTTAGCAAGTCCATCTTCAACATCAAGAAACCGACTACCGACAAGCCCGATGAGGATGATGATGACTACGCCCCACCTATTGCTTCATGGCAAAAAGTGCTAAGGTACTAAACTTCACCTCCTCTGAATCTAGTGAAAATGAATCGATGAGGATCTCAAGCCCAGCTACTCTAAACTTGCTAAGATTGCTATAAAACAACAAAGGGCTTTTGAGAAGGTTCAAAACATGCTAGATAAGAGTGATGATATGTTAGGTGAAGAAATGGATTGCACTCAAGCCCCGATCGAAAATCTTCAGAGACTTGGTCTAGGCTTGACAACCTTCAAGGTCATCATAACACTCTCTTATCTGATCATGAGAAACTTTCTTATGAATTTCTTCAAAGAAAGCAAGATCTTGAGAAGCTAAGAGTGAGTTATGAAGATCTTCAGAAGGAGCGCGATTCATTACTTGCTCAACAAATCAGCGCTTCTCAAGAAGAATTTGTTCCTCCATGCTTAAAGTGCATTGAACATGAAACTGCTAATTCTTCACCTGAATGTTCAAATGCTTCAACCGTTACAAATTCTTCACCTGCCTCTGCTATCACTAATTCCTCATCTGAGGACAATGCTAGTATCACTGACGATGCAGGACTGAAGGAATTGTACATGACATGCATGTACAAAAGCCTCAAAGGGCATCAGACTCTTTGTGATGTGCTTAAAAAGCAGATCCTCAATAGGAACCCTAGGAAAGAGGGCATTGCCTTTGAGAGGAAACTCAATGCGATGGAACGTATTGGATGCCCGAGCGGTATCCCAAAACCTCATGGGTTGCTGCAAAGGGACCTCGATTGATACATCTACCTTATCTGGTTTTACGTGTGAATTTCCTCATTCTGCTGATGAGCCATTTGACTCCAACTATAAACTGTTCAAAAATCAGAATGGTGAAGTATTTGCTAGATATGTTGGCACTAACTGCAGGAACGGTTCCCCTATGAAGAAAATCTGGGTTCCCAAGAAGTGCCTTGAAAGTCTTCAGGTGAATGTCCTCATGACACCACCAGTGAAGAATAGGAACCCCAGATCAAATTCTTCATATGGACCAAATTCTTCATATGGATCCAAGTCCTCATATGGACCAAATTCTTCATATGGATCCAAGTCCTCATATGGACCAAATTCCTCACGTGGATCAAATTCCTCAAAAGGATCAAAGTCCTCATATGATTATCATCGTGCTAACAACTCTGCTTTCGCAGGTAGAGCTAAGGGCTATGAATATGTGCATTATTCTTCAAATCAATATGTTCATAAGTCCTCGAAGAATTTCTCTGCTTATTCATATGCTTACCCTAACCCCTCTTATGTGAAACGAAATGGTTTGGCCTCTATGCCACCATTCTCGTATGGTGCTCGCAGAATGATGAACTCTTTGCCACCCCTTCAGATGTGGGTGGTGAAGAAAAAGAACTAATCTCTTCTGCAGGGTCAGGTCTCCAGGCGTGCCTAAACGTCTGAAGAATTTCTTTGAGGGCACGACAAAATGCACGAAAGGACGCAGGCTAATCATGATGAAATGAACTTTCATTTCACACGCCCTCCTACTACTTATCTCGAATCTTGTTGATGAAATTCATCGATGAACTTGATATCATATTCTTCACTGATGAAGTATATGAGATCGAAAGATGTACTAATTCATCTGCAGGATGATCAACCCAAAGCCACTGAGTGGGTTCTCGATAGTGGATGTACAAATCACATGACTGGTGACAAGAATCTATTGATGGATGCTACCTTATCACCGTCACATCTGAAGCATATCATCTTCTTTGACAAAGGCAAAAGTCGTATTGGGACTTGGTAAGGTTGCTATCTCTAAGGACATGCACATGGACAAAGTCATGCTTGTTGAGTCCTTAGGATATAACCTCATGTCAGTCTCAATGCTTTGTGATCTTAATATGGTTGTTATCTTTGGCAAGTATCGTTGTGTTGTGATTATGGAAGCTGACAATTCCAAAGTCTTCGAAGGCTTTAGGAGAGGAGACTTGTATATTGTTGACTTCTCTACAGGACCACAACCAGCCGTGTGCCTACTTGCAAAAGCTTGAAAGGCTGGCTATGGCATCGACGACTTGGTCACGCAGGCATGAGGAATTTGCACACGCTTGCGAAGAAGAAGCATGTCATTGGCATTGAGAATGTCAAATTCCTCAAGGATCACCTATGCGGAACTGTGAGGCTGGAAAAATGACCAAGGCCAAGCATCCAAATGAAGACTATCATGACCACTACTCGTCCCTTCGAATTGCTTCACATGGACCTCTTTGGTCCCAATCATTATTCAGCTATCGTTAATGAAGCATCACTATATGGCTTTGTTATTGTTGATGATTACTCTCGTTACACATGGGTACACATTGTTACTTACAAAAATCAAGTGCAGGAAGTCTTCAAACGATTTTCCTCGAGGGCTTCAACTAACTTTGGTGTGAAGATCAAGCACATCAGAGTGACAATGGAACTGAGTTCAAGAATTCGGTCTTGATGACTATCTTGATGAACTTGGTATCACTCATGAGTTATCTGCTCCTTATACTCCTCAAAGAAATGGCATCGTGGAGCGCAAGAACGTAACTCTTGTTGAGATGGCTCGCACTATGCTTGATGAATACAAAACGCCTAGTCGCTTCTGGATTGAAGCAATTGACACCGCTGCCACATCATCAACAGAGTATATCTTCACAAATTCTTCAAGAAGACCGCCTATGAACTCCTCAACGACAAGAAACCTAATGTAAGTTATTTCAAAGTCTTGGTGCTAAATGCTGGATTAGAGATCCTCACCACAACTCTAAATTTGCAAGAAAGCACATGAAGGTTTTATGCTTGGTTACGGAAAGGACTCGCACACCTCTGAGTCTTCAACATCGCTCTTCACAAGATTGTTGACCTTTGTAGATGTGCGGTTCGATGAAACTAATGGCTCGCAAAGAGAGCACCTACCTTCCGTGTTAGACGAACCAAAGACCGAGGATTCTATCAGGTTCAAGGCAACCGAGGATGTCATTCCCATCAAGAAACTGCTGAAGAATTCATTCCTCAGACGTGAAGAACGTCGAGCTGATGCACCAAGATAATCTTTGAAGAAAATGGTGCCGAGGAAAATGATCAAATTCCTCGACGACAACCAGCTCATCCTCGCGTAAAAAAGAAGTGCAAGTTGACAAGATCATCGATGACATTGAAGCGCCAGGTCCTCTCACACGCTCAAAAGCTTCACATTTATCTAACTTTTGTGGGCACTATGCTTTTGTCTCTATCACAGAGCCCTCTAAGGTAGATGAAGCATTTACGAGCCGGAGTGGATTCAGGCCATGCAAGAAGAATTACATCGATTCGAGCTCAACAATGTCTCGAACCGGTCAAACGTCCAGATCCTCGCAAGCATAATATCATTGGCACAAAGTGGATCTATCGCAACAAGCAAGATGAAAATGGTCTTGTGGTGAGGAATAAGTCACGACTAGTAGATCAAGGCTACACGTAGGTTGAAGGAATTGACTTCGATGAAACTTTTGCACTGCCGCTAGACTTGAGTCTATTCGCATATTACTCGCCTATGCTAACCATCACAATATCACTTTATATCAAATGGATGTGAAAAGTGCATTCCTCAATGGTAAGCTTGAGGAAGAAGTATATGTTGCTCAACCCCAGGTTTTGAAGATCCAAAGAATCCGACAAAGTCTTGAGACTCAATAAGGCCCTCTATGGCCTCAAGCAAGCCCCTCGGCGTGGTATGATACATTGAAGGAATTCTTCGTGAAGAATGGCTTCACACAGTTCACTCGATCCTACTCTCTTTACTAAATCTTATGATGGTGAACTTTTGTGTGCCAAATATATGTTGATGATATTATCTTTGGCTGTACTGACCAACGCTATAGTGATGAATTTGCCTACATGATGAGTGAAGAATATCAAATGTCTATGATGGGAGAGTTGAAATTCTTCTTAGGTCTTCAAATTCGTCAACAACACAATGGCATATTCATATCTCGGGAGAAATACCTCAAAGATGTCACGAAGAAATTTGGCATGCAAGGCGCAAAGGTGTCAAAATTCCTATGCCCACAAATGGCCATCTATGCAATCGATGAAAATGGTATTGACTTCGATCACAAGGTATACCGCTCCATGATTGGTTCCTTATTGTACTTATGTGCATCTAGGCCAGATATAATGCTTAGTGTTTGCATGTGTGCCCGATTTCAAGCTACACCAAGGAATCACACCATAAGGTCGTGAAGCATATTCTTCGATATCTAGCTCACACACCAACACTAGGATTATGGTACCCCAAGGGCTCTACTTTTGATCTCATTGGATATTACGACTCGACTATCTTTGGTGATCGTGTGGACCGCAAGTCAACATCCGGTACTTGTCATTTCCTCGGACGATCTTTGGTGCATTGGTCCTCGAAGAAACAGGCTGCGTATCACCGTCTCTGCGGAAGCTGAATACATTGCTGCTTTGGCTCGTGTTGTGCTCAATTGCTATGGATAAAGCAAACCCTCAAGGACTACGGCATCAACGTGAAGAATGTGCCTCTCTATTGTGACAATGAGAGTGCCATCAAGATTGCTCACAACCCAGTTCAGCACTCGAAGACAAAGCACATTCAAATTCGTCATCATTTTCTTCGTGATCATGTGTTGAAGGGCGACATCTCCATCGAAAGCACGTGAAGATCAAGAACAGCTAGCTGATATCTTCACTAAGCCCTTGGATGAGAAGAAATTTAGCAAGTTGCGTGTGAGCTAAATATCTTAGAATCTTCGAATGTTCTTTGAAAAGGACACACATTCTAACTCTTATGCAAAATTGATGACTTAGATGTGCAACACATGAAGAAACGTTTTTCTTCAATCAATGAAGAATAACACTCTAAGTGTGAAGAAATTAATGAAGAAATTGATTCTCAGAACCCTACGACAATTGTACGCAGCGTGTCAAAATCATCATTCTTATACGGTGGGTCACGCCACCACCAAAGTTGATACCTTCAATTTGACTTTTTCCTCAGTTTTGAAATTCTTCAGTTTTTAAAATTCTTCAACTTTGCAAAATCTTCACTACTTCATTGCCTTTCTTCATTGGCTATATATATATATGGGTTTATGTCCTCTACGGCATTCACTTATGGCTATTTCCTCAAGTCGCTTTTATGCTAAGTGAATGTGATCGGACCCTTCCCCTCTATGCTATACTCAACCCAATCCATTCACAAATTCTTCATGTGCGTTCTACTTTGAAACTCGTTCAAAATCTTCACTTTGTGTCCTTGACATTTGAAGAAATTATGACGGAACTTTAAAACGAATCTTATCCAAACCTTCGCTTTTGCCGCTCAAACTGCTCCGCATCCCACGATGCATTACTTTATTCACCCACGATCAGACACGATCTCCACTACATGATCGTGGGTGACACATGTCGTGAGAAGGGAAATGGTCAGGGCATATTCGTCCCTAAATCTTGAGGCGACCCGTTTTTCACCGCGTCTATAAATATCCCTCTCCCTTCCTCACTCTTTTACTCGCCGACCTCTCTCTCTCGCCGAGTTCCTCAAACCCTAAGCGCCGCCGCTTACTCCATCGTCGCGGTGAGGAAAAGCTTCATCGCTTTGACCTCGTCAGCCGACGCATTTCGCTACCGATCATGGAAATCTTCACTCCGCCGTCAGTAGCTGTCTTCCTCCGCCAAGTTAGGGCGTGGAAGATCTGAGCAGACGAACTTCCCAACTGTTCTTCTCGGTTCGTCGTGTTCTTCACTTTGGGTAATTAAAAGTTACTTTTATTACTCGCTTTGATTCTCAAATTTTCTTCAAATTCTTCAAAGGTGTTTATTCCTCAAATCTTCACACATATGAACACCTCAAATCTCTTGACGTGTTTCTCTAAGCTATGATTTTCTTCAAGATTCCTCAATTGTGTGGATCCTTGATCTATACAACTCTGGAACCTAAGACAAAGAACGCTTAGTAAAATTCTTCAAGGCTCATCTGGTCAAATCCTCAAAACTTAAAAAACCTTACGAGAACGCATATGACCTCTCCAAATTCCTCGCACCTATACTGCATTCACACGGTACAAATGTCATTCTTTGAATCCCTAGGTTCTCATCAACTTAACTCATTTGCAGCGTTCCTCGAAGAAAAACTGCACACTTCTTGAGAGAACTCAATTGTTCAATTTCCTCAATCAAGAAAATGGCGAGATGGTAAGAAGCCACGAAGGGAGGAAAGAAACACGAGGTTATGACTGCGTTTGAAATCCCCGAGGATATATATGTCACTCTTGCACACCAGATGAAGAAAGCAAAAATCAACGCAAGGTGCGATTCGGAAGATTGAACGGAGATGGGCACGGGAATGGAGGGAATATAGATATGTAACTCCTAAGTACATGAAGAAATTCGCTCTTAATCCTCCATGCCCAAGAGCTCCTTTGGCACCGCCAAATAGCTGATCCCACAAGCATCAAACGAGGTGAGGACTTTCACGATGAATGGGCTAAACGCCAAGCAAAATTGGCAAAGCAAGCAAAGGAGGCGTGAAGAAATTCAATGAGGATTACGCCATTGCCATCGCCACAGAGGTCTCGGTCAAACCGAGGAAATCAATGCAAAAGAAGCCTGCTCATAAGCCAAGTGCTTCATCATCTGCGCCCTCACGACCAAGTTCCTCAAAGACACCTTCCAAGCAAATTCCTCAAACTGCTTTGCTTCCACCAAAGTCCTCAACAAATTGGCTAAAACCTTCAGCCTCTGTGCACCTAGCTACATGTCAAAGGACTATCGGCTTTTCAATTGCCTCGTGCATCTCTCGCAAGTTCTCAACAGCTCCCATTTCTTCAACTGGTCCGACTCACCAAGACCAAAGCAACAAATGGGCGAGGTCCTCGCCTAGCCCAACGAAGAAAATGGTTGCATTCCATGTGCCATCCGATGATGAGGCATCCGATGAAGAACTCATGAAATCATCGAGACCGTCAAGTAAGGGCCGCTAGAGCCAAAGGTACATCTGTACCATCGCTATTGGACCCAAGAAAGTCCTCGACTTTATTGATCTACGCACAATGATCCCAATACCCTCTCGCTCGACCTTCATTTGACACCGGACAAAGTCATATGTTGACTCACTTCATAGCTGAAGAAAAATGGAAGTATGAAAAGGCGAGGGAAATAAAAAGGCTCAATACAGAGGAAGGAGAAGTTCCTCAAGAAAAGCGTTGTCAAGATGACACGAGGAACTTCTCCAGTGTCCAGACTGAAATTCAAAACCTCAAAGAAAACTTCGATTCATACAATGCTGATTGGCAAGGAGCCAAGGTCGATTCGTCAACCTCGACGAAAATCTCACAAATGTTGCGTCCCAATGCAACATGAAATTCCTCAGTCAGTAGCCTCGGCTCGACCCTCTTGAAGAAAATGCCAAGACTGATGACGTTCAACTTCTTGATGAAAACGTTGATTCCAAGGCTGATGATCCCATTCCAAATTGAAGAAATTGCCAGGGCACCCACTAGTGGTGCGCTGAAGAAATTGCTCAAGACAGGGAACTGCATCGCTTGCTTCTCAAGAAATCGAACCAAATTCCTCGGCTCCTCCTGCGCTAACTCCAACTCCAATTCTTCCATCTGCTTTTGATGTGAAGAAAACCAAGGCTGCGTAACGAGTGCTTTGTGAAGAAAAGGAAAGCATCACCGTCCGATTCTTCGGTGTGAAGAAAATGAAGCCAATGACCAGCTCATTCAAACTCCAATTGATGCTGTTCCAATTTCCTCCATACCATCAAAGGAAGTTGTTCCTTTTGGAGAAGACTATGAGATCCCAATCGGATCCGATGAAGAACATCACCGCTGCTTCGTCGAGCAACTTGATGAAGAAATTGAAGTGGATGCCATCCTTCAACCCCAGCTTATTCCCTCATCGACTATGAAATTCCTCAGGCTGGTGCTGAGGAAATTGAAGATGAAGATGTGGATATTGGATGCACCACACCAGTTATCAATGATGACTTGGGAAAGTCAGCATCCCAATACTCCTCTCTTCACCCCGCTACAACAAATTCCTCAGTCCCCTGCACAAACAGTCCGAATCGACTCAAGAAAATCAACCCAATCGGTTACGTGCATGAAGAAATTCCAGCCACTAGTGCTGATGAAACTGCTGCTTCGCTAATCCTCGATCGCACTGTTGAGGAACAAGAAATTCCTCGACTGAAGAAGCTGAACTTACGATTTACGAGGTGGTGATGCAACTCATCGACACCCTCTCGCCCAAGCAAAAGAATCCGTTCTCAACCAAGCAAAAGTTCAAGGCTGAAGATTTCTTTGCCGAGACGTATTCTTCATCGAATATAATCCTTATGATTACGCTCGGATTAGGAAGAGGCGCTCGACTGCCACCAAGCCAACTTCTATTCCTCGGTGCTCTTCAACAAGGATAAAATCTTCGATCATGCTCATATTCCTCATGTGGATATGGAGTCACTGCCAGCTTTGAGCGGTCCTCGGTGTTCTTCACGACGCAGGACTTCTAAATTTCTGCACCGATATTTGTGGACTGGAATGAAGAGCTAATTCTTGATTTTATGCAACACCGCACATCACCGGAGACGCCAAGACGTGAACTCATGGGTCTTAGATTGGATGACCGAAAATACTCACTACAAGGCACCAAAGAATGAATTGCTTCGTGCCCTACCACTCGATCCTCCACTTGATGGTGCACGTCAGATCTATGACGAACCGTAACTTACAAATCACTATATGCAAGTGTTGATGAAGCCTTTGAAGCCAAGGCAGGCCCCAAGAACCAAATTCCTCGTCAAGGAATTATTATATGTGCCTCGGACAGTCTATCGTATTCTGACGAAGACAATGAGTCCAATCAAAGGTCACGACTCGAATGATGAAGAAGTCGTTGGCATCATGAAGAATATGCTTTTTAACATCATCCATGGCGTTCCTGGCCAACTTCCATGATTTCTTCATGAGGACTCGCAAACATTGCTATGTCACCATTTGAGCTGAAGCCTTACGCTACTTTGGATAATGAGATTCATCAGGACAAGGTCTTCACTCAATTACAAGGTCGATACTACGAACCACTGCAGCTACTTGCCCCGATTGAAGTCCTCAAACGGACATTTACCTCGAGATGATGACAAGGGCAAGGCTACTGCTGTGATCGATGAAGGCATTCGTCCATTGGATGGACAGTTTATAAGCGACATCCTACTCCACCAATGATGACTCGCCACACATGACTCGCCGCAAATACCTCGGTCAAGCAAAGTCCTCAAGCTATCGCACCTGTGGTGATGATCGATCGTGAGTTACTCCTCGCCTTCATCAGAAGGTTGATCGCAATCATAAATGGGTCAAGCGTCAGTTTGGTTCAATTCTTCACAACATGACCTCAACACACAATGCAGTGAAGAAAAACCACTTCTACCTTCATGAAACCTTCAAGCGCACCTGGGCTGTTCTTTCACATGTCTACAGTGAAGAAGAACTGACTTCAATGGGTCTCAAGGAAGAATTTGACTGGTCTGCACCTCCTCCGAAGAAATTCAAGAAGGTCAAAGTTCCTACCTTGGTGGCCAGCTCCTATTCTCATCTCGCGACACTGATGAAAATGAAGACTTGGAAGACACCGCGGCTGGTCCTACTTCAACAAACAACCCCAACAATGTCAAGGCGCTGTCTTCAACTTGAAATTCTTCAAGAGCGTTAGTCCTCGATTCGATCCTTTTGGTCATTCGATGACAAAGGGGAGAAATTTGAGTTAGTCTTCAAGCGGGTCTAGTTTTTGTCTATATACCGTATTTTATTAAGTTACAACTCTCGCTCTCTTACGAAACCTTTTATTGGATCGAGTTGTAATCTTAAACCCTATGGTGTTTTGATACTTTTGATGCATTATGATTTTGCACTATGCTTCATAGCAAATCTACTTGTGCTCACGATACTTTATGTGCTATGATTCCTCATGCTGAATTTCATCAAGCACCATATTTCATCATGCATTTCAAATTCTTCATATTATATGTCAAATGCGTGTATGAATTACAAGATATAGGGGAGATCTCCATGATTCAATTCTTCAAGTGTGCATTGCCTCAAAAGCAAATTCCTCACTATGCACATCTTGAGGGGAGTCCTTCTATATCTTGCAATCAAATTCCTCATTATCGGTATTTACAATTCATATGTTTATCCTCGTTGAAAACTTAACCCATATTGTCATCAATCACCAAAAAGGGGAGATTGTAAGTGCATCTAGTGCCCTTTGTGATTTTGGTGTATTGAAGACTTATAGGTTAAGTAACTAATGCGTTGTGAGTGTACATGGTCTATAAGTCTATGAGGAGTTTGATATTTACAGAGAAATTCGACCCTAAAAATGAAGTTCTTCATCGAAGACTTTGATATTACGAAGACTTTCGAAGACTTTGAAAGTGAAGAAATTGGTGTGACCTTGAAGACTTGGTATTCATTTGAGGAACATGAAGCGTGAAGACTTTTGTTTTCGTAGTTTCATTTTCTCTTTCTTGAGTCATAGGAAACACATCTTTGTTAAAGGGGGTCGAGGAAATACCAAGGAAAAATTTCCATTTGATGCTCAACTCAAAATCCTACACCTACCAATCCCTTCGAGTGAAGCTTTTGGAAATCTCATACGATTCACCAATTTCTTGATGATAGTGGTCACGAGGAATTTGTTCTGACCGAGGAGTTAGGAATTTGCGGTGAATTGCCTACACAAAGTGAGGAACATGATAGCCCCGAGGAATTTGAGAGTCAAATTTCCGGCCGTTCTTGTCTTCTTGGCAATTTGTCCCAAAATATCTTATCCACCTAACGGTCATATCATTGAAGGGCATTTATGTCTTATCATGTCGGGTTGCTCCTAGGCTATAAATAGCCGCCCCCTACAACCACTAGCTGGTTGGCTGCTCCGAGAGAACTTGACACTTGTCATTTGAGAGCAACCCATCCTCCGAGGACTTTGAGAGAAAATCATCAAGTGAGGAAAACCCAAGTGAGGAAAAACCCAAAAATCAAACCCCAACAAACCCAAAGTGATTGAGCATCATCAAGAAATTGATCCTGCGTGGATCCGACGCTTGTTACCTTTGAAGACTGTGCTTCTTCCAGACGGTTAGGCGTCATGGTCTAGAGCATCCAAGAGGAATTGTGGATCGCCGAGTGACCAAGTCTGTGAAGGTTTGGAAGTCGCTCAAGACTTACCACGAGTGATTGGACGAGGTCATGTGACCTTAGTTCAAGGAGAATACGGTGAGGACTTGGTGTCTGAGCTGCGTGCTCAAGGATCGGGTGTCCGGACTGTGTGTCCTCGAGTTTAAATACTCACCGCTCCAACCAGACGTATAACCGAGACAAAGCTTGAACTGGTCTACCAAATCACCGTCTTCACCAACCTAATCGGTTCTATTTCCTCAACCCTTTCATTTCCTCATTCTTGTGTTGAGTATTTGTTCATATCTGTGTTTGAAGACTTTGATCAAGACTTTCTCAATTTCCTCAGCTCAATTTCTTCAGTCTGTTTGTCTTCATCTTGTGTTATCCTGTGATTACGCTTTCTGTACTCTGTGATTGTCTTCATTTCATCATGATGACTATGCTTGTAATATGTTATGCTTACTTCTGAGTACTTATTCCGCTCCAAGTAGTTCTTCGCTAAGGAATTTCCTCACCGGCAAATTCCTCAGTGAAGAATTCACAAAAATCGCCTATTCACCCCCCCTCTAGTCGATATAACGCACTTTCAAGGTGGGTGATATTTAAACCACTTCTCTTTAGGGAGATCAACATGAGTAGCAAATGGTTCACAAAAAGAGGCTACTATCTCAGAGTCAAGTCCATATTTAGCGCTAACTTTTGAAATGCATCGATATTCACAAAATGTTTAACACAATCTTCATAGTTGTGTTTAATTCTTTCCAAAAGATCCCACCGAAATTCAATAGTCTTCTTCATAAAAGAACCAGCACAAGAAGTATCAAGCATGGTTTGATCACTACGAGAAAGCCGAGCATAAAAATTATGGATAATAATTTCTCTTGAGAGCTCATGGTTGGGGCATGAATATAACATTGACTTAAGCCTCCCCCAACCTAGAGCGATACTTTCTCCTTCACGGGGCCAAAGATTATATATATAATTCCGATCATGATGAACTAGATGCATAGGATATTTTTTTGGTGAAACTCCAATTTCAATCGATTCCAATTCCTTGATCCAATATCATCGCATAGCCTATACCATGCCAGTGCTTTTCCCTTCAAAGATAAAGGGAAAACCTTCTTCATAACTTTATCTCCGGGTAAACCCGCAAGCTTAAACAATCCACAAATTTGTTCCATCTCCTGCATAAGGATTAGCTAGCAGTTGTTCTATCATACCCAAAGGAATTTCATATTCAATATTTTCAATAGGTGCAGTAGGTTGAGGGGTAGCTAATTATGGTTCCCGTCGAGGTGAAGATACCTTGAACAAACCCCCTCAAAAGATTGTTCTCCATAGTAACAAGTGACAATAAATTTCAGCACACTATATAAATGTTTCCTTACCAAATTCCACTTACCAAAGGCGCTTCACTCCCCGGCAATGGCTCAAGAAAATAGCCTTGATGACCCACAAGTATAGGGGATCAATTGTAGCTCTTTTAGATAAGTAAGAGTGTCGAACCCAACGAGGAGCATAAGGAAATGACAAGTGGTTTTCAGTAAGGTAATGTGTGCAAGTGCTGAAATTGTAAGTAGCAGAGTAGTTTGATAGCAAGATAATTTGTAACGAGCAAGTAACGATAGTAGTAACAAAAGTGCAGCAAGGTAGCCCAGTCCTTTTGAGGCAAAGGACAGGCCAAAATGGTCTCTTATGATAAGCAAAGCGTTCTTGAGGGTACACGGGAATTTCATCTAGTCACTTTCACCATGTTGGTTCGATTTGTGTTTGCTACTTTGATAATTTGATCTGTGGGTGGACCGGTGCTTAGGTGCTGTTCTTACTTGAACAAACCTCCTACTTATGATTAGCCCTCCCACAATCATCCCCAACTACGAGAAAAGTATTAAGAATAAATTCTAACCATAGGATTAAACTTTTGGATCCAATCGGTCCCTTAAGGAATAGCGCATAAACTGAGGTTTAAGTTTCTGTCACTCTCGCAATCCATCATCTAATTGCTACTCCACAATGCATTCCCTTAGGCCCAAATATGGTGAAGTGCCATGTAGTCGACGTTCACATGACACCACTAAGGGAATCATAACATACATACTATCAAAATATCGAACACATATCAAATTCACATGATTACTTGCAACATGATTTCTGCCGTGACCTCAAGAACAAAAGTAACTACTCACAAATGATAATCATGCTCAAGATCAGAGGGGTATTAAATAGCATATTGGATCTGAACATATAATCTTCCACCAAATAAACCATATAGTAATTAACTACAAGATGTAATCAACACTACTAGTCACCCACAAGCACCAATCTATAGTTCGGTAACAAGATTGAACACAAGAGATGAACTAGGGTTTGAGGTGAGATGGTGCTATTGAAGATGTTGATGGAGATTGCCCTCCCCAAGATGGGAGAGTTGTTGGTGATGATGATGACGATGGTTTCCCCCTCCGGGAGGGAAGTTCCCCCGACGGAATCGCTCCGCTGAAGGGCAAGAGTTCTCCTACCCAAGTTCCGCCTCGAGACGGCGACGCTCTGTCCCGAAAATCCTCTCCTTATTTTTCTAGGTCAAAATGACCTATATACGAGAAGATGGGCACCGGAGGTGGGCCTGGGTGAGCACAACCCACCAGGGCGCTCCTGGGCTCCCTGGAACGCCCAGGTGGGTTGTGCCCACCTGGTGGGCCCCCTCTGGTAGTTATTTGCTCCAATATTCATCATATATTCCATAAAAATCCATGAAGTTTCAGCTTGCTTGGAGTTGTGCAGAATAGGTAGCCTGACGTAGGTTTTTCAGGTCCAGATTTCCAGTTGCCAGAATTCTTCCTCTTTGTGTGTACCTTGCATATTATGAGAGAAAAGGCATTAGAATTACTCCAAAAGGCATTATTATGGACAAAAACATCATAGATAACAGTAAGAAAACATGATGCAAAATGGACGTATCAAAGTAAAAGTAACATGAATAGAGAGAAGAAACTTTGACTCTTCTCATAAAAGTAAATACATAAAAGTAAAAGATAGGCCCTTCGCAGAGGGAAGCAGAGGTTGCCATGCGCTTATTTGTTTGTATGCTCAACCCTTAGTGCAAAAGAACATCACATTGCATTGCCCCTTGTGATAGCAACCTTTATTATACAGTCTGTCGCTTTTATTCTTCACCATCAGAAGTTCGTGCAACGCTCAATTTTCTCTTACACTAGATGATCTCACACATTTAGAAGCAATTTTTATGGCCCTTTTGCACCGATGACAACTTACTTGAGGGATCTTGCTTAATCCCTAGGTAGGTATGGTGGACACTTGAAAATAAGATTTGGGTTTAAGGGTTTTTGGATGGTAGTATCTCTACTTAGTGCAGAATTTTTGGCTAGAAAAGATAGGGGGCAAGCACCACATGTTAAAGGATCTATGAAAATATGACTTCTATGTGAATATGAACAAACATAAATCATTAAGTTGTCTTTCCTTGTCCAACGTCAACAATTTTGGCATATAATATTTTGATGGGGGCTCACAATCACAAAAGATTTCTAGGATAGTGTATTTATATCTGAATCTTCCCTTCCCTTATTAATTCTTTCATGAGTTGAATCATTGACTAATGCTATCTTTGTCAATCTCTAATAAAATTTTGTACTTATACTTTTCCTTATGTGGTGCCATCACCTACCATAAGATTAGTATATGATCTTCTTGATTGTTTCCTTTCCTTTTATTTATATCCTTTCTTTTTATTGCAACATGAAAGTAAAGAAAGCAAAAAACTCAAACTAAACTTTATTATATATCTTGCACACGATTACATGGATAGATCACTAAGCAAACTCTCAAAGAAGAAAGCATCAAACTAAACTCTTATTCATCTAAAGCAAAAGATCGAACTAAAATAGTAAGGGCAAAAAGATAGTGGGATGATACGATACCGGGGCACCTCCCCCAAGCTTGGCGAAAGCTAAGGGGAGTGCCCGTACCCTAGACTCAATTTTCCTTTGGTGATGAAGATGATGGTGGTGGTGATGGAGAAGAGATCTTGTCCTCGGGTTTCCACGGCAGAGGTCCACCATCGTAAGAAGAAGAATGAGTCTCACGGGTCTTGCAACTAGCAGCCAAACTCATACCTTTAAACCTCGCCTCATATTCAAAGACTTGGTTTTGAAGATCAATGATCTGGCTTTGGAGAAAGTTAATTTGGTCGTTGAGGGTGAAGACGATGTCTTTCATGGGCTTGCCATCCACCTTGAGACCACGGGAAAGGTCCATGATCATGAGGTGATTCGCATTGAGCCCACGCTCCACCATCCCCTTGCACCGGAAGACTTCCTGCTCCATAGCTTCAAGCCTGGCCTCCACGGTTCCCGTCCCCTTGGGTCCTTGCACATCGCGTATGTGCAGTACCCCCTCATGCATCTGGATGGTCTGAGGGTGCTGCACCACCTCCCGCAGATATGGGTTGATGATGTTCTTGAAGAACTTGTCCTTGGAGGAGCTTGAAGCGGCCATGGTAGATGGGATCTGACAGAAAACTACAAGAAAAGAGAACACATGATTTCTTTGTGATACGGTGGTCAACAGGTTTGGGGAGTATATATAGATTATTTATCTTGGGGAACAAGCAAATTATAGAAAAACAGAGTCTGGAAGGTGTCCCAGGTGGGCACAACCCACCAGGGCGCGCCAGGCTGGTGCCCACCAGGGTATGCTTCCTGGAAGTTTCTTATTTTCCTATTTTTCTAAATATTCCAAAAGTGACAAACAATATTTTTGCGGATATTTTGGAGTCCGTTTACTTATTGTATCACGTACCTCCTTATTTTCATGATTCTGGAGTGTCCCGGAAGGACTCTTTTATGTATTCTTCCGGTGTCAAAGTTTGGATAATATTACTTTCAACATTAATGGGTGTACCTGAGATATAATGTTTTATTCGTTGCCCATTGACAACCTTCGGGTTAGTACCTTCGGCATTATTTATTTTGATGGCTCCAGACCGATAAACCTCCTCGATAACATATGGGCCTTCCCATTTTGAGAGGAGTTTTCCTGCAAAGAATCTAAAACGAGAGTTGTACAAAATTACATATTCTCCGACTTTAAACTCACGCTTTTGGATTCTCTTGTCATGCCATCTTTTAATTTTTTCTTTGAATAATTTTTCATTTCCATAAGCTTGGGTTCTTCATTCATCTAATGAACTAATATCGAATAACCTCTTTTCACCGGCAAGTTCGAAATCATAGTTGAGTTCTTTGATTGCCCAATATGCTTTATGTTCCAACTCAAGAGGCAAATGACAAGCTTTTCCATAAAACATTTTATAATGAGACATACCCATAGGATTTTTATATGTTGTTCTATAAGCCCAAAGTGCATCATCAATTTCTTAGACCAATTCTTCCTGGACCTATTAATGCCTTTTTGCAAAATTAATTTTATTTCTCTATTACTAAGCTCAACTTGACCACTAGTCTGAGGATGATAGTGTGATGCAATTCTATGGTTAACATCATACTTGGCAAGCATTTTACGGAAAGCACCATGAATAAAGTGTGAACCACCATCAGTCATTAAATATCTAGGGACTCCAAACCTTTGGAAAATAACTTCCTTAAGCATTTTAATAGATGTTTTATGGTCAACACTATTGGTTGGAATAACTTCTAACCATTTAGTAACATAATAAACATCAACCAAAATATGTGTATACCCATTAGAGGAAGGAAAAGGTCCCATGTAATCAAATCCCCAAACATCAAATGGTTCAACAGCAAGCGAATAATTCATACGCATTTCTTGACGCTTACTGATATTACCTATTCTTTGGCATTCATCACAAGATAACACGAACTTACGAGCATCCTTGAAGAGAGTAGGCCAATAAAATCCAGATTGCAGTACCTTGTGAGCAGTTCTATCTCCAGCATGATGCCCTCCGTAAGCTTCGGAATGACATTTACGTAGGATTTGTCCTAGTTCATGCTCAGGTACACAACATCTAATAATACCATCTACTCCTTCTTTATAAAGATGTGGGTCATCCCAAAAGTAGTGTCTTAAATCATAGAAGAATTTTTTCTTTTGTTGGTATGTAAAGCTAAGTGGTAAATATTTAGCAACAATGTAATTAGCATAGTCAGCATACCAAGGAGTGTTATGAGAAACATTTATTGCAGCTAACTGCTCATCAGGAAAACTATCATCAATAGGTAGTGGGTCATCAGGCACATTTTCAAGCCTAGACAAGTTATCAACTACGGGGTTCTCAACTCCTTTTCTATCAGTGATATGTAAATCAAATTCTTGTAATAAGAGAACCCATCGAATAAGTCTAGGTTTAGCATCTTTCTTTTCCATAAGATATTTAATAGCAGCATGATCTGTGTGAACAATTACTTTTGAATCAATAATATAAGGTCTAAATTTATCACAAGCAAACACCATAGCTAAGAATTCTTTTTCAGTAGTTGCACAGTTTCTTTGAGCACTGTCTAGAGTTTTACTAGCATAATGAATAACATTCAGTTTCTTTTCAACTCTTTGTCCTAGAACAACACCAACAACATAATCACTAACATCACACATAATTTCAAAAAGCAAGTTCCAATCAGGTGGTTGAACAGTAGGTGCAGAAATTAAGGCTTTCTTGAGTGTTTCAAAGGCTTCTAAACAATCATCATAAAAAACAAAAGGATATCCTTTTGCAAAAGACTCGTAAGAGGCCTAGAAATTTTAGAAAAGTCTTTGATAAATGTCCTATAGAAACTAGCATGACCTAGTAAACTATGAATACCTTTGATATCTTTAGGACATGGCATTTTCTCAATTGCATCAACCTTAGCTTTGTCCACTTCAATACCTCTTTCAGAAGTTTTATGACCCAAGACAATACCTTCATTAACCATAAAGTGGCACTTCTCCCAATTCAAGACAAAATTTGGTGTACCTGAGCATGTTAATTTGGTCGTTGAGGGTGAAGACGATGTCTTTCATGGGCTTGCCATCCACCTTGAGATCACGCGAAAGGTCCGTGATCATGAGGTGATTCGCATTGAGCCCACACTCCATCATCCCCTTGCACCGGAAGACTTCCTGCTCCATAGCTTCAAGCCTGGCCTCCACGGTTCCCGTCCGCTTGGGTCCTTGCACATCGCGGATGTGCAGCACCCCCTCATGCATCTGGATGGTTTGAGGGTGCTGCACCACCTCCCGCAGATATGGGTTGATGACGTCTTGAAGAACTTGTCCTTGGAGGAGCTTGAAGCGACCATGGTTGATGGGATCTAATAGAAAGCTACAAGAAAAGAGAATAGAGGATTTCTCCGTGATACGGTGTTCAACAGGTTCGGGGAGTATATATAGATTTTTTTTATCTTGGGGAACAAGCAAACTATAGAAAAACGGAGTCCGGAAGGTGTCCCAGTAGGGCACAACCCACCTGGGCGCGCCAGCCTCTCGCGCCCTGGTGTCTTGTGACCACCAGGGTACGTTTCCTGGAAGTTTCTTATTTTCCTTTTTTTGCTAAATATTCCAAAAGTGACAAAAAGTATTTTTCGGATTTTTCAGAGTCCGTTTACTTAACGTATCAGGTACCTCCTTATTTTCACGATTCTGGAGTGTTCTGGAAGGACTCTTTTATGTGTTCTTCCGGTATTAAAGTTTGGATAATATTACTTTCAACATTAATGGGTGTACCTGAGATATAATGTTTTATTCGTTGCCCATTGACAACCTTCGGGTTAGTACCTTCGACATTATTTATTTTGATGGCTCCAGACCGATAAACCTCCTCGATAACATATGGGCCTTCCCATTTTAGAGGAGTTTTCCTGCAAAGAATCTGAACCGAGAGTTGTACAAAAGAACATATTCTCTGACTTTAAACTCACGCTTTTGGATTCTTTTGTCATGCCATCTTTTAATTTTTTCTTTGAATAATTTTGCATTTTCATAAGCTTGGGTTCTCCATTCATCTAATAAAATAATATGAAATAACCTCTTTTCACCGGCAAGTTTGAAATCATAGTTGAGTTCGTTGATTACCCAATATGCTTGATGTTCCAACTCAAGCGGCAAATGACAAGCTTTTCCATAAGCCATTCTATGGCCTCGACTTTCTCTGGGTTGGCCTCGACCCCTCTGTGCTACACCAGGAAGCCCAGCAGCTTGCCAGACGGGACACCGAATACACATTTCTCTTGGTTGAGCCGCAGGTTTACCTTGCGCAGGCTGGTGAAAGTCTCCTCCTGATCCTCGACAAGTGTTCTCGCCTCCCGAGATTTCCCCACTATGTCGTCGATGTATGTATCGGCGTTCCTCCTGAGATGCTGGCCCAAGGCGATGTGCATTAGCCGCTGGAAGGTTGCTCCGGCATTGCGCAGCCCGAATGGCATGCAAGTGTAGCAGTGGGTCAGAAAAGCTGTCTTCTCAATGTCCTGCACCGCCATCTTGATTTGGTGATAGCTCGAGAAGGCGTCTAGGAAGCATAGTAAATCACACTTGGCGGTGGAGTCAACGATTTGGTCGATGCGCGAGAGAGGGAATGAGTTTTCAGGACATGCCTTGTTGAGGTTGGTGAAGTCAACGCGCATGCGCTCCTTCCCGCCCTTCTTGGGGACGATGAACGGGTTCGCAAGCCAATCTAGGTGCCGCACTTCCCGAATGACGCCGGCCTCCTGCAGCTTGCGGGTCTCCTGGACGATAAATGACTGCTTCTCCGGGGCTTGCCTCCGTGCCTTCTGCTTTATAGGGCGTGCGTTGGGGCACACCATCAAGTGGTGCTCGATTACCCCGGGCGGGACCCCGACCAAGTCGCCGCTTCCCATGCAAACACATCCCTGTTCGCGCGGAGGAAGCTGACCAACACCTCTTCTTGGTCTGGAGGGAGGCCGGCACCTATGGTGAAGGTATAGCCTGATCCCTCGTCTTCATCGACCGACACCAACTTCGTTTCCGCTCGATCTTGAGAGAACAACTACTTCTTCTTTGCTGGTGTAGCCCCTAGGCCCTCCGGAGCTCACTCCCCGCTTGGCCGCTTGGCCGCCGCAGCCCTGAAGGTGAGCTTGAGGGCCGAGAGCGCATCCTTGGTGTCCCCCGCCACAGCGAGGATGCCGCTGCTTCCCGGCATCTTCATGAGGTTGTAGACAGGATGGTTGCCTCCATGAACTTGGCCAAGGCCGGGTACCCGAGAATGGAGTTTTACGGAAGGCCGATGCGGGCGATGCCGAAGTTGATGAGCTCGATGCAGTAGTTGTCGCGGGTGCCGAAGGTGACGGGGAGGCGGATCTGCCCTAGGGGGCAGGTGGAGCCATCAACGACCCCGGAGAAAGGCTTGGTGGTGCAGAGCCAGCCGTGGTGCACATGAAGCAGGCTGAATGCTTCCACAGAGAGGAAATTTAGGCCGGCGCCCCCGTCGATGAGGGTCCTAGTGACCGCTACGTTGCAGATGGTGGGGGTGCAGAGCATCAGGAGCGCGCCGGCACCGGTCGTGGTCGCAGGGTGGTCCCTTGAGTCGAAGGTGAGGTCGGCCTTAGGCGCCACCCAGCCCGGAGGAGCTCCCGGCTGCACGTGGGTGGTGCCCATTTGGCAGAAGAACTGCTTGACGTGGTGGTCCGAAGCCGGCGCCTGCGAGCCGCCAAGGAGGGACGCAACGGCGTGGGGCGCTGGCGCCACGAAGCGCGCGATGAAGAGGCCGCGCAACTCCTCCCAGGAGGCCACTAAAGACTCCGGCAAGCCAAGGAGCCAGGCGCGTGACACACCCGTAAGGGCCATGGGTACCCAGTTCGCCATGGCCTTGTCGTCGCCGCCGGCCGACCAAACAGCCTCCGTATATGCCTGGAGAAATCCTGCCGGATCCGCCGCGCCGTTGTATCGAGGCGGCAGCTCCGGCCTGAACTTGGGCGGCCACTGCACTCGCCGCAAGGCGGGGGTGAAAGCCTAGAGGCCCATGGCGCCTCCTAACGCACTCACCTGCCAACTCGATGATCTCACGGCCTAGCTTGATGAACTGAGGAAGAACGGGACAAGGCCATTTACCCAGGTTCAGGCCACCTTGCGGTGTAATACCCTACTCCTGCTTTGTGGTGGATTAGTGATGTAGGGCTGAACCCTAGTCGGAGATCTTTCACGTTTGGAGCGGATCCTACGAGGAAAACACGACGAACAAGTGGAAGAACACAAGGGAAAACACACAAGCGAATCTCCAAACCGACAAGTATCGATCACACAAGGGCGAGATCACCGAGCACATAAGGTAGCACAAGATTCAAAATCAACAAAGGAAAGATACACGAGTAGCCGTTCTTCTCCGTGAGGAGGTCTTGATGGGGGCCACCCTAGAGGGGGTCTTGAATCCTCTTGGAAGGATCTTCTCCGAGGAGGCGCGATCTTCGAGGAGAAGGTAACCAAGTGGAAGAGCAAAGCTCTCACACAAACATGAGCTAATCCTTTGCTAACCCTAACTAGGAGGAGGAGGAGGTCTATTTATAGTCTTAGTGCAAATGGGGGCGAAGTGAAGGTACAAGGGCTCCAGCCCAGGCGTGATCACCACAGGTGTCGGACGTCCGGGGCTTCGGGAAGGTCCGGACGTCCGGGGGCTGTCGGACGTCCGTAAATTCGGCTCGGGTGCGGGTCGTCCGGTCGTCCGGAGGCTTCAGTATTCCGTGAATTTCCATTCGGGTGCCGAGTTGCCGGACGTCCGGAGGCCGTCGGTCGTCCGGGACACAGGAGTCGTCAGACGTCCGGGCGGGATGGTCGTCTGTGGCTCAGTCCTATCTGTCTTCCTTCCTCATCAGTAGCATCTCCTGGGGCTAGGACATCCGGACCGGCCGGTCGTCCGGTGCTGTAGCTTCACAAATGGCCCTTCTTCTTGATGTCCATGCTTGGCGTCCTTGCCACCTTGGCCATTGGGTGTAGCTGTCCGTGGCTCTCCTCCGGTGCACTGATCACACACAGAGTGTCCATATGAGGTAGTAGCCAAGTCTCGTGAGTAGAGAGAGGAAGTTCGGAGAGGAGCGAGTTCACCTTATCTTCGATAGCCTTAGCTCGAGCTCGAGTCATGGGTCCAAGTGGTGTTGAGGAAGATGTAGGTGCGTCCATGGGGATGAGCGAAGGATGCTCCGCATCATCTCCCCCCCCCCTCCTTGGGAGAGATCCGACCTCAGATCAAAATCTTCATCTCCATGGTATGGTGCGAGGTCTTTGACGTTGAAGAAGTCGCTCACATTGTACTTGTCTCGTGGTAGGTCGATCTTGTAGGCGTTGTCGTTGTAGCGTGCTAGCACCTTGAAAGGTCCATCGACTCGAGTGAGAATTTTGGACTTGCGCTCGTTGGGGAAGCGGTCCTTGCGAAGGTGTAGCCACACTAGATCACCAATGTTGAAGACCATGGGGTGCTTGTTGACGTTGAGCTTGGTCGCTAGTCGTTGTACTTGGCGCTCGATGGTGTGCCTTGTATCCTCATGCATCTTCTTGATGTAGCTTGCCCGTGCACTCGCATCCATGTTGGTGCTCTCTTGTAGAGGAAGAGGTAGAGTGTCCAATGGTGACAACGGGTTGAAGCCGTAGACGACCTCGAAGGGGGACTTGCCGGTAGTCGAATGTCTTGCACGATTGTAGGCGCATTTTCGGCGATGGGTAGACATGCCTCCCACTCCTTGATGTTCTTCTTGATGAATACGCGAAGTAGAGTGGATAGAGTACGGTTCGTCACCTCCGATTGGCAGTCGGTTTGAGGATGGTATGCGGATGAGAACAAGAGCTTGATTCCGAGCTTGGCGCATAGGGTCTTCCAAAAGTAACTTAAGAACTTGACGTCACGATCGGAGACGATTGTCTTTGGTACTCCATGGAGTCGCAAGATTTCCCTACAAAAGAGATTTGCATTGTGTGAAGCATCGTCTATCTTGTTGCAAGGAATGAAATGTGCCATCTTAGAAAATCTATCCACAACAACAAACACAGAATCTCCATTTTGAGTTCTAGGCAAACCAAGTACAAAATCCATGCTAATGTCTTCCCAAGGTTGATAAGGAATAGGAAGAGGCATGTAAAGACCATGAGATTGAGCTTTAGACTTAGCTTTGCGACATGTAGAGCATCGGTTGGTGAAGCGTGAGACGTCTCGAAACATCTTGGGCCAAAAGTAGTTCTTGGAGAGCGTGGCGAATGTCTTATCTCGACCAAAATGTCCCATGAGTCCGCCTCCATGAGCCTCTTGCAAAAGTAGCAAACGAAGAGAAGACTCGGGAAATGCATAGTTTGCTAGCTTTCATAAGATAAGCATCCTTGATATAATATTGTTCCCAAGAAGTATGCGTAAAACACTTAGCATAAGGAATAGCAAAAGATGGATCATTAGCATACAAGTCTTTGATGTTCTCAAAACCAATAACATTCAACTCAAGTTTAGTGACAAGCGTGCATATGCGTGAAATTGTATCCGCAACTACATTTTCCTTACCCTTAATGACTTGATCACATAGGGAAAAGATTCAATAAATTCACTCCATTTGGCATGACGCTTGTTCAACTTAGTTTGACCTTTTAAGTACTTAAGTGTTTCATGATCGGTATGTATGACAAACTCATAAGGTCGAAGATAATGTTCCCAAACATGTAGCACACGTACTAAAGCATACAATTCTTTGTCATATATGGGATAGTTAAGTTGAGCACCGGATAGTTTTTCACTAAAATATGCAACGGCTTGTTATTCTTGCATCAAAACTCCGCGAATTCCAGGTATCACTTGCATCACAATGAACCTCAAAAATTTTGTCAAAATTGGGCAAAGCAAGAATGGGAGCATGGGTAAGCAAAGACTTGAGCTCACCAAAAGCGGTAGATTGCAAAGATCCCCAAACAAAAGGAGTATTCTTCTTACTCAAAGCATGCAAAGGAGTGGCAATAGTGCTAAAATCTTTCACAAAGCGACGGTAAAAACCCGCAAGACCAAGAAAGCTACGCAGTTGTTGCAAATTGGTGGGTTGGGGCCAAGTTTTAATTGCTTCAATTTTAGATTCATCAACATGGACACCCTTTGAGGATACAACAAAACCCAAGAAAACCACTTTGTCAACACCAAACGTGCATTTTTTCATGTTTGCATAAAGACGTTCCTTGCGAAGGGTTTGCAAAATAGCCCTAACATGATTAAGATGCTCTTTCATGGTTTTGGTAAACACGGGGATATCATCGAAGTAAATCACAACAAAGACTCCAATATAAGGGCGAAACACATGATGCATAAGATGCACGAAAGTACCGGGAGCCTCCGATAGAACCATAGGCATTACTAACCACTCATATAAGCCAAATTTGGTTTTGAAAGCAGTTTTCCATTCATCACCCTCTTGAATGCAGATTTGATAATAGCCACTTTTAAGATAAATTTTTGAGAAAAAGTTGGCTCCACTAAGTTCATCAAGCATATCATCAAAGCGAGGAATGGGATGCTATAGCGAACGGTAATAGCATTTATAGGTCTACAATCGGAACACAGCGGAAACTTCCATCGGGCTTAGGCACAAGTATGACGGGAACGACACGAGGGCTTAGGCTTTCACGTATATGACCGTTGTCGATGAGTTGTTGTACTTGCCGTTGAATCTCCTTGGTTTCTTCGGGATTGACTCGGTATGGAGCTTTGTTTGGGAGAGGCGCTCCGGGAATGAGGTCGATTCGATGCTCAATGTGATGTAGGGCGGAACCCTACGTGGACGATCTTTCACGTTGGAGCGGATCCTACGGTGGATTACGAAGAACACGCGGAAGAACAAGAGGGAAACACGTGGAGGAACAAGGGAAAACACTCAACCAACAAGGAATCAATCACACAAGTGCTAGATCGATGAACACAAAGGGAGATACATGATTCAAGGTCAACAAAGGACGATACAAACGGTAGCCGTTCTTCTCCGTGAGGAGGCCTTGAGGGGGTCCACCCTAGAAGGGGGTCTTGAATCCGCTTGGGGGATCTTCTCCATAGAGGTCCGTATCTCCGAGGAGAAGTAGCCAAGTGGATGAGCAAAGGCTCTCACACAAGAATATGAGCTAATCCAATGCTACCCTAGAAAGAGGAAGGGGATGAAGTATATATAGTCTCGGGGGCGAAGGGGTACATGGGACAAGTCCCGGATACACTGCACGCAGGTAGGGGAGGCCGGATGTCCGGGCGTCGGGCCAGATGTCCGGGCCTTCGCGAGGCGCCGGATGTCCGGCTATCCGCCGGATATCCGGCTGGGGTGACTGACCGTTCTGCCGAATCGGGTGAGAGGTGCCGGATTGGAAGCCAGGGCGGATATCCGGCTGAAACGGATGTCCGGGGCCTGTAGACTTGGGCAGCTGGGCAGAGGTTGAGGTAGATGCTCCAGGGGCCGGATGTCCGGGGTCATGGCCGGATGTCCGGGGCCTGGAAGGTGATTTTGCCCGTTTCCGTTGGTTCTCTTCATCCATGGACTTGGCGGCTTGTCCGTCTTCACGTGCACCCTCGGGAGGTTCCCCTTGACACCTAATACTGCATAGCATATCAGACTTAGGTAGTAGCCATGTCTCGAGTGGATCATATGCGATATCAATAAGGAAGGAGGTCACCTCGTTCTCGAGAGCTCTAGCTCTAGCTCGTGTCATGGGTCCTCTTGGCTCTTGATGAGACGGTTGTGGATGCATGGGGATGATCGTGGGATGCTCCGCATCATCTCCCCTCCTTGGGAGAGATCCGACCTCGGATCAAAAGCTTCATCTCCATGGAATGGTGCGAGGTCCTTGACGTTGAAGATGTCGCTCACGTTGTATTTGTCTCGAGGTAGGTCGATCTTGTAAGCATTGTCGTTGTAGCGTGCTAGCACCTTGAAAGGTCCATCGGCTCGAGGGAGAAGCTTGGACTTGCGTTCTTTGGGGAAGCGGTCCTTGCGAAGGTGTAGCCACACTAGATCACCAATGTTGAAGACGATGGGTTGCTTGTTGGCGTTGAGCTTGTTTGCTTGACGTTGTACTTGGCGCTCAATGGTGTGCCTTTCGTGCATCTTCTTGATGTAGCTTGCTCGTTCACTTGCATCCATGTTGGTGCGCTCTTGGAGAGGAAGTGGTAGAATGTCCAATGGGGACAACGGGTTGAAACCGTGAAGCGACCTCGAAGGGGACTTGCCGGTAGTCGAATGTCTTTCTCGGTTGTAGGCGTACTCGGCGATGGGTAGACATGCTTCCCACTCCTTGATGTTCTTCTTGATCAAGACACGAAGTAGAGTGGATAGTGTGCGGTTCGTCACCTCCGTTTGGTCGTCGGTTTGAGGATGGTATGCCATGGACAACAAGAGCTTGATTCCGAGCTTGGCACATAGGGTCTTCCAAAAGTAACTCAAGAACTTGACGTCACGATCGGAGACGATTGTCTTTGGTACACCATGGAGTCGCAAGATTTCCCTACAAAAGAGATTTGCAACATGTGAAGCATCGTCTATCTTGTTGCAAGGAATGAGATGTGCCATCTTAGAGAATCTATCCACAACAACAAACACGGAATCCTTGCCATTTTGAGTCCTAGGCAAACCGAGTACAAAATCCATACTAATGTCTTCCCAAGGTTGATAAGGAATAGGAAGAGGCATGTAAAGACCATGGGATTGAGCTTTTGACTTAGCTTTGCGACATGTATAGCATCGGGTGGTGAAGCGTGAGACGTCATGGAACATCTTGGGCCAAAAGTAGTTGTTGGAGAGCGTGGCGAATGTCTTGTCGCGTCCAAAGTGTCCCATGAGTCCGCCTCCATGAGCCTCTTGCAAAAGGAGCAAACGAAGAGAAGACTTGGGAATGCAAAGTTTGTTAGCTCTCATAAGATAACCATCCTTGATGTAATATTGTTCCCAAGAAGTATGCGTCAAACACTTAGCATAAGGAGAAGCAAAAGATGGATCATGCTCATACAAGTCTTTTATATGCTCAAAACCAATAACATTCAACTCAAGGTGAGTGACAAGCATGTTTATGTGTGAAAGCGCGTCGGCAACTACATTTTCTTTACCCTTAATGTACTTGATCACATAAGGAAAAGATTCAATGAATTCACTCCATTTTGCATGACGCTTGTTTAATTTAGTTTGACCTTTGAGGTACTTAAGCGTTTCATGATCGGTATGGATGACAAACTCATGAAGTCTAAGGTAATGTTCCCAAACATGTAGCACACGCACTAAAGCATACAATTCTTTGTCATAGATGGGATAATTAAGTTGAGCAGGATAGTTTTTCACTAAAATAAGCAATGGCTCGTTTTTCTTGCATCAAAACTCCGCCAATTCGGTACCACTTGCATCACAATGAACCTCAAAAGTTTTGTCAAAATTGGGCAAAGCAAGAATCGGAGCATGAGTAAGCAAAGACTTGAGCTCATCAAAAGCGGTTGATTGCAAAGTTCCCCAAACAAAGGGAGTACTCTTCTTACTCAAGGCATGCAAAGGAGCGGCAATTGTGCTAAAATCTTTCACAAAGCGACGATAAAAACCTGCAAGACCAAGAAAACTTCGCACTTGTTGCAAATTGGTTGGTTGGGGCCAAGTTTTAATTGCTTGAATTTTAGATTCATCAACATGGACACCCTTTGAGGATACTACAAAACCCAAGAAAACCACTTTGTCAACTCCAAAAGTGCATTTTTTCAAGTTTGCATAAAGACTTTCCTTGCGAAGAGTTTGCAACATAGATTTTACATGATTGATGTGCTCTTTCATGGTTTTGCTAAACACAAGAATATCATCAAAGTAAACCACAACAAAGACTCCAATATAAGGACGAAGCACATGATGCATAAGATGCACAAAAGTAGGGAGCTTCGAAAGACCCATAGGCATCACTAACCATTCATATAAACCAAATTTGGTTTTGAAAGCAGTTTTCCATTCATCACCCTCTTGTATGCGGATTTGATAATAGCCACTTTTAAGATCAATTTTTGAGAAAAAGTTGGCTCCACTAAGTTCATCAAGCATGTCATCTAAGCGGGGAATGGGATGCCTATATCGAACGGTAATAGCATTGATAGGTCTACAACCAGAACACAAGCGGAAACTTCCATCGGGCTTAGGCACAAGAATAACCGGAATGGCACAAGGGCTTAGGCTTTAACGTACATGGCCGTTGTCGATGAGTTGTTGTACTTGCCGTTGAATCTCCTTGGTTTCTTCAGGATTGACTCGGTATGGAGCTTTGTTTGGTAGAGGCGCTCCGAGGATGAGGTCGATTCGATGCTCAATGCCTCGAAGAGGAGGTAGACCCGGAGGTAGCTCATCGGGGAAAACATCTTGAAATTCCTGCAAAAGAGATTGAAACACCAAAGGTAGCTCGTGAATGGTGTTAGTTTTGGTTCTCCATCCTTGCACACAAGGACAAAGTGCATCACACTCGATGGGTTCTCACACACTTCTCTCATCTCACTTTTGGTGGCAAATAGGATGAGGTTTTTCTCTCTAGGCGAAGAGTCGCTCAAATTTGGCTTGTGGCTCTCACTCACTTTTGGGTGGATCACTTTCTCACTCTTTTCTCTATGATGCGTGGCTTGCTTGTCGGCTATCACTTGAGTAGGAGACATAGGTCGTAGCACATATTCCTTCCCTTTCATCTTGAAGCTATAGTGATTGGTGCGCCCATTGTGGATGACACCACGGTCGAATTGCCATGGTCGACCTAGAAGTAGGTGGCAAGCGATCATTGGGACCACATCACATTCCAACGTGTCTTCATAAGCACCAATTTTGAAGGAGACTTGGACCGTATGCTTTCGACTTCGTATAGTGTGAGTCACTTAGCCATTGAACCTTGTAGGGGTGCGGGTGCTTCCTCTTTACCAATTGGAGCTTGGAGCATAGTTCTTCACTTGCCAAGTTGTGGCAACTACCTCCATCGATGATGACCTTGATGGACCGTCCATTGATGCCGGATTTTGTGTGGAAGATGTGGCATCGTTGATCTTCTTCTTGTTGATGTTGAAGAGTCAAGACCTTGGAGACAACGAGAGCGGGGCTCGAATCCTCATCACAAAAGACTTGATCATCTTCATCTTCGTTCACTCGCCGGTGCATGGCCACTTGCTCAAGCGCTTCCATCTCCGTGAGGAGGCCTTGAGGGGTGCGGGTAGTAGGAGGACGACTTGGATTTGTCGAAGTTTTCTTGTAACTTGACTTGTCGTCGTTGCTTGTAGAAGGTTTGGTTGATGTCGATGTTAGAGGGGTTGTTGACGGTTGGTTGTTGGAGAAGCCCTAGGTCTTGGACGAGTACTTGGCGTACTTGAAGTCATCTTGCACTTGACGTTCCGCCTTTGTAGCTTGATGCATGAGCACAATGAGGTTGGAGTAGGGTTGGAAGTCGGCGACCTTCTTGATGGGATGATTGAGTCCATTCAAGAAACGTGCCATTGTTTGCTCATCATCTTCCTTCACATTGGCTCGAATCATGGCTATCTCCATTTCCTTGTAGTATTCTTCAACACTCTTTGTTCCTTGCTTGAGGAGTTGGTGTTTCTTGAAGAGGTCGCGGTTGTAGTAGGTGGGCACAAAACGTGCTCGCATTACATCCTTCATTTGAGCCCAAGTGGTGATTGGAGGTTCACCTCTTGCTTGTCGGCGCTCAAGGATTTGTTCCCACCATATGAGCACATAGTCTTGGAACTCAAGCGATGCCATAGCGATCTTCTTCTCTTCCTCATAGTTGTGCAAACGAAAGATTTTGTCGACCTTCAATGCCCATGAGAGGTACTCTTCGGGGTCATTGCTTCCATTGAACTTGGGCATGGTGAATTTGAGCTTTCCATAGCGTTGCTCTTCATTGTGTTGTTGGCGATGGTGATGATGACGCCCTTGATGTGGCAATCATCTTCATGTTGCTCTTGGCATGGAGGAAGTCCATGATCAACTTGCTCTTGTTGAACTTGAGGTTGAGGTGGAGCTTGAGGAGCTTGTGGAGGAGCTTGAGGAACTTGACGTTGCACGCGCGGTTGATAGTTCCTCTCTTGGATTTCTTCTCGAAGGGCTTCCTCTTGATTGCGCCATTCGCGATTGCGGTTGGCGATGGCTCAACTTGATTCTTGAAGTGCACGTTGCGCCTCAAGTGCTTGAGTTTCACGAAGTTGTTGCTCTCGATGTTGCGCCTCGGCATCTTGTGCATCTTGATGTTGACGCGCTCGTTCTTCCTCTTGGCGCCGTAGTCGTTGTCGTTCTTGAGCTTGGGCAAAAGCGGCTTGGTTTGATTGATGACGAGGGACTTGCTCATCGACTTGCTCTTGTGAATGCTTGTCATGTAGCGGGTTGCGCGATGCATGACGGTCTTGACGCCGCTGACTCGTCGAGGAGTGTTCGATGACGGTGTACTTGAGTCGTAGAAGGTGTCGTCGGAGTGTCGACTCGAGCGGCTCCGTCTTGAGGATGAAGAAGTGGAATGATGCCGGTTCCTCATCAAGGCGCGGATCTCGTCCATTCTTGCATCATTCTCTTGCTTGTGTGCGTCGAACTTGTTATCGAAGTAGTCTCTTGTACGTTGCTCGGAGAGTTGCAAGTCGGTGGCGAGGTTGTCGATGCGGTCGCTCATTGCTTGTTGCTCTTGGTGCAATGCTCGTTGTGCACCAAAGAGGTGGCTCTTGGTGACGTATGATGACATGTCGTCGTCTTGCTCAAGGAAGAGTGGGTTGGTAGAAGTACTTTGCCTATCCATCATTCCAAGCAAAAATGTGAGTGGTAGGAGGTGAAGAACTTATACCAATGTACCTTTGACCGATGTTGATGATGAATCAAGTTCACTCCAATGCGGACAATGAAATAGCACTATTGGTACCAATCCTTGTCGGTTCTCACACCTACACAAATAAAAGCTTATGGTGGAGCTTGGTAAGGATGGTGGCACAAAATTTGATGCAATTGTAAGTGAGCGTCAATAATGTTGGAAAAGGTTCACAAATTTGCAAATGCAACAAGTAGAGCAAGAAAATAATGGTACACGGAAACACACACGCAAATAGATAAGTGGGATTGTGCAAACCAAAAGTGAGCCAAAATGTGGAATCCACGAAAATGCTCTTGTTGCACAATACTAGAGAGACGCTAGAACGATTGCACAATAGGCGGATCTGGAACTTGTGCACAACCTACTAGGCAAAAATGCAACTATCTCTATCCCACGTATGCTATATGTATGGTATTTCGATTGCTATGATCCAAGATGATCCAATATGACAATCTTAATGTGGTATGATGCTATGGTTCTTGCTCATAAGCTCTTTGCTTATCTTTCCTCTTTGCTTAAAAGCTTGGGTGGCTCTTTCACTTTTGAGCTCTTTTCTCATGCAAAACTTCACGAACCAAGATAACAATTGTGTATGCTATGACAACTTTGTGACATACAAATGGATCCCAAGATAGGCACCACGGTGGTATGGTATGTATGCTATGGAGTATGATCACTAATGTGCACAAGTCACGTTGCCGGCAATACTCAATGGCTAGTCTCGATGGGTAAGCTACGCAAAAGTAAGGCCATGTGGTTATCAATGCAATTGCAAGGTATGACAAAGATGTCGACGATGTTACCGTCCTTGGCGATGATGAGACCCTTGCAAAGATGAGCCGAGTTGATGATGAAGTCGAACCGTACCTAGATAGCCGAAACACAATAGGACACGGGAACCACAACTCAAAATCCCAAGGACCAAAATGTGTCAAAATCGTCATAGGAGGTATTGGGGAGGATGGTGGTGTGTGTGGGTTTGGAAGATGTGTTGGAGGTGGGGTTGTGGTGGTGGCTGAACTGAGAATATTCAGTTTCGTCAGAGTTACACGGACGTCCGGGAGGTCACGGTCGTCCGGCCGTCGGACGTCCGGCAGGGTCCGATCGTCCGTAATTTCAAATCGGGTCTGGGGTTCCGGTTGTCTGGGAAAGGCCGGACGTCCGGTGGTCGGGGTCAACGCGGGATAAACAACACGATTGCGGGGAGGAAGAAGATGGTGAGGTCGAAATCGAGCGGATTGATGGATGGAAAAGGGTGGGGAGGGTGGGGAAAGCTAGATCCACATGTAGCAACTCAAATCCATGGACCAAATCCAACAAAATCTCAACTCACCAACAAATCACAACAAAAAAATTTGGGGCTATTTTTGGTGGGGATTTTCGAATTTAGGACAAAAACAACAAAATCAAGTTAGAAAACACGGGGTAGGGGCTGCAAAAACGTGATCAACCTGGCTCATGATACCAAGATGATGTAGGGTGGAACCCTAGTCGGAGATCTTTCATGTTTGAAGGGGATCCTACGGGGAAAACACGACGAACGAGCGGAAGAACACAAGGGAAAACACACAAGCGAATCTCTAAACCGACAAGTATCGATCACACAAGGGCAAGATCACTGAGCACATAAGGTAGCACAAGATTCAAAATCAACAAAGGAAAGATACACGAGTAGCCGTTCTTCTCCGTGAGGAGGTCTTGATGGGGGCCACCCTAGAGGGGGTCTTGAATCCTCTTGGAAGGATCTTCTCCGAGGAGGCGCGATCTCCGAGGAGAAGGTAACCAAGTGGATGAGCAAAGCTCTCACACAAACATGAGCTAATCCTTTGCTAACCCTAACTAGGAGGAGGAGGAGGTCTATTTATAGTCTTAGTGCAATGGGGGCGAAGTGAATGGGTACAAGGGCTCTAGCCAGCATGGCCTTGATCACCACAGTGTTTGACGTCCGGAAGGCGTCGGACGTCCGAGAACCGGAAAGGTCCGGACGTCCGGGGCTATCAGACGTCCAGAATTCGCTTCAGCGTGCGGGTCGTGCGGTCGTCCGGAGGCTTCAGTCTTCCGTGAATTTCCATTCGAGTGCCGAGTTGCCGGACGTCCGGAGGGCGTCGGTCGTCCGGGCGGGACCGGTCGTCCGTGGCCTGTAGTCCTGTCCTATCTTCCTTCCCTCGCTGTAGCATCTGCCAGGGCTCGGACGTCCGGGACCGGCCGGTCGTCCGGTGCCTGTAGCTTCACAAATGGCCCTTCTTCTTGATGTCCATGCTTGGCATCCTTGCCACCTTGGCCATTGGGTGTAGCTGTCCCGTGGCTCTCCTCCGTGCACTGATCACACACAGAGTGTCCATATGAGGTAGTAGCCAAGTCTCGTGAGTAGAGAGAGGAAGTTCGGAGAGGAGCGAGTTCACCTTATCTTCGATAGCCTTAGCTCGAGCTCGAGTCATGGGTCCAAGTGGTGTTGAGGAAGATGTAGGCGCGTCCATGGGGATGAGCGAAGGATGCTCCGCATCAATTAGCCTCGAGGTGGGCTGAGGATGAACTAGTACAGTGGAAGAACAACCTCAGGAGGTGTGTTCTTGTGCGTGTGAGGGTGTGGATGGTCCGAATCCCCCCTCTATGGTGGTGGCTAGGCTATACTTATAGTGGCCTTGGTCCTCTTCCCCTAAAATGAAGGCGGGAAGGGATCCCACAACGGCAAAATTCGAAGGGAGACAACTAGTACACCTTATCCTGATGAAAGGTGGTCTTTGCCTGCAAAGCTTCTGGTCGTGACATCGTGGTGGGCTCGGCGGTGACCTCCGTCTTGCCGTCCTGGCGGTCTTGGTCTTGTAGCATGGAAACGGAAACCTTTGGTTGATTCCTCGGTATTCCGCGCCTGCGCTTGCCTCTTTATCACCAAAGAGGTAACCTAATGTACTGCGCTCGCTGGAGCCCGCCTGGCCTTGGTCGTCATGGCTTGCGTCATTTGAACCTCACGAGGTGAGGGATCGCATGGAAATCTCCGCTTCTAAGGAGCCAACCTAAGGAGGCCACTCCTTCTGGAGGCCTTGGCGTCGTCCACCTCGCGAGGCTTGGCCCCCTCGCGAGGGTCTTGTGTTGTTGGTGTTGAAGGTGGGCCTTACCAGGCCGTCGATGGAGCCACGCCGTGGGCCGCAGGCATGCAAGTCTGGGTACCCCGGTTCCCAGAATGCCGACAATAGGTTATATCGTGTGTCTATCCTAACTATATATGAGAGGCCTATGATACAAGTGTCCTACTTGGACACGACTCCATATCCTATCTAAACACAATACAACTACAAGTCCAAGTGTAACCTACCTTGTACACGATGTGTCAAAGTAGGACATTGGACTCCATGTGACTCCACCTGGGCGAATATTCTCCACCACCTTGAATTCGTCCATGTGTCAAACTTCCATGTACGTTGGACTTGAGTTTATTCCATGAGTACCGTGCTACTCCAAAGACTCCATGCGACTCCACCTGCAACTTGTAGTCCCTTCTTTTCTTGATCACAGTCAACGCTCGAGCAAAATTAAGTTCCTTTTTACTCTAGTCTATGCTCCCAACTTCCATAGTATCCGTCCAACGCCATCACACACTGATCACTGACCTGCGTGAAAGTGAACAACCCACATATTGGGTGTCACACATAAGAGTTACCTGAACTCAACATCACCGCTCCTTTCTTGACCACCCGTCTGAAACTTGAAGGAATTTCACCGTTGCATGTAGTCATTCCGAGTTAAATTCACTGTTGTCTCTCCACATGTATAACCACGGATCACGACCATACGCATGTCCTGCGTATGCATCGCACGCCTCGCTGCTATTACCACGTTGAGCCTCTACTGTCCCTGTCGAGTCTCAAGGGTCGCGAACCCACACCACTCGACCCCACTGCATTGTACCACCGATCATCATGGACCGATGACGAGTTTCACATTTCCGTCAGACCACTGGGCTCCAATCCGAACCATGTGTCACTCGCTTCCCCCCCCCCACCGAATAGGCTTGGACTCTCCGTGCACTTACGCCGTAGCCCCTCAATCAACACCGAGTGAAGTCCTCCAGACTCCAGCTCCACCTTCAACATGACTCCATGGTAGATGATTAGTCCACCCTCGCACCCCGACGACTTCAAGCTCCTGAGTACACATACAATAGTCTCATCATATTATACACATACAAATCTCATCATATCATACACATACAATAGTCTCATCATATCATGTCATCATCATCATCATGATCCAACACAAATGATGTCTCTCGTCATCATCTCGAAATAGCGATACAAGCTATCACATGTCTCGAATACATGCAACTACATGGTCATCCCATACACATGTTTCATCATCCATCTAAATTATGATATAAAAGAGAAGAGCTATTGATGCAGAGCATCCTACGGGCATCACCATGTCAAGAGTCCGTTCGACAAGTGACACGTGCGACATCTACTTCACATACATAAAGGTTAATCGTCTCCTTTACAAGTGTTCACTTGACCCCTTCGAGGATGGTATACTACTTGACATCCCTCTCGTGTACATGCATAGGTATTACCGGAGCTTCATTGACGACGAGAAGGAGTTCAAGTGCAAGGGAACATCTACACCATCGAAGAAGGGAGACGGAGGAGGAAGAGGGACCCCAAGACACGAAACACCGGAGGCCTCGGACCATCCCGGGTGCCCGACCTCCTATGTCGTGGGTGCCCGGACCATGGGGCCAAAGGGCGCGGCCCCTCTGTCCACCTCGGGTGTCCGTACCCCGACCACCGGGTGCCCGCACCCCGACCACCGGGTACCCGCACACGACCACCGGGTGCTCGACCCCCCTCCCAGGCGCCACCCCGAGTGCCCGGTCTTCTACTCCCTGACGACCCCGGGTGCCCGATCTCTTTACCCCGGGTGCTCGGACCCCTCCGGCTGCGCATGCGTGCACTTAGGGTCAAATGACCCTTGTACCCTCGTTTCCCTCTTATTTCGTCCCTATCCTATATAAACTCTTCCCCTATCTCATTAGAGAGGATAGCAAAGTATATGTGAGATACTAAGAGAGCTTTTCTCATCTTCCTACTGTGGGAGATCATGACCTCCTAAGGGAGAAGATCCTCTTGTGGATATCAAGGCTTCCTCTTGGAGAAGGATCCCCAACATAGGATCAACATCAAGACCTCTTTCCTCAAGGATTGGGATGAACTAGTTACCTCTTGTATCTTCTTGTGTTGGATTTGGACCTTTGTATCCCTCTTTGTTTAACTGGATCTAGCACATGTGTGATTAGATCAAGTCAATTTCAGTGTTCCTCTTGTTTTCCCCCTTTGTGTTCTTCTTGTTCTTGGGGATTTCCCCTCCAATTCATGAAAGATCTCCATCTAGGGTTCCACCCTACAACATCTTGGTATCAAGAGCCATGGTTTCTCACGAAATTGGAGCCCCCTCCTTGTTCTCTAGCCTAATTTTGTTGCGTTCTTCCCCAATTTTGAAAATTCCCCACCATAAATAGCCCCAATTTATTTTGTGATTTGTTGGTTTGATGAGGTTTTGTTGGATTTGATCCATGGATTTGCTTGGTTTCAAGTGGATCTAGCCTTCCCCCATCCATCTCCACCTTTCCCACCATGAAATCCACAAATGTCTTCCATTTTCCACAAATTTCCACCCAAATCCGTGAGCCCTGGGCACCCGGACCTCAAACCCTAGGCACCCGGACCCCCCCCGCCCATCCCTGCTGACCACCCTGGTGCCCGCACCCCTTACCCCCGGGCACTCGGACACCCGGGCCACTTCTTCCGCCCAACCCCGCTGACCCCCCCGGGTGCCCGCACCTCCGACCCCCGGGCACCCGCACCTCTGATTTGACTCACCAACAAAAATCGTTTCGGCCATAACTTTCACTCCCGAAGTCCGATTTTGACGTTCTTTACCTCGTTGAGTAGGTATTGACATTCCCCAACCATCTAGATAGGTTCCAACAACATTTGACTCCATCAAAATTTTGGCATATTTGCCTAGGCCATCCACCATATCATCCGCAAAACCATCATAGCTTTCCACAACCTAACCCATTTTGCTCCATTTAGCATTTGTGGTTTCTTGAGTTGTGACTTGAGTCTCCTAAGGTGTTTCGGCTATTTAGGGACGGTTGCTTCGTCATCAACCACCACCACCACTTCCGCATTGCTAACTCCGGAACCACCAACGCATTCTGCTACCACCATTTGACATTTTCCTTTGAGATTTTGAGTTTGCGGTTTTTCCGTTTCCTAGGGTGTTTCGGCTAACTAGGAACGGTTCGACATCAACAGCACCGCCGCTCTACTTCGACAAGGATTCGACATCGACCACCTTCACCAATTTGACACCCTAACCGTAAGCAAGAACGGTAACCTCTATATCATCTTGGTATCATGGTATCCCATCATTGTATATTCCTCTTGCCATTACATTGATAACCCCTTAGCCCATTTTGCGTCACTTGCCTATCGAGACTAGCCATTGAGTATTGCCGGCAACGATACTTTTGCACATTAGTGATCATCGATCTACATATTCCATTGCGTACATACCATATCATATTGGTATCATCTTGGTATCATAGTACCATCCCTTGTGTCACAAGATTGTTCCCGCATATACACAATAGCTATCTTGGTTTGTGCATTTCGCATAAGTGGCCATACAAAAAAAAGAGAATAAGCTTTTAAGCAAAAAGAGAGCAAAGAAGCTTGTAAGCAAGAGCCATAGCATCGCCACATTGCATACCATACTACCATATTGATCATCTTGGATCATCATGTGCGAAAAACCGGAACATCATACATATATAGCATACTTGGGATAGAACAAGTGTCGTATCCAACTTTTGAGCAATTGTGCTAGCGTCTCTCTAGAGTTGTGCAACACGAGTGTTTTTCGTGGATTCCACATTTTGTGCTCATTCCTTGGTTGCGCGACCCCATTTATCTATCCGTGTGTGTTTTTCCGTGTGCCACCCATTGCTATTGGTCTACTTGTCTCACTTGCAAATTTGTGAATCTTCTCCAACATTATTGACTCTTGCTAACATTTTGCATCAAACTTTTCTGCCACTATCCTCACCGAGCTCCATCATAAGCCTTACTTGTGTAGGTGTGAGAATTGACAAGATCCGGTACCAATTGTGCTATTTCCTTGATACATTATTGAGTGATCATTGATCCATCTTCAACATTGGAAAGGTACATTTGGTCTAGTTCTTTCCTTTCTTCCACTCACATTTGCTCGAGTCTTGTGATGGATAGGCAAGGCATTTCATCTCCGGTCTTCCACGACAACGACGACGCGAACAACTACATCACCAAAACGTCCATCTTCGTACTACAACGAGCAATGCAAGTCATTGAGCGACTCGCCATCGACATTCGCCAAAATGAAGCAAGGAAAAGGGACTACATCGACGCCAAGTTGGACGAACAAATGGATCAAGTACGAGACATGGTGGCTAACTACAAGTCTTCTTCCCCTTCGGCATCTTCAAGGCGTCGACGCTCATGTAGCCAATCTCCGGAACGCCATCGAGCTCAAGCACTACAACACTATCAAGATGAAGATGCTCGCGATGCGTACACCTACAAGTCCCAAAAAGCTCTACATCAAGCTACGACCAAACTTCATGAGCACAAGAGAAGACCGCGAGATGAGCACCAACAAGACGGAGCTACGACTACTACCACCACTTCGGCATCATCGCCAAGTGTTATCAAGGCATCTTCGCCTTTGGACGTACGTCATCTTCGCCTACTTCCCATGAGTTCGCCTACATCGACATATTCAACAACAAGGCGACCACCTACAAGCGAGGTCGAGACTTCCATCATCGGAAGACCCTCAAGAAGCTAGCCGAGCATGGGAAATTCCCTTGGGTCATGGAGACGAGCTACGAGGTGCCACATCATATGGGCCTCCTACAACAAGACGGCGACAAGACGGTCGAGCAAGGGCCATCCCCTTCGACCACGGCGACGAGCGCAAACCCCTTCAACAACATCAAGGCAACCCAATGGGACTCTTACTCCGAGTCAAGCTACGACACCGCACATGAGACATTATCTTTGGTCTCGGAGGAGCACGATGATGTGCCATCTTCGGCCTTCATCCACGGCGATGAGATGGTTGAGCATGGGATTTTCCCTTCGACCACGGTGACGTATGATGAATGGAGTGACTTGTGCCACCATATTGAGAGTGAGAGTGACTTCACCACTAGCCCCATATATGATGAGTTGCCCTAATTCCCATGTGAGGAGAGCCACAACCCCCAACACTTGAGTGAGATGAGTGACTCCACCATATGTGACTTTGAGTGCACCTACCTTGAGGGAGTGAGTGAGCCACCACCACATAGAGAGAGTGAGATAGTTGATAGGGCATGTGAGGCCATTTTGATTTCTAACAACTTAACCTCTACCTCTATTGTGTCTTCTCATTTGGTGCTAGGTCCCATATATGACGACGCGCCGATCCTGGACGACTTCGTCCTTCCTTTGGAGATGACGATGGCCATGGTGGACGATGATGCACCCCCCACATGGTTCCATCATGATGAAGATGACCACGGCTTGGTCTTCGACACCTCACCTACAACACATGAGCGATGCTCCAAAGGTAACATAGGTGATGGTGCTTCACTTGTCCCACTGGTGGACTATCTTACCAATGATTGCTTGCATGATGTTGATCCACCTATTACCATGCTTCATGCTAGTTCGACTTCCCCATGTGATGATTTATTGCACATTTGTGATGAGTATGATGATTGCCATGTGGAGTCTATTAGTTGTGATGCCATGTTACATAGGATTTCTTGTGATAATTCTCTAGGTCACATCATGTTTGATAATCCGCTTGACTTGTCATATGCTATGCATGAGATCAACAATATGTTATATTGGCAATCTCATCGTAGTGACTATGCATACGCCATTAAAATCAATCCAATTTGCACATATGGCATAGATGACAAGCCCATGGTTATAGGCATTTGTTTTTCTTGTGATGATATTGATATGCTCCCTTTGCATCATTTATCTCGTATGCCATGCCATGAACACCTAGCTTTGAATATGCATTGTTTCGGATGTTATCCATTTTCTCCATATGATGTTTCCGCTGTTGCTCATGAGGAGACCCCCATAGTTTCCCCATCCATATTAGGAGATTTTGATCCATCCCATTCGTTGCATGATTCCCATGATTTTGTGCACCATATACATTACATGAATGACAATGCTCTAAATATTTCTCATGATGCATTTTACAATTTGAGTCTCCATTATGCTATACATAATAACAAACCCATCATGATGTATGACATGTTTCTTTATCATGCATCTCATCTATTTGAGCATTGGATATTTTGTGCTAACCAACACATGCACGTATGCATCATAATGGATGATGTGTACATATACCACGCGCACACAATTTTTCCTGTCTTTGTTTTGTGTACGTACTCATGAATACTTGTCAAATTCACAATTCCATGAGTTGACAAAATGAGTTCTTGAGAGCAACGATGATTTGGGATCCCATGGAGTTTCATTCCCACCACTCCCTTCGCACAATGACTTCGCGCATTTCTTCTACATGGCCCTCACATGGTTATGGGTTATTGTCCATTCCATATTTTACGCCCATCTTGCCATGTTCACTTTGCATGACATGCTTATTCCGATGCCTTTACCATGCATTTGTGACCCATGCTTTGCATTACACATGGTGATTGATTCTACTACTTGTATGTGTATTTACAAGCTTGGTGGAGATATTGCTTGTTCTTTCAATGTTTCCTTTGTGATCCATTCCTATGATGATACATTGATCTTGCTTTGTAATCGTGCTTGTAATATGTCATGTGCATTACCTATGCCTATTATTGGCTCACATGACATGATTGTCATGATTTCCTCAAGTATATTGCATCTTTGCACTACTAGCTTGAATGACTTGATTGCCTCGCACATGCTGCAAAATTGCTATCTCATTTGTGTTGAGTGCCTCACTATCTTCACTACACCATATGCACATTATGCTTGGATTGTCTTGCACTTGCCCATGTGTTTAGACATTTCATTTCATTTGGTGTTGTGAATGACTCTTATGCCTACCATAGACCATTCATTCAGAGTCTTATCCATGCTTGCTATGACATTGAGGTAGATGCTTATTCTCTTGACACACATATTAGCAACTGTACCTCCCACTTGCATGCTTACTTCCATGATCACCTTGATTGCGCTCAATTTGTGTGTTTACATACCATGTCACAATCCTTTGTTGCACCGTATGATATGCATGATGACAACACTTGTTCAGTGAATCACCACTTGAATGCTTGGTTTTGCACTAACGCTAACCACATTTGTTTTTACAAGTGTTTGTTGTTCTTGATCCTTTTGAAGGAATCACGAGCCGGTGCGACATTGGAGAGTGCCAACTTTGAGTTTCAAGACAATGAGTACTTGGTGAACGTTCACTCCTATAAGGCGACGCCATCTCTTTCCCATGGTGATTTGGTTTTCGATCCGAGGTCGGATCTTTCCCAAGGGGGAGGGGATGATGCGGAGCATCCTACGGACATCACCATGTCAAGAGTCCATTCGGCAAGTGACACGTGCGACATCTACTTCACATACATAAAGGTTAATCATCTCCTTTACACGTGTTCACTTGACCCCTTCGAGGATGGTATACTACTTGACATCCCTCTCGTGTACATGCATAGGTATTGCCGGAGCTTCATTGACGACGAGGAGGAGTTCAAGTGCAAGAGAACATCTACACCATCAAAGAAGGGAGATGGAGGAGGAAGAGGGGCCCCAAGACACGAAACACCGGAGGCCTCGGACTATCCCGGGTGCCCGGACCACGACGCCAAAGGGCGTGGCCCCTTTGTCCACCCCGGGTGCCCGCACCCCAACCACCGGGTATCCTCACTCCCGGGTTCCTGCACCCCGACCACCGGGTGCCCGCCCCCCCCCCCTCCCAGGCGCCACCCGGGTGCCCGGTCTTCTACTCCCCGACGACCCCGGGTTCCCGGTGTCTTTACCCCGGGTGCCCGGACCCCTCCGGCTGTGCCTGCGTGCATGATGACCCACAAGTATAGGGGATCAATTGTAGCTCTTTTTGATAAGTAAGAGTGTCGAACCCAATGAGGAGCAGAAGGAAATGACAAGTAGTTATCAGTAAGGTAATGTCTGCAAGTGCTGAAATTGTAAGTAGCAGAGTAGTTTGATAGCAAGATAATTTGTAATGAGCAAGTAACAATATTAGTAACAAAAGTGCAGCAAGGTAGACCAATCCTTTTGAGGCAAAGGACATGCCAAAACGGTCTCTTATGATAAGCAAAGCGTTCTTGAGGGTACATGGGAATTTCATCTAGTCACTTTCATCATGTTGGTTTAATTCGTGTTCGCTACTTTGATAAGTTGATATCTGGGTGGACCGGTTCTTAGGTGCTGTTCTTACTTGAACAAACCACCTACTTATGATTAACCCTCTCGTAAGCATCAGCAACTATGAGAAAAGTATTAAGAATAAATTCTAACCATAGCATTAAACTTTTGGATCCAATCGGTCTCCTACGGAATAGCGCATGAACTGGGGTTTAAGCTTCTGTCACTCTCGCGACCCATCATCTAATTGCTACTCCAAAATGCATTCCCTCAGGCCCAAATATGGTGAAGTGTCATGTAGTCGATGTTCATATGACACCACTAAGGGAATAACAACATACATACTATATCAAAATATCGAACACATATCAAATTCACATGATTACTTGCAACATGATTTCTCCCATGACCTCAAGAAGAAAAGTAACTACTCACAAATGATAAACATGCTCAAGATCAGAGGGATATTAAATAGCATAATGGATCTAAACATATAATCTTCCACCAAATAAACCATATAGTAATCAACTACAAGATGTAATCAACACTACTAGTCACCCACAAGCTCTAATCTATAGTTCCGGTAACAAGATTGAACACAAGAGATGAACTAGGGTTTGACATGAGATGGTGCTGTTGAAGATGTTGATGGAGATTGCCCAAGATGGGAGAGTTGTTGGTGATGATGATGACAATGATTTCCCCCTCCGGGAGGGAAGTTCCCCCGGCGGAATCGCTCCGCCGGAGGGCAAAAGTGCTCCTGCCCAAGTTCCGTCTCGAGACGGCGGTGCTCCGCCCCGAAAGTCCTATCCTTATTTTTTCGAGGTCGAAATGACCTATATACCATAAGATGGGTATCGGAGGTGGGCCTGGGTGAGCACAACCCACCAGGGTTGTGCCCACCTGGTGGGCCCCCTCTGGTAGTTATTTGCTCAAATAATTCTTAAATATTCCATAAAAAATCTCCGTGAAGTTTCAGCTTGTTTGGAGTTGTACATAAAAGGTAGCCTGATGTAGCTTTTCCAGGTCCAGATTTCAGCTGCTCGAATTCTCCTTCTTTGTGTGTACCTTGCAAATTATGAGGGAAAAGGCATTAGAATTATTCCAAAAAGCATTATTATGGATAAAACATTATAAATAACAGTAATAAAATATGATGCAAAATGGACATATCAACTCCCCCAAGCTTAGACCTCGCTTGTCCTCAAGCGAGAACCGAAATAAAAAAACATGCCCACATGCTTTGAGAGAGAGGTGTCGATAAAAACAAAATACGGACATATTAGCATCATGTTGATTATTATAACATCAGCAAATTTAAACATAAGACATTTATCATATAACTTTTATCATATACTTCTTATGAATAAGTATAGTTCATCACACAATCGAAGTATAAAGCAAAAACTCTATTAGAAACCAACAAACTATGTTCTCAGTCAACTTTGCAACTACAATTCATCATCTTTTCATAAAGGGTCATGTGTCGGAGCCTTTAGGCAAGTTCACATACTCAACCATCCTATAGTATTCTATGATTGCTAACACTCACCACATACACATGAGTAAAACGTTTCAACCGGACACATAGAAAGATAGGGGCTTATAGTTTCTCCTCCCAACGTACTCACCTCAAGGGTGATGTCAACAATAATAACCCATGCTATCTATATTCAACTGGACATATGTGCCTAGATCTTTCCTCACCACATGATGCTTGCCAAAGGAGAAAAATAAAAGGAATAGAAGGAAAACTTTGACTCTTTGCATAAAAGTAAATACATAAAAGTAAAAGATAGGCCCTTCACAGAGGGAAGCAGAGGTTGCCATGCGCTTATTTGTTTGTATGCTCAATCCCTTAGTGCGAACGAACGTCACGTTGTATTGCCCCTTAAGATGAAAACCTTTATTATGCAGTCCGTCGCTTTTATTCTTTGTCATCCAAGTTCTTACAACGCTCAATTTTCTCTTACACTAAATGATCTCACACTTTTAGAAGCATTTTTTATTGCCTTATTGCACCGATGACAACTTACTTGAGGGATCTTGCTCAATCCCTAGGTAGGTATGGTGGACACTTGAAAAAGATTTGGGTTTAAGGGTTTTTGGATGCACAAGTAGTATCTCTACTTAGTGCGGAGTTTTTGGCTAGCAAAGATAGGGGCAAGCACCACATGTTGAAGGATCTATGACAATATGACTTCTATGTGAATATAAACAAACATAAACCATTACATTGTCTTCCTTGTCCAAAGTCAACAATTTTGGCATATAATATTTTTATGAGGGCTCACAATCACAAAAGATTTTTAGGATAGTATATTTATTTGTGAATCTTCTCTTCCCTTACTGATTCTTTCATGAGTTGCAGCATTGAGTAATGCTATGTTTGTCAGTCTCTAATAAAATTTCCTACTTATGCTTTTCCTTATGTGGTGCCATCACCTACCATAGGATTAGTATATGATCTTATTGATTTATTTCCTTTATTTTATTTATTTCCTTTATCTTTTTCTTTCTTTCTTATTTCTTTTCTTTATTTGCAACATGAAATTAAAGAAAGCAAAAACTCAAACTAAACTTTATTATATAACTTGCACACGATTACAATGATAGATCACTAAGAAAACTCTCAAATAAGAAAGGATCAAACTAAACTTTTATTCATTCTAAAGTAAAAGATCAAACTAAGATAAGTAAAAGCAAAAATATAGTGGGATGATACGATACCGGGGCACCTCCCCCAAGCTTGGCGAAAGCCAAGGCTAGTGCCCATATCCGATACTCAGTTCTATTGTGTATATGCGGGAACGATATTGTGACACAATGGATCATATGATACCAATATGATATGGTATGTATGCAATGGATGGTGTAGATCAATGATCACTAATGTGCACAAGTAACGTTGCCGGGCAATACTCAAATGGCTAGTCTCGATAGGCAAGTGGCCTTAAAAAAATGGGCTAGGGGTTAACAATGCAATTGCAAGGGGAATATATAATGGTGTCGTCGAGGTTACCGTCCTTTTGCGATGATGAGTGGCGGTGTTCTTGATGTAGATACCAAGATGATGGAGATTCGTCCCTAAGTAGCCGAAACACCTTAGGAAACGGAAAAACCGCGAACTCAAAATCTCAAATGACAAATGTCAAATGGTGGTAGCGGAATGCGGTGGTGGTTGTGGAAGCTCAATGGGATTGCGGAAATGCAATGACGGTTTTGGAGTACGCAATGCGGAAGTGGGGTGTAAGGTGGTGAACTATACACGGTGTCGGAGTTGGAAGCACGGTCCCTAAATAGCCGAAACACCTTAGGAGACACAACTCACAACACAAACAAAATTTGGTTAAGTTGGGGGTGGTGGAAGTGTATGGTGGGCAAGCCTATGCGGAAGTTATGATGGTGGTTGATGAAGAAGCAACCGTCCCTAGTAGCCGAAACACCTTAGGAGACGCGAATCACTACTCAAGCAACCACTAATGTGATATGGAACTAAATTGGTTAGGTTGCGGAAGTCGGTGGTGGAGTAGCGGAGGATGTGGTGGAAGCCCTAGGCAAAGATGCCAAAGTTCCAAAAATTTTATGGAGTCAAATGGTTTTGGTGGTATTTTTTTGGAAGGGGGATGTCAAGAGCTTTTCAATGAGCTAAAGAACGCGAAAATCAGAGCTCGGATGAATTAGTTATGGACAAAACAAAAATCAGCCGAAATGGGAAACTACAGTTATCGGACGTCCGGGAAAGGTCGGATGTCCGGGGCGAACGTCCGGAAGCTCGAAATCCGTGAATTCAGTTCAGGTTAGGGGCTCCGTCGTCAGGAAAAATCGGACGTCCGGGGGTCGGGGGTCAACGCGGGATTTGAGCTCCGGGACGCGATTTTGAGCGGAAAATGGAGATTTCGGGGTCAAAATTGAAGAGATTTTGTGGATGAAAGATGGGAAAACTTGGGGAAATGCTAGATCCACTCGAAACCAAGCAAATCCATGGATCAAAATCAACAAAACATCATCAAAACCAACAAATCACAAAAAAAATTAGGGCTATTTTTGGTGGGGATTTTCGGATATAGGACGAAATCAACAAAATCAAGCTAGAAAACAAAAGGTAGGGGCTCCAAAAACGTGATCAACCTGGCTCTTGATACCAAGATGATGTAGGGTGGAATCCTATGGGGCCGATCTTTCACGTTTGGAGTGGATCCTACAGGGAAACACGAAGAACGCGCGGAAAACACAAGGGAAAACACGGGGAGAAACGAGAGAATCACTCAACCGACAAGTAATTGATCACACAAGGGCTAGATCACCGAACACATGAGGTAGCACAAGATTCAAAATCAACAAAGGAAAGATACAAAGGTAGCCGTTCTTCTCCGTGAGGAGGTCTTGATTGTCTTCCCTTGAAGGGGTCTTGAATCCGCTTGGGGGATCTTCTCCGCAGAGGTCGTGAGCTCCGAGGAGAAGTAACCAAGTGGATGAGCAAGTGATGTAGGGCGGAACCCTATGTGGATGATCTTTCATGTTTGGAGAGGATCCCTACAAGGAACACGAAGAACGAGCGGAAGAGCACGAGGGAAATCACGGGGAAAACACAAGAGAATCACTCAAACCAACAAGATCAATCACACATGTGCTAGATCGATGAACACAAAGGGAGATACATGATCCAAAGTCAACAACAGACGATACAAGTGGCGGTAGCTCATCTACGAGAGGAGGTCTTGAATCCACGAGTGATCTTCCGTAAAGGGGTCTTGAATCCATGGTGGATCTTCTCCGAAGAGGCCGCGGTCTCTCACGAGGAGGAGATCCGATATGGATAATGACTCTATCACAAATGAGCTAAATCAATGCTAACCCTAACTAGGAGGAGGTGGAGGAGTATATATAGTCTAGGCGAATGAAAGGGTAAGTGGCTTCGGCCCAACACACGGGCGGGCGCACAGGCGTCGGACGTCCGGTGGCTCGCGAGGGTCCGGTCGTCTGGTGTGTCAGACGTCCGGCGTTTTGGCTCTGGACAGGTGGTGTCGGACGTCCGGTCGGCGTCGGTCGTCCTGGTGCTGGAGAGTGTCGGATGTCCGGTGTCTGGCGGTCGTCCGGGGATTGGGAGTCGTCCGACGTCCAGTGGCTCCGGTCGTTCATAGATTCGGCTCGGGTCCTCAGGGGCCGGATGTCCGGGCTGGGCCGGTCGTCTGGTGGTTGTAGCTTCGCGCAGCTTCTTCTCTTGGTCCTTGTACTTGGCGTCCTCGCTAGCTGTTCCGTTGGACGTGGTGGCTTCGTGGCTTTCCTCCAAGTACCTGATCATGCATAGAACACACGTTGGAGGTAGTAGCCATATCTCACATGTAGAAAGTGATGGTTCGGAGAGGAGCGAGTTCACCTTGTGTCCAATGGCGTATGTTCGAGGTCTCGTCATATGTCCACTTGGGGTTTGGAGAATAGTCGGTGTACATGGGGATGAACGTGGGATGCTCCGCATCATCTCCCCTCCTTGGGAAAGATCCGACCTCGGATCGTGATCCTCATCACCATGGAAGCGGTTGTCGAGAAGCGGACTTGTAGTTGGACGAAGTTGAAGACATGGCTCAATCCAAGTAGTCCAAGGTGTCACGGAGTGATAAACATGCAAAAGAGCAAACACAAGCAACACTCGGAAATACAATGGTTAGCGCACACAATGTGTCCATCATGTAAGAATGAGTCCGTGCGGCAAGATTGGTCGTGACAAAACGCATGAAGCTTATCAAGATGATCTAGAATGAGATGCAAAGCATTCATGGGAGGAAATGCAATCATTATGCACACAAATGTGTTGTGAATATGATCAATGCAACCACGGTGCAAAATGATGTCATAGTGAGACGGTTTATCAATAGCATGAATATGGCAATGGATGCTCAATATGATTATGTTATCATGCAATTGATGGTAGGCAATATGATCACGATGTATGAAGATGCCATCAAGAAAGATCACAACAAATTTGCTAAGGAAGTGCACAAGCTCATATATCATGGATGACATGGAAATAGATGCAACAATACAAGCATTATGTGAGTCAATCCATGCGTGGGGTGCAAACTTGTGGTGAGTATGATATGTCCATCGAGCATGACATGTATGAGCACAATCAACAAATATGGAGGTGTTGGTGTACCAAAGCTCGATGTCGAGGCATGAGTGGAGTTAGAAGATGCATCCAATAAGTGCGAGCGCTCCTCAATGTGAAGGTCCATGTAGCCAATCTACAGTGTCGCTCCTCCGTTCACGAGATGTATCATGTAGACAACAAGAAGGAAACAACAATGAAAGAGTGACCCATCCAATATGCGTATTTGAGGATGGCTCAAAGGAAAGGAGGTCACCTTTAGGAGGTTTTCAAGGATTGATGAGGACATCAATACCATTGTTACACCCACAGCCCCTACTGTTACATATAATGGACCAATTACTAGAGCTCGCGCACGCCAATTAAATTACCAGATACTTTCGTTTCTTGGTAATGATTCTAATGTTCATGAGAATATGATGCTGCCTAAATTGGATACATTTGTTTTGCTTACAAATGAAGGGCCTAGCTTGGAGAAGGATGAACATTGGAGCAAGAACAAGCATGGAGTTGATGGCATGCGCAAGGGGAACAAGAACGGAGTTACAAGTGATGATTTCAGGACATTGAAGCCACCATAAGGAGTGAATGAAGCCTTGGATGAAATATACAAGATGCCACTTCATAAATTTCGTCCAGAGGCTATTCTAGGTGCCGCGTCACCTTATTATTGGGCCAGGCCCATGTAATTTCGAAATACATAAGTATAGGCTGTTTTAGAGTCCGTATGTGTGGGGAAACAAGAGATAGGGTTGGTTTTGGACCCCTTCCCCAAGGGCCACGAAATTCCCCCCTCTTCCTCCATATATACAGCCCTTAGGGCACCGTTTAGACTTTGGGTTTTCTTTAGATCAAAAGTTTGCCATAGCTGCAACTTCACGTACTTCGTTTGTGTTCAGCGACCAGACCAAGGCGTCACAGAACCCCACCTTCATTAATAAAGCTTTCCTCTTTTATTCGCAATATCCAGATCGCAATCTCAGTTTCTTGCTTGTTCTTCGTTTGCTCGCAGGAAATAGACCCTCGTGGTCAGGTTGATCATGCTCCAACGTGGTCAATAACCCCTAGGAAGTTGGTTTAGCGATTGCTAAGGCGCGACGTCTTCGCATGTTCGTAGTCGGATCGTCAAAGTCGACTCTCACAGAAAACGATTGCTATCTCATCGAAACATCGGGACACCTTTGCCTCTATCAAGGATGATGTAGTTGCACATCATGTATGCCTTCACATAACCAATATGACTCATGACGTTAATGCCTTGGGAATCCTTCAAAATGAAAGAACATGACAAACACTCGGAAAAACAAATGAGGTTAGCAGAAGTGCAAAACCTATCATTCGTGTGGTAAGATACCCAACAAGTGTATGCATCATGCTCATCATGAGAAAGGACAAGGGATCATTTCATAGTATGGAGGCATATGATGCGATAACAACCAAATGCAATAAGCTCAATCAAACAAGCATGCATCACAAGTGAAGTGTCCAAGTCTCCAAGATCATTAAGCATAGAGGCAACTATAGGAGGCAAGTGACAATAAACAAGATATATCATGTGAGAGGCATGAACATATATGTCATCAACCCAAGAAAGCAAGTGATAGTGTAACATGGGTGATGCAACATAGCAAGCAATCATAGCGATCAAGTCAAGCAAGCTAGTAGTGCGAAGATGCAACGTACTAGAAGGAATCATGGCAAGCATGTCATGTGTGCAAGTAGTGGGCATGAGTAAATCACATGACATAGCACAAACATGAAAGCAAGATATGAGGACAATAGCATGAATGTAGTGGTGAGGAGCCATATGTAAATAGCAATGGGTCATCATGACTCTCCCAACACAACAAGCGTCAATAGCATGGGGCACAAAGAAATCATGGCAATAGCTACTAGGATCACCACCAAGCATGCAAATACACATAGGAGTAGCATAATGGTGAATCATGGGTAGATGCAAGCAAGGGTCACAATTGCATGGCAAAATCATGTAAAGAGGCATAACATGCAAAGTGAACACGATAGTATGGGCATAAGGTGACACGTGGTAAATAGCCCATAGTTGTGTGAGAGCCAAGTAAAAGAGATGCGCGTAGTCCTTGCGCGAAGGGAACGGTGGTAAGGATAGTCCACGGGATCCCAAAGCATCGTTGCTCTCAAGAGCTCGTTTCATCAACTCTTGGGATTGAGAAGTTGACGAGTATACATGAGTACCTACACAAAACAAAGACAAAGGAAAAATTGTGTGTGCATGGTATATGTACACATCATCCATCATGACGCACGTGCATGTGTCGGTTAGCACTAAATAGCCAATGCTCAAATAAATGAGATGCGTGATATAGAAACATGTCATCCATCATGATAGGTTTGTTATTTTGTATTGCATAATGGAGACTCAAAGGATGTAATGCATCATGAGAACTATCTAGAGCATTGTTATTCATGGAGTGCATATGGTGTACACTATCATGGGGATCATGCAAAGTATGAGATGCATCAAAAGCTCCTAATATGTATGAGGAAACTATGGGGGTCTCCTCATGAGCATGAGTAGCAACATCACATGGAGAATATTGACAACATCCAAAACAAAGCATATTTGGTTCAATGTGATCATGGCATGACATAGTAGATGAATTGCGCAAATCATGTAAAGCAAAAGTGGCCATAGAAAAAAAAAGAGAATAAGCTTTTAAGCAAAGAAAGAGAGAGAGCAAAGAGCTTGTAAGCAATAGCCATAGCATCAAAATATATCATATGGTATCATATCCGATCATCTTGGATCATCTTGAGAGAAACACCGGGAACTATACATACATAGCATACTTGGGATAGAAAGTTTATCCATTTTGCATCTTATAGGTTGTGCACAAGTGTCGTATCCGCCTATTGAGCAATCGTGCTAGCGTCTCTCTTGAGTTGTGCAACACGAGCGTTTTCCGTGGATTCCACATTTTGTGCTCATTCCTTGGTTGCACGACCCATTTATCTATCCGTATGTGTGTTTCCGTGTGCCACATATTGCTATTGGTCTACTTGTTTCGCTTGCGAATTTGTGAATCTCTTTCAACATTATTGACTCTTGCTAACATTTTGCATCAAATTTTTGTGCCGCTATGTTCACCGAGCTCGACCATAAGCTTTACTTGATAGGTGTGAGTGAACAAGTCCGGTACCAATTCCACTATTCTTTCATCTCACATTGAGTGAAACGGGATACATCCTCAACTTTGGGAAAAGGTAACTTGGTATTGTTTATCTCATTTCCTACTCACCTCTACTCGAGTCTTGTGATGGATAGGCAAGGCATTTCACCTTCGGTCTACAACAACAACGACGAGTTCGATGCCACGAACAACAACTCCGACACCAAGATGCAAGCTCAAACGGAGATCAAAGCCCTCATCAAGTCCTACGAACGATCTTCCTCATCTTCGAGAAGACGCTCAAGAGCACATGCTTCCGAGCTACCATCTCCGGCAAGATCACATCGGCATCGACACCATCACCACCAAGAACGTGAAGGTCATGAGCTCAACACCAACTACCGCTCAACGACTTCACCATCTCCCTTGGCATCTTCGCCATGCGACTTCAAGGCATCTTCGCATACGGACATACGACATCTTGGCCAACAAGAACCTCAAGGCTACGCTCAAGAGAAGCTCCCCAAGCTCAAGTCCACGACTTCCACGAGCTACTACAACCTCGACATCGACCATGCGATTCCTTTCTATGGGACTCAAGAACCCGAGGAGTACCTCGAGTGGGAGCGTTTGATGGACGACTACCTCAAGCTACATCAAGTTCGTCCCGAAGATCAAGTGAAGTGCGCCACAAGAAACTTCCATGACTACGCATCGGCATGGTGGCTTCACACACCTTCGGAGTACTACGACATGAGTTGGCCCAAGACGAAGAGAGCTTTTGCGGCGAGAGTTTGTGCCTCCAACATACATGGAACAACTTCTTCGCCAATTGGAGAACACCATCCAAGGATCCAAGTCCATTGACAAGTACTTCAAGGAGATGAAGATTGCCTTGCGACGAGCCGACCTGGATGAACCCATTTTGATGAAGTTCCAGTTCATGATGGGATTGAACAACGACATCTCCAAGACTATCTTCCTCGAGAACTACAAGTCCCTCGACGACTACTACATTGGTGCTCTCAAGGCGGAACAAGAACTCATGAAGGCCAAGGCTTCTCCACCCCAAGCACACTTCGCGGTGACCAAGCTCTACGACCAACATGAGGCTAGTACAACCACGATGTCCAAGCCTGACGAGCTCCAAGACGATGCTCCCAAGTTCGACTTCACCGCCATCCCTCTTTGTGGCATTGATGATGCCGAGTCTACTTTGACTCTTTTTCAAGACGGTGCGGCGACGAGTACGACTACGGAGACCCTCAAGGACCAAGCTTTGGAGGCGAGCGACAAGGTGTCGAGCAAGGATGATGCTTCCATCTTAGGAGGCGAGAGTGATGTTGTGGCCGAGTCTACTTCGACTCTTTTTCAAGACGGTGCAGCGACGAGTACGACTACGGAGACCCTCAAGGACCAAGCTTTGGAGGCGAGCGACAAGGTGGCGAGCAAGGATGATGCTTCCATCTTAGGAGGCGAGAGTGATGTTGTGCCATCTTCGGCCTTCATCCACGACGACGATGACGAGATGATCGAGCATGGGATTTTCCCTTCGGTCATGGAGGAGAGTGATGATGTGCCATCTTCGGCCTTCATCCATGGTGACGGTGATGAGATGGTTGAGTATTTCACCTCGACCACGGCGACGTATGATGACTTGAGTGACTTGTGCCACCATATTGAGAGTGAGAGTGCCTTCACCACTAGCCCTATATATGATGTGTTGCCACAAATCCCATATGAGGAGAGCCACAACAACCACTTGAGTGAGATGAGTGACTCCACCATACGTGAGTTTGAGTGCACCTATTTTGAGGGAGTGAGTGAACCACCACATAGAGAGAGTACGATAGTTGATAGGTCATGTGAGGCCACTTTCAACACTAACGACTTGACCTCTACCTCTATTGTGTCTTCTCATTTGGTGCTAGGTCCCATATATGATGACGCGCCAACTCGCGACGACTACGTCCTTCATTTGGACAAGATGATGGCCATGGTGGAATATGATGCACCCCCCACATGGTTCCATCAAGATGAAGATGACCACCATTTGGTCTTTCACACCTCACCTACACCACTTGAGTGGAATGAACAAGGTAACATAGGTGAAGGTGATGCTCTCGTCCCACTAGTGGACTATTTTGACATTAATTGCTTGCATGATGTTGATCACTCTATTGACATGCTTCATTCTAGTATGATTTCCCCATGCGATGATTTACCCATTTATGATGAGTATGATGATTGCCATGAGGAGTCTCTTAGTCGTGATGCCATGTTACATAGGATTTCTTGTGACAATTCTTTAGGTCACGTCATGTTTGATAATCCGCTTGACTTGTCATATGCCATGCATGAGATCAACCATATGTCTTATTTGCAATCTCTCCATAGTGACTATGCATATGCCATTAAAGTAAACCCAATTTGCACATATGGAAGATGACAAGCCCATGGTTATTGGCATGTGTTTTTCTTGTAATGATATTGTTATGCTCCCTTTGCATCATTTATCTCATATGCCTTGCCATGACCACCTAGCTTCGGATATGCATTGTTTTGGATGTTGTCCATTTTCTCCATATGATGTTTCCGATATTGCTCATGTGGAGACCCCCATAGTTTCCTCATACATGTTAGGAGAATTTGATCCATCCCATTCATTGCATGATCCCAATAATTGTGTGCACCATATGCTCCCCATGAACAAACATGCTATTGATGTGCCATATACTTGCATTCTCAATTTGTGTCCCCATCGTGTCATACATAATAACTATTCTTTCATGATGGATGACATGTTCTTATACCATGCATCAAATTTCTTTGAGTGATGCTTATCTTGTGCTAACTCACACGTGCACATACACATCATGATGGATAATGTGTACATTTACCACGCGCACAATTTCTTTGGTTTGTGTCTCTTTTGTGTAGGTACCCATGAATACTTGTCGACCTCGCAATCCCACGAGTTGACAAAACAAGCTCTAGAGAGCAACGATGATTTGGGATCCCATGGATTGTCTTTCCCACCGCTCTCTTCGCGCAAAGACTTCGCGCATTTCTTCTACATGGCCCTCACTTGGCTATGGGTTATTGTTCATTACATATCATATGCCCATCTTGCCATGTTCACTTTGCATGATATGCTCATTCCTATGCCTTTGACATGCATTTGTGACCCATGCTTTGCATTACACATGATGATTTATTCTAGTACTTGTATGTGTATTTGCAAGCTTGGTGGAGACATTGCTTGGTATTGCCATGTTCCATTTATGACTCATTCCTATGATGATACTTTCATCTTGCTTTGTGTTCGTGCTTGCGATATGTCATGTGCATTCCCTATGCCTATTATTTGCTCGCATGACATGATTGCCATGATTTCTTCTAGTGTGTTGCATCTTCGCTCCACTAGTTTGCACAACTTGATTACTATGCTTGCTTATGTTGCATCACCAATGACTCATACTTGCTCATTTCATGCGGTTGATGACAAGCATCTATATGCTTTGCACATGATTCATATTGCTTCTTGTCATATATCTCCATGTGTTGCCTCTCTCATGCTAGATGATTTGCCATGTATTGAGTGCAACAATGATTCTCTTCTTCCTCATGAGATTGCCCCCATAGCATTCTCACATATGATTGGAGATTTTGACATATTACTTGTGAAGCATGCTTGTCTTACTTCTTTGCACCATATACCTAGTGCCATGAATATTGCCATTGTTGCATCATCTTATTCATGCACTTGTGCTTCTAATGGTTATGTGCAAAAGATGAGAACCATCATGATGGATGATGTGTTCATCTACCATGCGCATACGTTCTTTGTTTTGTTTTGTGCATGTGTAGGATACTTGGACTTTGTGTCGACTTCCACTTCACGTGAGTTGACCATTCGAGCTCTTGAGAGCGAGCCTCATACATTCTACCACGAATCGCTTCTACACCGCATTTGCTTCCACTTCGGCATTGTGAACAATGCACAAGGACACGCCTTCAAGGTGACATCCTTCTTGAGCTTGGATATTGTGGATCATACTTCAAGTGTTGCTTGCACCATTTGCACGCATGCTCGAGATATTGCTTTCACCCATGATTGCCACATTTCCATGCTTCATGACATATATACCTTGTGTGTTGCATCCAATTCGCGGACTACTTGCTACTATCATATGGTTGGTTACACCAATATCATTTCTTCATATATGCCATGTCCCTTTGCTTGTCACATGATTCACTTGATTACCTCACACATGATGAACAATTGCTCTTTCTATTGTGTTGAGTGCCACTCCATCTTCACTACACCCTATGCACTTTATGCTTGGATTGTCTTGCACTTGTCCCATGTGTCTAGACACTTCATTTTACTTGGTGTTGTGAATGATTCATATGCCTACCATAGACCTTTCATTGAGAAATTTATGAATGCTTGCTATGAACTTGAGGTAGATGCTTATTCTCTTGACACACATATTTGCATCTCTACCTCCCATTTACATGATTGTCCCCATGATATCTTTGATTGTGCTCAATTTATGTGCTTACATGCCATGTCACAATCCTTTGTCACACCATTTGCTATGCTTGATGACGACACTTGTTTGGTGAATCACCTCTTGAATGCTTGGTTTTGCACTAACGCTAACCACATTTGTTTTTCCAAGTGTTTGTTCTATTTGCTCCTTTTGAAGGAATCACAAGACGGTGCGACCTTTGGAGAGTGCCCATTTCGAGCTACTAGACGATGAGTGCTTGGTGTTCGACCACTTTGACACGACACCGCCATCTCTTTCCCATGGTGATTTGGTTTCGATCCAAGGTCGGATCTTTCCAAGGGGAGGGATGATGCGGAGCATCCTACGGTCATCACCATGTCAAGAGTTCGTTTGGCAAGTGACACGTCGACCTCTACTTCTCATACATAAAGGTGAATCTTCTCCTTTACACGTGTTCACTTGACCCCTTCGAGGATGGTATACTACTTGACACTCCACTCGTGTGCATGCATAGGTACTGCCGGAGCTTCACAGACGACGAGGAGGAGTGCAAGCGCCAAGGAACACCTACACCATCCGCGAGGGAAGCCTGGAAGATAAGACGGAAAAAGACGGAGCTGGAGTCCTCAATGTCGGACGACCGGAAGCCACCGGACGTCCGACACTCTCAAGCGGACGGACGACCGACGACCACCGGACGTCCGACAAGTACCAGGAACCGGACGACCGAAGCCGACCGGACGACCGACACCTCCTTTCCAGAGCCAAAACGTCGAAAGTCCGACGCCCTCCGGACGTCCGGAACCCCGCGAGCGACCGGGTGTCCGACCCTGTCCGGACGTCCGACACTGCCTGTGTGCAGCCGGGCCTTTGGCCTTGTATCCCTCTCCCACTTACCCCTTCGTGGCTTAGACTATAAATAGACCTTCCCCTCATCCTTTCTAGAGCTAGCAAAGTGATAGCTCATTTGTATGTGAGCTTTGCTCCTACCTTCTTCTACTCTTGAGAGAGAGAGAGACCACTACTCCATTGGAGGCCAAGACCTCCATCTAGGAGAAGATCCTGCGGGATATATCATCTGATGAGGACATCAATACCATTGTTACACCCACAACCCCTACTGCTACATATACTGGACCAATTACTAGAGCTCGCGCACGCCAATTAAATTATCATGTACTTACGTTTCTTGGTAATGATTCTAATGTTCATGAGAATATGATGCTGCCTAAATTGGATACATTTGTTTTGTTTACAAATGAAGGCCCTAGCTTGGAGAAGGATGGACATTGGAGCAAGAACAAGCATGGAGATAATGCCATGCGCAAGGGGAACAAGAACGGAGTTACAAGTGATGATTTCAGGACTTTGAAGCCACCATAATGGGTGCATGAAGCCTTGGACGAAATATACAAGATGCCACTTCATAATATTCGTCCATAGGCTATTCTAGGTGTCACGTCACCTTATTATTGGGCCAGGCCCATGTAATTTCGAAATACTTAAGTATAGGCTGTTTTAGAGTCCGTGTGTGGGGAAACAAGAGTTAGGGATGGTTTGGACCCCTCCCTCAAGGGCCACGAAAATCCCTCCTCTTTCTCCATATAAACAGCCCTAAGGGCGTCGTTTAGACTTTGGGTTTTGTTTAGATTAAAAGTTCGCCATAGCTGCAACTTCGCCTACTTCGTTTGTGTTCAACGACCAGACAAAGGCGTCACAGAACCCCACCTTGATCAATAAAGCTTTCATCTTATATTCGCAATATCCGGATTGCAATCTCAGTTTCTTGCTTGTTCTTCGTTTGCTCGCAGGAAATGCAGACCCTCGTGGTCGGGTTGATCGTGCTCGGCGTGGTCAATAACCTCTCGGAGTTGGTTTAGCGATTGCTAAGGCGCGGACGTCCTCGCCGCGTTCATAGTCGGATCGTCAAAGTCGACTTCCTCCAAAGCGAAAACCAACATCTCATCGAAAGACGGGACACCTTTGCCTCTATCAAGTGGTATCGATTTTCAGGTTGCTCGGTGAGATTTTACAGTTTCCGTAGTTTAGATCGAGTCCTGTTCTTCATACCTATAGTCCACGAAAAAGCCACAAAAAAAATTAGTGGTAGTTCATCATATCCGAACCAATCTGAGCCTTTGCATAATCTTTTTAGGGTTTTGCTTTGTTGAATTTGCGGTTGCATCGTCGTGTCTAGTTGCCGGTCTTAGCGTCTAGTCTTTTAGAGTTTCGAGTTACGGTCATAAGTTGTCACGCCGCCACCGCACCATCATCATCGCCCCTGCCACCTACCATCACCGCTCCGAATCCGTATCCATATACCACCACCAATCCGTGTCATATACCACCACCGATCCATATCCATATACTACCACCGCTACCACCACCGCTGCCATATACCACCACCATATATCCACCACCAATCCGAGTTCTTCTCATAGTAGGTTTGTTTTCGAGATCCATCTAGTTTCCGATTCGTGTTTCCTTGCGAGTAGGTTTGGAAAAAAAAATTTCCGGAAACCACCCTCCGTTTAGGCCCAAAATTTTCCGAACACGCACTTGTCGAAAAAATTTCTGGCTATCCTGTTTTTAAGTGTTTCTAAGCGTATTGAGACAGTCGCCATTATAGAAAGTTTTTTTTGACCCGTTTCCAGTTTTTGGGTCCGGGCAGTCGAAAAAAAAAAAATTTGGTCGAAAAAATTTCGTGCCCATCCTGTCAATTTGACCTCGGAAGAGTTTTGAGACACTCGCCATTATAGTGATTTTTCGCAAAAAAAAAAGAGCAGCGCAAAAAAAAAAGCAGCGCAAAAAAAAAAGAGCGAAAAAAAAATTCCAGAGTGTGCTTTTCCGTTGTTTCCGTGCAGCGCCGTGATTTTGTTAGTGTTCTAGGCTCGCGTCTCTAGCACGGTCTAGCCTAGGACCAAAGATCTCTGCGTCGTTGAGCGTTTATTCAACTTTGCATCTCCGAATTGATTATTCTTGACCCTTTTGCTACCATATTATAAGCCTTCCCAGCTCCACATACATCTACATCGTGCGTTTGACTCTCCCCGGTAATCGCTCTATCCAAGCTTTGAGAGTTTTGACTACATCGGTTGCCGATCACCTTTCTTCTTTGGGTAAGAACTGGTAAGAATTTGAGATTTGCTTGACGGATTTGTATTTGCCCACCACACAACCACCACCACTTCCTAGTAGTCCGTCGAATCATATTCTTGTGTATTTCTATTCTTGCTAACCATGGCAGGGATCACAAGCCGATTTAGACCGACCGGGAGAACATGACAAACAAAGCGCTACATGATAAGTTTCAACAAATGATGAGTGGGCAGGTGGACGATGTGCTAAATAGATTTGAAGAGGCCATGGAGAAGATAGATGGCATTGAGAAGGCGTTGAAACAAAGCTCGATAACAAGTTTAATGAATTGCTCATGCGTCTACCACCACCACCACCGGCGGCACCTAACGCACCTCTACTACAACAACAAGGACTACCTCCACATCGCGAAACAGCCCTCCGCCGAAGCTTCCCGTGTCCCTCTTCACTGGCCAAGCTGCTTTGGTGCTGCTTGTTGATACTGGCTCCTGCTGCTGCGGTGGGGAGGATGATTATGTGAGAGATTACGAGGATGAGGTTGATCAACATCGAACTACGTGCAACCACCAGCACCACAACCACCAGGTCGCCCACATGCAAATAATGGCAATGTTGGGCTCCCCTTCAGTACGAGATCATGACCATCTCCCTAAACTGAAATTGAATATTCCACCATTTGAGGGTAGATATGTTCCTGATATATATCTTACTTGGGAGTTAGAAACTGAACAACGATTTACATGTTTACAATATCATGAGGAGAGACGTGTTCCTGCATTGTTTGTGCTTTCACTAGCTTTGCATGTGTTTGGTGGTCCGAACATTGTAGATTATATCCTGTTCCAGCTACTTGGGCTGCTTTGAAAACTGCTATGCGTGCTCGTTGGGTTCCACCATATTATCAACGTGAATTACTTCAAAAATTGCAGCGCTTAAGACAAGGAAAAAATTCGGTAGAAGAATATTATCGGGAATTACAAACTGGCTTGATTAGATGTGGTATTGTTGAGGAGAATGAAGCTATGCTTGCACGTTTTCCGGGTGGATTAAATAGAGAGATTCAGACCATTCTAGACTACAAGGATTATAATAATATCACTCGATTATTCCATCTTGCTTGTAAAGCTGAACGTGAAGTGCAGGATCGACAGCGTTGGCGCGAACTAACTTTTCTCGCAGGTCGACCTTCATCATGGACAACACGTGCATCATCTACTTCCACACGTTCTACTACACCAGCACCTCCGTCGGCTGCCACCTCCAACCGTGATACAAGAAAGCAGGCACAACCACCACTATCGGCCAAGAGCACACCTGCTGGGCCTACACAGAGCTCTTCTTCTTCCATGGCGTCAACAGGGCACACAAGTGATATTATTTGTCGTCGTTGTAAGGGAAGAGGACATTTTGCCGGAGAATGCCAATCTCAGCGTGTGATGATTGCTCACGAGGATGGTGGGTATGAGTCCGCTTAGTGACTATGATGAAGAGACTTTGGCTCTTATTACACATGAAGAACACGGTGGAGATGATTACGATCATGACACGCAATACATGGCTCTTTGAAGATCTTGTGGGTATGAATGTTTAGTTGCTCAACGTGTTTTGAGTGTGCAGGTTACACAAGCTGAGCAAAATCAGAGACATAACTTGTTCCATACAAAGGGAGTTGTGAAGGAACGTTCTATTCAGCGTCATCATAGATGGAGGGAGCTGCAACAACTTGGCTAGCATGGATATGGTGGAGAAGCTTTCTCTCACCACAAGACCACATCCACATCCTTACTACATCCAATGGTTCAACAACAGCGGCAAGGTTAAGGTAACACGTCTTTGTTCGTGTGTATTTTAGTATCTCTACATATGCTGATTATGTTGATTGTGATGTGGTACCTATGCAAGCATGTTCCTTATTACTTGGTAGACCATGGCAATTTGATAAAATTCTGTACACCATGGTAGAAACAATCAGTATACTCTTGTTCACAAGGATAAAAATATTACTTTGCTTCCTATGACTCCTGATTCCATTTTGAAAGATGATATTAATAGAGCTAATAAAGCAAAACAGGAGAAAAATAAGAGTGAAAATCAGATTGTGGCAAAAGAATTTGAGCAACAAATGAAGCCTAATAATAAACCATCTAATGTTGCTTCTGAAATTAAACTGAAAAGTGCATGTTTATTTGCCACCAAATCTGATATTGATGAGCTAGATTCTAGCAAATCTGTTTGCTATGCTTTTGTGTGCAAAGAGGCATTATTTTCATTCGAGGACGTGCCTTCCTCTTTGCCCCTCTTTGTCACTAACATTTTGCAGGAGTTCGCTGACGTCTTCCCACAAGACGTGCCACCGGGATTACCACCTATTCGAGGGATTGAGCATCAAATTGACTTAATTCCCGGTGCATCGCTACCCAACCGCGCACCATACCATACTAATCCAGAGGAGACGAAGGAGATTATGCGTCAAGTACAGGAGCTGCTCGACAAAGGTTATATACGCGAATCTCTTAGTCCTTGTGCTGTTCCTATTATACTAGTGCCTAAAAAGGATGGTACGTCGCGTATGTGTGTTGATTGTAGAGGCATTAATAATATTACTATTCGTTATCGTCATCCTATTCCTAGGCTAGATGATATGCTTGATGAATTAAGTGGCTCTACAATATTCTCCAAAGTTGATTTGCGTAGTGGATACCATCAAATTCGTATGAAATTGGGAGATGAATGGAAAACAGCATTTAAAACTAAGTTTGGATTATATGAGTGGTTAGTCATGCCTTTTGGGTTAACTAATGCACCTAGTACTTTCATGAGATTAATGAACGAAGTTTTACGTGCTTTCATTGGACGATTTGTGGTAGTTTACTTTGATGATATACTGATTTATAGCAAATCTTTGGAAGAACATTTGGAACATTTACGTGTTGTTTTTAATGCTCTACGTGATGCACGCTTGTTTGGTAACCTTGGGAAGTGCACCTTTTGCACCGACCGAGTATCTTTTCTTGGCTATGTTGTTACTCCACAGGAATTGAAGTTGATAAAGCCAAGATTGAAGCTATTGAGAGTTGGCCGCAGCCCAAAAGCGGTCACACAAGTGAGGAGTTTTCTTGGACTCGCTGGTTTCTATAGGCGTTTTGTGAGAGACTTTAGCACCATTGCTGCACCTCTCAATGAGCTTACAAAGAAGGATGTGCCTTTTGTTTGGGGTACCGCACAGGAAGAAGCCTTCACGGTATTGAAAGATAAGTTGACACATGCTCCTTTACTCCAACTTCCCGACTTTAATAAGACTTTTGAGCTTGAATGTGATGCTAGTGGAATTGGATTAGGAGGTGTGTTATTACAAGATGGCAAACCTGTTGCATACTTTTCTCGAAAAATTGAGTGGGCCTAGTCTGAACTATTCTACTTATGACAAAGAATTATATGCTCTTGTTCGGACTTTAGAGACATGGCAACATTATTTATGGCCCAAAGAATTTGTTATACATTCGATCATGAATCTTTGAAACATATTAAAAGTCAAGCTAAACTGAATCGTAGACATGCTAAATGGGTTGAATTCATTGAGACTTTCCCTTATGTCATTAAACACAAGAAGGGTAAAGAAAATGTTATTCTCGATGCTTTGTCTCGTCGCTATACTATGCTTTCACAACTTGACTTCAAAATATTTGGTTTGGAGACCATCAAAGATCAATATGTGCATGATGCTGATTTTAAAGATGTAATGCAGAATTGTAAAGAAGGAAGAACATGGAACAAGTTCGTTATTAATGATGGTTTTGTGTTCCGTGCTAACAAGCTATGCATTCCTGTAGCTCTGTTCGTCTTTTGTTGTTGCAGGAGGCGCATGGAGGAGGATTAATGGGACACTTTGGCGTGAAGAAGACGGAGGATATACTTGCTACACATTTCTTTTGGCCAAAGATGAGACGGGATGTTGAGCGCTTTTGTTGCTCGCTGCACTACTGTGTCAAAAAGCTAAGTCACGACTCAATCCTCATGGTTTATATATGCCTTTACTGTACCTAGTGTTCCTTGGGAGGATATATCTATGGACTTTGTTTTAGGTTTACCTCGAACAAAGAAGGGAGGGATAGCATATTTGTTGTCGTGGATAGATTCTCGAAAATGGCACACTTTATACCATGTCATAAAAGCGATGATTCTGTTAATGTTGCTGATTTGTTCTTTCGTGAAATTATTCGCTTGCATGGTGTGCCAAATACTATTGTTTCAGATCGTGATACTAAATTTCTTAGCCACTTTTGGAGATGTTTATGGGCTAAGTTGGGGACTAAACCGCTTTTAGTACTACTTGTCACCCCCAAACCGATGGACAAACTGAAGTAGTCAATAGAACATTGTCTACTATGCTTAGGGCTGTTTTGAAGAATAATAAGAAAATGTGGGAAGAATGCTTGCCTCATATTGAATTTGCTTATAATCGTTCATTGCATTCTACTACTAAGATGTGCCCTTTTGAAATTGTGTATGGCTTCCTACCTCGTGCACCTATTGATTTGTTGCCTCTTCCATCTTCGGAGAAGGTTAATTTTGATGCTAAAGAACGTGCTGAATTGATTTTAAAATGCATGAGATAACTAAGGAAAACATTGAGCGTATGAATGCTAAATATAAACGTCTTGGAGATAAGGGTAGAAAACATGTTGTCTTTGCACTGGAGATCTTGTTTGGTTACATTTGCGTAAGGATAGGTTTCCTAGTTTGCGCAAATCAAAGCTAATGCCACGTCTTGATGGTCCATTTAAGGTGTTAGAGAAAATAAATGATAATGCATATAAACTTGAGCTACCTGCAGATTTTGGGGTTAGTCCCACTTTTAACATTGCAGATTTGAAGCCTTATTTGGGTGAGGAATATGAGCTTCCGTCGAGGACGACTTCATTTCAAGAAGGGGAGGATGATGAGGACATCAATACCATTGTTACACCCACAGCCCTCTTTGCTACATATCTTTGGACCAATTACTAGAGCTCATGACGCCAATTAAATTATCGTGTACTTTCGTTTCTTGGTAATGATTCTAATGTTCATGAGAATATGATGCTGCCTAAATTGGATACATTTGTTTTGTTTACAAATGAAGGCCCTAGCTTGGAGAAGGATGGACATTGGAGCAAGAACAAGCATGGAGATAATGCCATGCTAAGGGGAACAAGAACGGAGTTACAAGTGATGATTTCAGGACTTTGAAGCCACCATAATGGGTGCATGAAGCCTTGGACGAAATATACAAGATGCCACTTCATAATATTCGTCCATAGGCTATTCTAGGTGCTGCGTCACCTTATTATTGGGCCAGGCCCATGTAATTTCGAAATACTTAAGTATAGGCTGTTTTTAGAGTCCGTATGTGTGGGGAAACAAGAGTTAGGGATGGTTTCGGACCCTCCCTCAAGGGCCACGAAATTCCTCCTCTTCCTCCATATATACAGCCCTTAGGGCGTCGTTTAGACTTTGGGTTTTGTTTAGATTAAAAGTTCGCCATAGCTGCAACTTCGGCGTACTTCGCTTTGTGTTCAACGACTGCACAAAGGCGCCACAGAACCCCACCTTGATCAATAAAGCTTTCATCTTATATTCGCAATATCCGGATTGCAATCTCAGTTTCTTGCTTGTTCTTCGTTTGCTCGCAGGAAATGCAGACCCTCGTGGTCAGGTTGATCGTGCTCGGCGTGGTCAATAACCTCTCGGAGTTGGTTTAGCGATTGCTAAAGGCGCCGACGCCCTCAAGACGTTCATAGTCGGATCGTCAAAGTCGACTTCCTCCTAAGCGAAAACCAACATCTCATCGAAAGACGGGACACCTTTGCCTCTATCATCATCAAGTCCCCCTCTTGGGCGGACCCCTTCAAGACCTCCTCATGGAGATGAACTTTACCTTGTATCTTTCCCTTTGTTGTTCATGTACCTTGTGGATCTTGTGTATTTGATTGTCTAGTGGATGTGTGATTAGACTTGTTCTTGAGTGTTTCCCCTTGTGATTTCTCTCCGTTCTTCCCCGTGTTCATCGTGTTCTTCGAGGGATCCCACTCCAAACGTGAAAGATCGGCCTACACCGGGTTAGCCCCGCATCACGCAACACCTAGAATAGCCTCTCGACGAAAATTATGAAGTGGCATCTTGTATATTTCGTCCAAGGCTTCATGCACTCATTATGGTGGCTTCAAAGTCCTGAAATCGTCACTTGAAACTCTGTTCTTGTCTCCCTTGCGCATGCCATCAACTCCATGCTTGTTTTGCTCCAATGTTTATCCTTCTCCAAGCTAGGCCCTTCATTTGTAAGCAAAACAAATGAATCCAATTTAGGCAGCATCATATTCTCATGAACATTAGAATCATTGCCAAGAAACGAAAGTACCTGGTAATTTAATTGGCGTGCACGAGCTCTAGTAATCGGTCCCGTATGTATAGTAGCAGGGGTTATGGGTGTAACAATGGTATTGATGTCCTCATCAAATGCAAGTTAGAAGAGTCATGAGGCGGCCACAAGGGTGGAGGGCACGCCCCCCGACCTTGTGGGCCCCTTGGTGACCCCCTCACTTAGATCTTCCTCCTATATATTCTCAAATATCCCAAAAACTTCCAGGGGAGCCATGAAACCACTTTTCCACCACCCCAACCTTCTGTACCTATGAGATCCCATCTAGGGGGCCTTTTCCGCCGTCCTACCGGAGGGGGATTCGATCATGGAGGGCTTCTACATCAACACCATTGCCTCTTCGATGAAGCGTGAGTAGTTTACCACAGACATACGGGTCCATAGCTAGTAGCTAGATGGCTTATTCTCTCTCTTTGATTCTCAATACAAAGTTCTCCTCGATGTTATTGGATGTCTATTCGATGTAATACTCTTTTGTGGTGTTTTTTGCTGAAATCCGATGAATTGTGGATTTATGACCAGCTTATCTATGAATATTATTTGAATCTTCTCTGAATTCTTATATGCATGATTTGATATCTTTGCAAGTCTCTTCGTACTATCGATTTGGTTTGGCCAACTAGATTTGTTTTTCTTCCAACGGGATAGTGCTTAGCTTTGGGTTCAGTCTTGTGGTACTCGATCCTAGTGATAGAAGGGGAAACAACACGTATTGTATTGTTGCCATCGAGGATAAAAAGATGGGTTTTTTAATCATAATGCTTGAGTTAATTCCTCTACATCATGTTATCTTGCTTAAGGTGTTACGTCGTTCTTTATGAACTTAATACTCTAGATGCATGCTGGATAGCAGTCGATGTGTGGAGTAATAGTAGTAGATGCAGAATTGTTTCGGTCTACTTGACACGGATGTGATGCCTATATTCATGATCATTGCCTTAGATATCATCATAACTTTGCGCTTTTCCATCAATTGCTCGGCAGTAATTTGTTCGCCACCGTAATAATTTCTATCTTGAGTTAAGCCTCTAGTGAAACCTATGGCTTCCGGGTCTATTTCCCATCATATAAGTTTTGCATCTACAATTTTAGTTTCCTATTTACTTTCTTTGCAATTCTATCAGATCTCACTTTGCAAATGATCGTGAAGGGATTGACAACCCCTTTATTGCGTTGGGTGCAAGTTGGTGTTTGTTTGTGTAGGTATTCAGTGGCTTGCGCGTTGTCTCCTAATGGATTGATACCTTGGTTCTCAAAAGCTGAGGGAAATACTTACTCTACTTTGCTGCATCACCCTTTCCTCTTCAAGGGAGAAACCAACGCAAGCTCAAGAGGTAGCGGAAGATTTTCTGACGCTGTTGCCGGGGAGATCTACACCAGGCCAAGACATACCAATTACCCATCATAAACTCTCATACCTTGCATTACATTATTCGTCATTCGCCTCTCCTTTTCCTCTCCCCCACCTCTAAAACGATTTTCGAAAAGATTCACCTTTTCTTCGCCCCTCTTCCGTTCATCTGCTTCGCTTGCTTTTTGTGTGCTCGTGTGTTGGATTGCTTGCTTTGTCATGATGGCTCAGGATAATACCAAATTGTGTGACTTTTCCCAAACCAATAATAATGATTTTATTAGTACTCCGGTTGCTCCCGAGCTAATGCAGAATCTTGTGAAATTAATACCGCTTTGCTGAATCTTGTTATGAAAGATCAATTTTCTGTCCTTCCCAATCAAGACGCCGCATCCCATGTTAACAATTTTGTTGATTTATGTGATATGCAAAAGAAAAAAAGATGTGGATAATGATATTGTTAAATTGAATCTATTTCCATTGTCACTTTGACATCGTGCTAAAACTTGGTTTTCATATTTGCCTAAAATTAGTATTGATTCATGGAATAAGTGTAAAGATGCTTTTATTTCCAAGTATTTTCCTCCCGCTAAGACCATCTCCCTTAGGAACGATATTATGAATTTTAAGCAACTTGATCATGAACATGTTGCACAATCTTGGGCGAGGATGAAATTGATGATACGAAATTGCCCTACTCATGGTTTGAATTTGTTATGCCGGATTGAATTTTTCTTCTAGTAATCTTTTAGATTCGGCCGCGGGGGGCACTTTTATGGAAATTACTCTAGGAGAAGCTACTAAAATCCTAGATAATATTATGGTTAATTATTCTCAATGGCATACCGAAGGATCTTCCACTAGTAAAAAGGTGCATGCAATTGAAGAGATGAATGTTTTGAGTGGAAAGATGGATGAGCTTATGAAATTGTTTGCTAATAAGAGTGCTCCTATTGATCATAATGATATGCCTTTGTCTACTTTGATTGAAAACAATAATGAATCTATGGATGTGAATTTTATTGGTAGGATTTTTTTTTGGTAATAACGCGTATAGAGGTAATTTTAATCAATGCTTATGGTAATTATGGTAATTCCTAAACCAATGCTTATGGAAATTATAATAAGATGCCCCCTGAATTTGAGAATAGTGTTAGAGAATTTATAAGTTCGCAGAAGATTTCAATGCTTTGATTGAAGAAAAATTGCTTAAGATTGATGATTTGGCTAGGAACGTGGATAGAATTGCTCTTGATGTTGATTCTTTCAAACCTAGATCTATTCCACCCAAGATGATATTAATGAGTCTCTCAAAGCCATGATAATTTCCATTGATGAGTGCAAAGAAAGAACCGCTAAGATGCATGCAAAAAAAAGTTTGGTTTATAAAAGCGTGTTCTTCTAGTTTTCATGAAAATTATGATGAAGATTTTAAAGTGATTGATGTAACTCCTATTGAATCTTTGTTTTCTAATATAAATCTTGATAAAAATGGGACTCGAGATGAGTCAACTTTATTTAGAAGGCGTCCCAATGATTCAGAGTTTTTAGATCTTGATGCAAAAATTGATAAAAGTGGGATCGGAGAGGTCAGGACTTTAAATAGCAATGAACCCACTCTTTTGTATTTCAAGGAATTTAATTATGATAATTGCTCCTTGATAGATTGTATTTCCTTGTTGCAATCCATGTTGAATTCTCCTCATGCTTATAATGAAAACAAAGCTTTTACTAAACATATCATTGATGCTATGACAAAATCTTACGAAGAAAAGCTTGAATTGGAAGTTTCTATCCCTAGAAAACTTTATGATGAGTGGGAAACTACTATTAAGATCAAGATTAAAGATTATGAATGCTATGCTTTGTGTGATTTGGGTGCTAGTGTTTCCATGATTCCAAAAACTGTATGTGATGTATTAGGTTTTCGTGAATTTGATGATTGCTCCTTAAATTTGCATCTTGCGGATTCCACTATTAAGAAACCTATGGGATGGATTAATGACGTTCTTATTGTTGCAAATAGGAATTATGTGCCCGTAGATTTAATTCTTGATATAGATTGCAATCCTACATGTCCTATTATTCTTGGTAGACCTTTCATAAGAACGATTGGTGCAATTATTGATATGAAAGAAGGAAACATTAGATTTCAATTTCCGTTAAGGCAAGGTATGGAACACTTGCCAAGAAAGAAAATTAAATTGCCTTATGAATCTACTATGAGAGCCTGATGCGGAGCATCCCACGATCATCCCCATGCATCCACAACCGTCTCATCAAGAGCCAAGAGGACCCATGACTAGAGCACGAGCTCGAGCTCTCGAGACCGAGGTGACTTCTCTCCTTAGTGAAATATCATATGACCCTCTCGAGACATGGCTACTACCTCAATCTGGAATGTTGTGCATGCTTAGGTACCAAGGAACCAACCTAGGAGAAGCTGCAGCCCAAGATGGACACCAAGAACAAGAGGAGGAGTTGCAGAGTCCAGAGGGAGCGGTACTACCGCTCAAGCCAAGCGGTACTATCACTGAGCCGAGCCAAGCGGTACTACCGCTCTCCATCCGCCTACTTCCTCAAAACCCGACACACTCCAGTGAATCGAACGGCGTCAGAGCGGTACTATCACCACCAAGCGGTACTACCGCTGAAAGCTACTACCGCCATGAAGCAACAGACACTACCGCCTCACTGCGTGCAGCGTTTCGGGCCGAGGCCCATGTACTCTTTTCGCCCCCAACTTACCCCTTGGAGGTCCTAGACTATAAATAGACCTTCCCCTCATCCTTTCTAGGGTTAGCTTTGGATTTGCTCATATTTCGGTGTGAGAGCCTTTGCTCATCCACTTGGCTACTTCTCCTTCGGGATCGGGACCTCTACGGAGAAGATCCCCAAGCGGATTCAAGACCCCTCCTAGGGTGGACCCCATCAAGACCTCCTCATGGAGAAGAACGGCTACCCTTGTATCCTACCCTTTGTTGTCCTTGAATCTTGTGCCACTCTATGTGTTTGATAATCTAGCACTTGTGTGATCGCTTTTCTTGTCGGTTGAGTGACCTCTCTCTCGCTCTCCCGTGTTTTCCCTCGTGTTCTTCCGCTTGTTCTTCGTGTTCCTCGAGGGATCCGCTCCAACGTGAAAGATCGTCCACGAGGGTTCCGCCCTACATCATCTATGGTATCATGAGCCACGTTGATCACGTTATTGGAGCTCCTACCCCTCTTTTTCTAGCTTGATTTTGTTGTTTTTGTCCTAAATCCGAAAATCCCCACCAAAAATAGCCCCAAAATTTTTTGTGATTTGTTAGTGTGATGAAATTTTGTTGATTTTGATCCGTGGATTTGCTTGGTTTCAGTCGATCTAGCATCTCTCCAAGTTTCACCTCTTTCCATCCACAAAATCCATCGAATTTTGACCCCGAAATCACCCATTTCCGCCCCAAAATCGCCAAGAACGATTCGAACAATCGAGAAAATCCCGACACGGCGGTACTATCGCCCTCCTAGCGGTACTACCGCTTAGAGCGGCATTACCGCCTCCTAGCGGTACTACCGCTGAGTACGGCACTACCGCCACTGCTCAGCCTAAATAGTCGAAAATCCCGACACGAGCGGTACTATCATTGTTCCAAGCGGTACTACCGCCACGAAGCGGTACTACCGTCCTCCCCAGTACTACCGCCGGGCCAGCCTTCCGACCTTCACCATTTTCATCATAACTTTTCACTCCGAACTCCGATTTGAGTGTTCTTTGGCTGCTTTTGAAGCTATCGACGTGTTCAAGTCCTCACCTTGGTTTCACCACCTTTTGACACCATCAAATTTTCCGAACATCGGCATCTTTGCCTAGGGCTTAAACCAAATCATCCGCTATACCACCTCCACTTTCCGCTACCACATTTTCGCTTTTGGTCTTTGAGAATTTGAGTTGTGGTTCCCGTGTCCTATTGTGTTTCGCTATATAGGTACGGTTCGACGTCAACATCACCACCGCTCATCTTCGCCAAGGACTCATCATCGTCAAGGACGGTAACCTCGACGACATCCTTGTCATTTCTCGCAATTGCATTGATAACCACATAGCCTTACTTTTGCGTTGCTTACCCATCGAGACTAGCCATCGAGTATTGCTTAACGTGACTTGTGCACCTTAGTGATCATACTCCATAGCATACATAGCATACCATAGTGGTGCATATCTTGAGATCAACTTGTGTGTCACAATGTTGTCATAGCATACACAATTGCTATCTTGGTTCGTGAAGTTTGCATAAGAAAAGAGCTCAAAAGTGAAAGAGCCATCCAAGCTTTTAAGCAAAGAGGAAAGATAAGCAATGAGCTTATAAGCAAGAACCATAGCATCATACAACATTAAGATTGTCATATCCGATCATCTTGGATCATAGCAATCAAATATCATACATATAGCATACTTGGGATAGAGATCGTTGCATTTTGCCTAATAGGTTGTGCACAAGTTCGCAGATCCGCCTATAGTGCAATCGTGCTAGCGTCTCTCTAGTATTGTGCAACAAGAGCATTCTCGTGGTTTCCACATTTTGGCTCACTTTTGGTTTGCACAATCCCACTTATCTATTTATGTGTGTTTCCGTGTACCACTACTTGCTTGGTCTACTTGTTACATTTGCGAATTTGCGAATCTTTTTCAACTTTATTGAGTCTCACTTACAATTGCATCAAATTTTGTGCCACCATCCTAACCGAGCTCCACCATAAGCTTTTATTTGTGTAGGTGTGAGAACCGACAAGAATCGGTACCAAGAGTGCTATTTCATTGTCCGCATTGGAGTGAACTTGATTCATTTTCAACATCGGTCAAAGGTACATTGGTATAAGTTCTTTTCCGTTCTACCACTCACATCTTGTTTGGAATGATGGATAGGCCAAGTTCTTCTACCAACCCACTCTTCATCGAGCAAGACGACGACATGTCCTCATACGTCACCAAGAGCCACCTCTTTGGTGCACAACGAGCGTTGCACCAAGAACAACAAGCAATGAGCGACCGTGATCGACAACCTCGCCAATCGACTTGCGACTCTCCGAGCAACGTACAAGAGATTACTTCGACAACAAATTCGAGGCTCACAAGGTTGAGAATGATGCAAGAATGGACGAGATCCGCGTTGATGAGAACACGGCATCACTCCACTTCTTCATCATCAAGACGGAGCCGCCGAGTCGACATTCCGACGACACCTTCTACGACTCAAGTACACCGTCATCAAACACTCTTCGACGAGCCACAAGGCCAAGACCGTCATGCATCTCGCAACCCGCTACATGACAAGCATTCACAAGAGCAAGTTGATGATCAAGTTCCTCGCCCTCCATCAAACCAAGAGGCTTTTGCTCAAGCCCAAGAACGACAACGTCTTCGCCGCCAACAAGAGGAAGAAAGAGCACGCCGTCACCAAGACGAACAAGACGCCAAGGCTCAACGTCTCCAACAACAACAACGTGAAGCGCAAGCTCTTGAGGCGCAACGCGTGCCTTCAAGAATCAAGTAGAGCCTTCGCCAACCGCAATCGCGAACGGCGCAATCAAGAGGAAGCCCTTCGAGAAGAAATCCAAGAGAGGAACTACCAACCTCATGTACAACGTCAAGTTCCTCAAGCTCCTCCACAAGCTCGTCAAGCTCCACCTCAACATCAAGTTCAACAAGAGCAAGTTGATCATGGTCTTCCTCCGCGCCAAGAGCAACATGAAGACGAGTACATTCCACGTCAAGGACGTCATCATCAACATCGCCAACAACACAATGAAGAGAAACGCTACGGCAAGCTAAAATTCACCATGCCCAAGTTCAATGGAAGCAATGACCTCAAGACTACCTCTCATGGGCATTGAAGGTTGACAAAATCTTCCGCTTGCACAACTACGATGAAGCGAAGAAAATCGCTATGGCATCCCTTGAGTTCCAAGATTATGTGCTCATATGGTGGGAACAAATCATTGAGCTGACGACAAGCAAGAGTTGAACCTCCAATCACCACTTGGGCTCAAATGAAGGATGTCATGCGAGCACGCTTTTGTGCCAACCTACTACAACCGCGACCTCTTCAAGAAACTCCAACTACTCAAGCAAGGAACAAAGAGTGTTGAAGAATACTATAAGGAGATGGAGATAGCCATGATTCGAGCCAATGTCAAGGAAGATGATGAGCAAACTATGGCACGCTTTCTTGAACGGACTTAATCATCCCATCAAGAAGATCGCCGACTTCCAACCATACTCATCCCTCATTGAGCTCAGACATCAAGCTACAAAGGCGGAACGCCAAGTACAAGATGACTTCAAGGCACGCCAAGTACTCATCCAAGACCCACGGCTTCTCCAACAACCAAGCTTCAACGACTCCTCCAACATCTACACCAACCAAGCTTCCTTCAAGAAACGACGACAAGTCAAGTTACAAGAAGACATCGACAAGTTCAAGTCGTCCTCCTCCTACTACAAGCAACCTCAAGCCGCGTGTTTCATCCTCTACTCCGACCGATGAGACCATCAAGACAAGCTCCTTCAAGTGTTTCACTTGCGGCGGCCGAGGCCACAAATCATACGAATGCACCAACAAGCGCACCATGATCCTCAACGACGATGGCACATATGACTCTATGAGTGAAGAGGAAATGGAAGCCCTTGAGCAACCGGCCATGCACCGGCAAGTGAATGAAGATGAAGATGATCAAGTCTTTTGTGATGAGGATTCGAGCCCGCCTCGTTGTCTCCAAGGTCTTGACTCTTCAACATCAACAAGAAGAAGACCAACGATGCCACATCTTCCACACAAAAGCCGCATCACTGGACGGTCCATCAAGGTCAACAACGATGGAGGTATTTGCCACAACTTGGCAAGTGAAGAACTATGCTCCAATCTACAAATGGTCAAGAGTAAGCACCCACACCCCTACAAGGATCAAAGGCTAAGTGACTCCTAAGACTATACGAGTCGAGCATACGGTCCAAGTCTCCTTCAAAATTGGTGCTTATGAAGACACTTTGGAGTCTGATGTGGTCCCAATGTCCGTTTGCCACCTCCTTCTTGGTCGACCAGGGCAATTCGACCGTGGTGTCATCCACAATGGGCGAACCAATCACTATAGCTTCAAGATGAAAGGGAAGGAGTATGTGCTACGACCTATGTCTCCTAGTCAAGTGTTAGCCGACAAGCAAGCCACACATCATAGAGAAAAGAGTGAGAAAGTGATCCACCCAAAAGTGAGTGAGAGCCACAAGCCAAATTTGAGAGACTCTTAGCCTAGAGAGAAACCCTCATTCTATTTGCCACCAAAAGTGAGATGAGAGAAGTGTGTGAGCACCCATCGAGTGTGATTCACTTTGTCCTTGTGTGCAAGGATGGAGAACCAAATACTAACACAATTCACGAGCTACCTTTTGTGTATCAATCTCTTTTGCAGGAATTTCAAGATGTTTTCCCCGATGAGCTACCTCCGGGTCTACCTCCTCTTCGAGGCATTGAGCATCGAATCGACCACATCCTCGGAGCGCCGCTACCAAACACAGCTCCATACCGCGTCAATCCGGAAGAAACCAAGGAGATTCAACGGCAAGTACAACAACTCATCGACAACGGTCATGTACGTGAAAGCTTAAGCCCTTGTGCTGCTCCGGTTATTCTTGTGCCTAAGACCGATGGAAGTTTCCGCTTGTGTTCCGATTGTAGACCTATCAATGCTATTACTGCTCGATATAGGCATCCCATTCCTCGCTTAGATGACATGCTTGATGAACTTAGTGGAGCCAACTTTTTCTCAAAAATTGATCTTAAAAGTGGCTATTATCAAATACGCATACAAGAGGGTGATGAATGGAAAACTGCTTTCAAAACCAAATTTGGTTTATATGAGTGGTTAGTGATGCCTATGGGTCTTCGGAAGCTCCGGTACTTTTGTGCGTCTTATGCATCATGTGCTTCGTCCTTATATTGGAGTCTTTGTTGTGGTTTACTTTGATGATATTCTTGTGTTTAGCAAAACCATGAAAGAGCATATTAACCATGTTAAATCTGTGTTGCAAACTCTTCGCAAGGAAAGCCTTTATGCAAACTTGAAAAAATGCACTTTTGGCGTTGACCAAGTGGTTTTCTTGGGATTTGTTGTCTCTTCAAAAGGTGTTCATGTTGATGAAACTAAAATTGAAGCAATTCAAACTTGGCCCCAACCAACCAATTTGCAACAAGTGCGAAGTTTTCTTGGTCTGGCGGGTTTCTATCATCGCTTTGTGAAGGATTTTAGCACAATTGCCGCTCCTTTGCATGCTTTGAGCAAGAAGAATACTCCCTTTGTTTGGGGAACTTTGCAATCAACCGCTTTTGATCAGCTCAAGTCTTTGCTTACTCATGCTCCGATTCTTGCTTTGCCCAATTTTGACAAAACTTTTGAGGTTCATTGTGATGCAAGTGGTACCGGAATTGGCGGAGTTTTAATGCAAGAAAGACGAGCCATTGCCTATTTTAGTGAAAAACTCTCCGGTGCTCAACTTAATTATCCCATCTATGACAAAGAATTGTATGCTTTAGTGCGTGTGCTACATGTTTGGGAACATTACCTTAGACCGCATGAGTTTGTCATCCATACCGATCATGAAACGCTTAAGTACCTCAAAGGTCAAACTAAATTGAACAAGCGTCATGCCAAATGGAGTGAATTCATTGAATCTTTTCCTTATGTGATCAAGTACATTAAGGGTAAAGAAAATGTAGTTGCCGACGCTTTCACGCATAAACATGCTTGTCACTCAACTTGAGTTGAATGTTATTGGTTTTGAGCATATAAAAGACTTGTATGAGCATGATCCATCTTTTGCTTCTCCTTATGCTAAGTGTTTGACGCATACATCTTGGGAACAATATTACATCAAGGATGGTTACCTTCTGAGAGCTAACAAACTTTGCATTCCCGAGTCTTCTCTTCGTTTGCTTCTTTTGCAAGAGGCTCATGGAGGCGGCCTCATGGGACACTTTGGACGCGACAAGACATTCGCCGCACTCTCCAACAACTACTTTTGGCCCAAGATGTTCATGACGCCTCACGCTTCACCAACCGATGCTACACATGTCGCAAAGCTAAGTCTAAAGCTCAATCTCATGGTCTTTACATGCCTCTTCCTATCCCATATCAACCATGGGAAGACATTAGTATGGATTTTGTACTTGGTTTGCCTAGGACTCAAAATGGCAAGGATTCCGTCTTTGTTGTTGTGGATAGATTTTCTAAAATGGCACATTTCATTCCTTGCAACAAGATAGACGATGCTTCACATGTTGCAAATCTCTTTTGTAGGGAAATCTTGCGACTCCATGGCGTATCAAAGACAATCGTCTCCGATCGTGACGTCAAGTTCTTGAGTTACTTTTGGAAGACCCTATGTGCCAAGCTCGGAATCAAGCTCTTGTTCTCCTCGGCATACCATCCTCAAACCGACGGCCAAACGGAGGTGACGAACCGCACACTATCCACTCTACTTCGTGTCTTGATCAAGAAGAACATCAAGGAGTGGGAAGCATGTCTACCCATCGCCGAGTACGCCTACAATCGTGCAAGACATTCAACTACCGGCAAGTCCCCTTTCGAGGTCGCTTCACGGTTTCAACCCGTTGTCCCCATTGGACATTCTACCACTTCCTCTCCAAGAGCGCACCAACATGGATGCAAGTGAACGAGCAAGCTACATCAAGAAGATGCACGAAGATACAAGGCACACCATCGAGCGCCAAGTACAACGCCAAGCAAACAAGCTCAACGCCAACAAGCAACCCATCGTCTTCAACATTGGTGATCTAGTATGGCTACACCTTCAAGGACCGCTTCCCCAAAGAACGCAAGTCCAAACTTCTCCCTCGAGCCGATGGACCTTTCAAGGTACTAGCACGCTACAACGACAACGCTTACAAGATCGACATACCTCGCGACAAGTACAACGTGAGCGACATCTTCAACGTCAAGGACCTCGCACCTTTCCATGGAGATGAAGCTTTTGATCCGAGGTCGGATCTCTCCCAAGGGGGGGGGGGGAGATGATGCGGAGCATCCCACGATCATCCCCATGCATCCACAACCGTCTCATCAAGAGCCAAGAGGACCCATGACTAGAGCACGAGCTCTCGAGACCGAGGTGACTTCTCTCCTTAGTGAAATATCATATGACCCTCTCGAGACATGGCTACTACCTCAATCTGGAATGTTGTGCATGCTTAGGTACCAAGGAACCAACCTAGGAGAAGCTGCAGCCCAAGATGGACACCAAGAACAAGAGGAGGAGTTGCAGAGTCCAGAGGAGCGGTACTACCGCTCAAGCCAAGCTTTACTACCGCTGAGCCGAGCCAAGCGGTACTACCGCTCTCCATCCGGCCTACTTCCTCAAAACCCGACACACTCCAGGAATCGAACGGCGTCAGAGCGGTACTACCGCCCACCAAGCGGTACTACCGCTGAAAGCGGTACTACCGCCATGAAGCAACGGTACTACCGCCCACTGCGTCTGACGTTTGGGCCGAGGCCCATGTACTCTTTTCGCCTCTAACTTACCCCTTGGAGGTCCTAGACTATAAATAGACCTTCCCTCATCCTTTCTAGGGTTAGCTTTGGATTTGCTCATATTTCGGTGTGAGAGCCTTTGCTCATCCACTTGGCTACTTCTCCTTCGAGATCGGGACCTCTACGGAGAAGATCCCCAAGCGGATTCAAGACCCCCTCCTAGGGTGGACCCCATCAAGACCTCCTCATGGAGAAGAACGGCTACCCTTGTATCCTACCCTTTGTTGTCCTTGAATCTTGTGCCACTCTATGTGTTTGATAATCTAGCACTTGTGTGATCGTTTTCTTGTCGGTTGAGTGATCTCTCTCGTTCTCCCCGTGTTTTCCCTCGTGTTCTTCCGCTTGTTCTTCGTGTTCCTCGTAGGGATCCGCTCCAACGTGAAAGATCGTCCACGTAGGGTTCCGCCCTACATCAGAGCCACTTATGGATTACATGCCAAAGATGATAATACTTAGATCTATTCGTGTTTTATGCCTAGCTAAGGGCGTTAAACGATAGCGCTTGTTGGGAAGCAACCCAATTTTATTTTTGTTTTTGCTTTTTAGGTTCTGTTTTGCCATAAATATTTCATCTAGCCTCTGGTTAGATGTGGTTTTGTGTTTTAACTAGTGTTTGTGCCAAGTAAAACCTTTGGGATAGCTTACGGTGATAGTTGATTTGATCTTGCTGAAAAACAGAAACTTTTGTGCTCAATCCCAGAATTGTTAAAAATCATAGGAGTGTGATAAAATATTGATTCTTTTTGTAGAAGATTAATAAACAAATTTCTCAAGTCATCATAATTTTTTCAGAAGTATTCGAAATATCCAGATTACTACAGATTGTTCTGTTTTTGACAGATTCTGTTTTTCGCGTGTTGTTTGCTTATTTTGATGCATCTATGGCAAGTATCGGGGGGGGGGGTATGAACCATGAAAAAGTTGGAATACATTAGATATTACACCAATACAAATAAGGAATTGATGCGGAGCATCCCACGTTCATCCCCATGTACACTCCCACTACTCTCCAAGCCCCAAGTGGACATATGACGAGACCTCGAACAAATGCCAAATGACACAAGGTGAACTCGCTCCTCTCCGAATCGTCACTTTCCACATGTGAGACATGGCTACTACCTCAAACGTGTGTGCTATGCATGTCCAGGAACCAAGAGGAAGGCAATGGAACAGCTACGAGCATTGGACAAGACGGCGAGGACACCAAGTACAAGGACCAAGAGAAGAAGCTGCCTGGTTACAACGGCGGACGTCTGACCAGACCGGACGCTCGATGACTCCTGTTCGGACGACCGACCAAGGCCGGACGTCCGACGACCATCAGCCATCGGACGACTGACAACGTCCGGAAATCCGACAAATCCACACCAGAGCCAAATCGCCGGATGTCCGACAAGTACCGGAAGACCGGACCCTCGCGAGCCACCGGACGTCCGGTACCCATCGGACGACCGGCGCCTGTGCGCTGCCATGTGTTGGGCCGCAGCCCATGTACCCCTTCACTTACCCCTTCGTGGCCCTAGACTATATATACTCCTCCACCTCCTCCTAGTTAGGGTTAGCGTTGATTTAGCTCATTGTTAGATAGAGCTTCGCTCATTCATATCAGATCTCCTCCTCGTGAGAGACCGCGGCCTCTTCGGAGAAGATCCACCATGGATTCAAGACCCCTTTACGGGAAGATCCCTCGTGGATTCAAGACCTCCTCTTGGAGATGAGCTACCGCCACTTGTATCGTCCGTTGTTGACTTTGGATCATGTATCTCCCTTTGTGTTCATCGATCTAGCACATGTGTGATTGATCTTGTTGGTTTGAGTGATTCTCTTGTGTTTTTCCCCGTGATTTCCCTCGTGTTCTTCCGCTCGTTCTTCGTGTTCCTCGTAGGGATCCTCTCCAAACGTGAAAGATCGTCCACATAGGGTTCCGCCCTACGTCATCTTGGTATCAGAGCAAGGTTGATCACGAATTTGGAGCCCCTACCCCTTGTTTTCTAGCTTGATTTTGTTGTGTTCTTCCCCAAATTCGAAAATTCCCCACCAAAAATAGCCCCAATTTTTTTTATGATTTGTTAGTATGATGATGTTTTGTTGATTTTGATCCATGGATTTGCTTGGTTTCAAGTGGATCTAGCATCTCCCCAAGTTTCCCCATCTTTCATCCACGAAATCCCGCGAATTTTGACCCCGAAATCCCCATTTTCTGCCCAAAATAGCGCCCCTGAAATCGCATCTTGCGTTGACCCCGACCCACCGGACGACCGGCGCTTTACAGACGTCCCGAGCCCCAGGAACGACCGGACGTCCGACCTTTCCGGACGACCGGAACCCCTAACCCGAACCGAATATACGGATTTCCGACTTTCCTGGTAGAGGCAAAGGTGTCCCGTCTTTCGATGAGATGATGGATATCGCTTTGGTGGAAATCGACTTTGACGATCCGACTACGAACATGCGAGGACGTCGCGCCTTAGCAATAGCTAAACCAACTCCGAGAGGTTATTGACCACGCTAGAGCACGATCAACCTGACCACGATGGTTTGTTTCCTACGAGCAAATGAAGAACAAGCAAGAAACTGAGATTGCAATCTGGATATTGCGAATATAAGATGAAAGCTTTATTGATCAAGGTGGGGTTCTGTGACGCCTTTGTCTGGTCGTTGAACACAAACGGCACGCGAAGTTGCAGCTATGGCGAACTTTTAATGTAAACAAAACCCAGAGTCTAAACGGTGCCCTAAGGGCTGTATATATGGAGGAAGAGGGGGGAATTTCGTGGCCCTTGGGGAAGGGGTCCGAAACCAGCCCTATCTCTTGGTTCCCCACACATACGGACTCTATAAACAGCCTATACTTATGTATTTCGAAATTACATGGGCCTGGCCCAATAATAAGGTGACGCAGCACCTAGAATAGCCTCTGGAGGAAATTTATGAAGTGGCATCTTGTATATTTCGTCCAGGGCTTCATTCACTCCTTATGGTGGCTTCAAAGTCCTGAAATCATCACTTGTAACTCCGTTCTTGTTCCCCTTGCGCATGCCATCAACTCCATGCTTGTTCTTGCTCCAATGTTCATCCTTCTCCAAGCTAGGCCCTTCATTTGTAAGCAAAACAAATGTATCCAATTTAGGCAGCATCATATTCTCATGAACATTAGAATCATTACCAAGAAACAAAAGTACCTGGTAACTTAATTGGCGTGCGCGAGCTCTAGTAATTGGTCCATTATATGTAACAGCAGGGGCTGTGGGTGTAACAATGGTATTGATGTCCTTATCATCCTCCCCATCTTGAAATGAAGTCGCCCTCATGGAAGCTCATCTTCCTCACCCAAATAAGGCTTCAAATCTGCAATGTTAAAAGTGGGACTAACCCCAAAATCTGCAGGCAGCTCAAGTTTATATGCATTATCATTTATTTTCTCTAACACCTTAAATGGACCATCATCACGTGGCATTAGCTTTGATTTGCGCAAATTAGGAAACCTATCCTTACGCAAATGTAACCAAACAAGATCTCCAGGTGCAAAGACAACATGTTTTCTACCCTTATCTCCAGCAAGTTTATATTTAGCATTCATACGGTCAATGTTGTCCTTAGTTAACTCATACATTTTTAAGATCAATTCAGCACGTTGTTTAGCATCAAAATTAACCTTCTCCGAAGATGGAAGAGGCAACAAATCAATGGGTGCACCAGGTAGGAAACCATACACAATTTCAAAAGGGCACATCTTAGTAGTAGAATGCAATGAATGATTATAAGCAAATTCAATATGAGGCAAGCATTCTTCCCACATTTTCTTATTATTCTTCAAAACAGCCCTAAGCATAGTAGACAATGTTCTATTGACTACTTCAGTTTGTCCATCCGTTTGGGGGTGAAAAGTAGTACTAAAAAGCAGTTTAGTCCCCAACTTAGCCCATAAACATCTCCAAAAGTGGCTAAGAAATTTAGTATCACGATCTGAAACAATAGTATTTGGCACACCATGCAAGCGAATAATTTCATGAAAGAACAAATCAGCAACACTAACAGCATCATCGCTTTTATGACATGGTATAAAGTTTGCCATTTTCGAGAATCTATCCATGATAACAAATATGCTATCCCTCCCCTTCTTTGTTCGAGGTAAACCTAAAACAAAGTCCATAGATATATCTTCCCAAGGAAAACTAGGTACAAGCAAAGGCATATATAAACCATGAGGATTGAGTCGTGACTTAGCTTTTTGACAGGTTGTGCAGCAAGCAACAAAACGCTCAACATCCCGTCTCATCTTTGGCCAAAAGACATGTGTAGCAAGTACGTCCTCCTTCTTCTTCACGCCAAATTGCCCCATTAATCCTCCTCCATGCGCCTCCTGTAACAACAAAAGACGAACAGAGCTAGCAGGAATGCATAGCTTGTTAGCACGGAACACAAAACCATCATTAATAACGAACTTGTTCCATGTTCTTCCTTCTTTACAATTCTGCATTACATCTTTAAAATCAGCATCATGCACATATTGATCTTTGATGGTCTCCAAACCAAATATTTTGAAGTCAAGTTGTGAAAGCATAGTATAGCTTATTTAGACAAAGCATCGACCAATAACATTTTCTTTACCCTTCTTGTGTTTAATGACATAAGGGAAAGTCTCAATGAATTCAACCCATTTAGCATGTCTACGATTCAGTTTAGCTTGACTTTTAATATGTTTCAAAGATTCATGATCAGAATGTATAACAAATTCTTTGGGCCATAAAAATGTTGCCATGTCTCTAAAGTCCGAACAAGAGCATATAATTCTTTATCATAAGTAGAAAAGTTCAGACTAGGCCCACTCAATTTTTTCGTAAAAGTATGCAACAGGTTTGCCATCTGGTAATAACACACCTCCTAATCCAATTCCACTAGCATCACATTCAAGCTCAAAAGTCTTATTAAAGTCAGGAAGTTGGAGTAAAGGAGCATGTGTCAACTTATCTTTCAATACCGTGAAGGCTTCTTCCTGTGCGGTACCCCAAACAAAAGGCACATCCTTCTTTGTAAGCTCATTGAGAGGTGCAGCAATGGTGCTAAAATCTCTCACAAAACGCCTATAGAAACCAGCAAGTCCAAGAAAACTCCTCACTTGTGTGACCGTTTTGGGCTGCGGCCAACTCTCAATAGCTTCAATCTTGGCTTTATCAATTTCAATTTCGTGGAGTAACAACATAGCCAAGAAAAGATACTCGGTCGGTGCAAAAGGTGCACTTCCCAAGGTTACCAAACAAGCGTGCATCACGAAGAGCATTAAAACAACACGTAAATGTTCCAAATGTTCTTCCAAAGATTTGCTATAAATCAGTATATCATCAAAATAGACAACCACAAATCGTCCAATGAAAGCACGTAAAACTTTGTTCATTAGTCTCATGAAAGTACTAGGTGCATTAGTTAACCCAAAAGGCATGACTAACCACTCATATCAACCAAATTTAGTTTTAAATGCTGTTTTCCATTCATCTCCCAATTTCATACAAATTTGATGGTATCCACAACGCAAATCAACTTTGGAGAATATTGTAGAGCCACTCAATTCATCAAGCATATTATCTAGCCTAGGAATAGGATGACGATACCGAATAGTAATATTATTAATGCATCTACAATCAACACACATACGCGACGTACCATCCTTTTTAGGCACTAGTATAATAGGAACAACACAAGGACTAAGAGATTCATGTATATAACCATTGTCGAGCAGCTTCTGTACTTGATGCATAATCTCCTTCGTCTCCTCTGGATTGGTACAATATGGTGCACGGTTGGGTAGCGATGCACCGGGAATTATGTCAATTTGATGCTCAATCCCTCGAATAGGTGGTAATCCCGGTGGCACGTCTTGTGGGAAGACGTCAGCGAACTCCTGCAAAATGTTAGTGACAGTAGGGGGCAAAGAGGAAGGCACGTCCTTGAATGAAAATAATGCCTCTTTGCACACAAAAGCATAGCAAACAGATTTGCTAGAATCTAGCTCATCAATATCAGATTTGGTGGCAAGTAAACATGCACTTTTCAATTTAATTTCAGAAGCAACACTAGATGGTTTATTATTAGGCTTCATTTGTTGCTCAAATTCTTTTGCCACAATCTGATTTTCACTCTTATTTTTCTCCTGTTTTGCTTTATTAGCTCTATTAATATCATCTTTCAAAATGGAATCAGGAGTCATAGGAAGCAAAGTAATATTTTTATCCTTATGAACAAGAGTATACTGATTGTTTCTACCATGGTGTACAATTTTTTTATCAAATTGCCATGGTCTACCAAGTAATAAGGAACATGCTTGCATAGGTACCACATCACAATCAACATAATCAGCATATGTAGAGATACTAAAATGCACACGAACATTACGTGTTACCTTAACCTTGCCGTTGTTGAACCATTGGATGTAATAAGGATGTGGATGTGGTCTTGTGGTGAGAGATAGCTTCTCCACCATCTCCATGCTAGCCAAGTTGTTGCAGCTCCCTCCATCTATGATGACGCTGAATAGAACGTTCCTTCACAACTCCCTTTGTATGGAACAAATTATGCCTCCGATTTTGCTCAGCTTGTGTAACCTGCACACTCAAAACACGTTGAGCAACTAAACATTCATACCACAAGATCTTTAGCAGCCATGTATTGCGTCTCATGATCGTAATCATCTCCATCGTGTTCTTCATGTGTAATAAGAGCCAAAGTCTCCTCATCATAGTCACTAGCGGACTCATACCCACCATCCTCAAGAACAATCATCACACGCTTAGATGGGCATTCTCTCGCATAATGACCTCCACCCTTGCAACATCGACAAATAATATCATGTGTTTGCCTGTTGATGCCATGGATGAAGAAGAGCTCTTTGCAGGCCCGGAAGGTGTGCTCTTGGCGATAGTGGTGGTTGTGCTCGCTTTATTGTATCACGGTTGGAGGTGGCAGCCAAGGAGGTGCTGGTGTAGCGTAACGTGGAAGTAGATGATGCACATGGTGTCCATGATGAAGGTCGACCTGCGAAAAGTTAGTCCGCGCCAATGCCCGGCCGATCCTCAAGCACTTCACGCTCGCTTTACAAGCAAGATGGAATAATCGAGTGATATTATTATAATCTTGTAGTCTAGAATGGTCTCAATCTCTATTTAATCCACCCGGAAAATGTGCAAGCATAGCTTCATTCTCCTCAACAATACCACATCTAATCAAGCCGCTTTGTAATTCCCGATAATATTGTTCTACCAAAATTTTCCTTGTCTTAAGCGCTGCAATTTTGAAGTAATTCACATTGATAATATGGTGGAACCCAACGAGCACGCATAGCAGTTTTCAAAGCAGCCCAAGTAGCTGGAACAGGATATAATCGACAATGTTCGGACCACCAAACACATGCAAATCTAGTGAAAGCACAAACAGCAGCATGAACACGCCTCTCCTCATGATATTGTAAACATGTAAATCGTTGTTCAGTTTCTAACTCCCAAGTAAGATATATATCAGGAACATATCTACCCTCAAATGGTGGAATATTCAATTTCAGTTTAGAGAGATGGTCATCATCTCGTACCTGAGGGGGAGCCCGAACATTGCCATTATTTGCATGTGGACGACCTGGTGGTTGTGGTGCTGGTGGTTGCACGTAGTTCTGATTGTCATCAACCTCATCCTCGTAATCTCCCACATAATCATCCTCCTCCACATTAGCAGCAGGAGCCACAAAAGTATCAACAGCAGCACCAGCAGTTTGGCCAGGCTGAAGAGGGACATGGCTCGCTCGGCGGAGGGCTGTTTCCCGACGTGGAGGTAGTCGGTGTTGTTGTTGTTGTTGCAGAGGTGCGGCAGGTGCAGCCGGTGGTGGTGGTGGAAAATGCGAAAGCAATTAAGCAAACTTGTTATCGAGCTTTGTTTCAAACGTCTTCTCCATGCCATCTATCTTCTCCATGGCCTCGTCAAATCTGTTTAGCACATCTTGCACCTGTCCACTCATCATTTGCTGAAACTTATCATGAAGCTCCTTGTTCGTCAAGTTCTCCCAGTCAGTCTCGTCCGCTTGTGATCCTGGCATGGTTAGCAACAATAGAAACACACAAGAATATGACCCTACAGACTACTAACAAGTGGTGGTGGTGGCTGGTGTCACAAATCCGTCAAGCAAATCTCAAATTCTTACCCGTTCTTACCCAGCAGCAGGCGGTGATCGGCAACCGTTGTAGTCAAATCTCTCAAAGCTTGGATAGAGCGATTACCAGGGAGAGTCAAACACATGATGTAGATGTATGTGGAGCTGGGAAGGCTTATAATATGGTAGCAAAAAGGATCAGCAAGAATCAATTCAGAGATGCAAAGTTGAATAAACGCTCAACGACGGTACTGTGCTGGTCCTAGGCTAGACCGTGCTAGATCCGCGAGCCTAGAACACTAACAAAATCACGGCGCTGCACGTAAACAAGGGAGGAGCACACTCTGAATTTTTTTCTCTTTTTTTTCTTTTTGTTTTTGCACTTTTTTTCCTCTTTTTTTTTGCTCCGCAACAATTTTTTTTTCGAAAAAGACTACAAATGGCTCAGATGTTTTTCTTCTTGTTTTTTTGAAACTGGAACTATTTTTCTTCTGCGGATGGCTCGGATGTTGGGGAGTCCTACTCTGTCACGACTCGGAGCATCGCGTGATCTGGAAATCGAGAACAAAGCAACAATTACTGGACTCAGACTAGGACTCGTGGCGGAGATGAATCTGGTGGAAACTTCGGACCGGTGGCGGATATTTGCGAGGCGATGGAACCTGATCGGTGGCGAATCTGTGATGGAGGTGGACTCGGATTAGCGTGATGGCGGTGGATATGTGGTATATGGTAGCGGCGATGACGATGGTGGTATATGGCAGCAGTGATGACGATGGTGGTATATGGCAGCGGTGACGATGATGATGCGGTGGTGATATATGGCAGCGGCGATGTGACAACCTGTGAACAGAACTCGAAACTCTAAAGGACTAGACGCTAAGACCAGCAACTTGACACGACGATGCAACCGCACATTCAACAAAGCAAATACAGAAAAGATTATGCAAAGGCTCAGATTGGTTCGGATAGGATGAACTAACCCTAATTTTTTTTGGCTTTTTCATGGACTGTAGCTATGAAAAACAGACTCGATCTAAACTATGAAAAACTGTAAAATCTCAACGAGCAACCTGAAAATCTGATACCACTTGATAGAGGCAAAGGTGTCCCATCTTTCGATGAGATGATGGATATCGCTTTGGTGGAAATCAACTTTGACGATCCGACTACGAACGTGCGAGGACGTCGCGCCTTAGCAATCGCTAAACCAACTCCGAGAGGTTATTGACCACGCCGAGCACGATCAACGACCACGAGGGTCTGCATTTCCTGCGAGCAAACGAAGAACAAGCAAGAAATCGAGATCGCAATCTCGATATTGTAATATAAGATGAAAGCTTTATTGATCAAGGTGGGGTTCTGTGGACGCCTTTATGCGGTCGTTGAACACAAACGAAGTACGCGAAGTTGCAGCTATGGCGAACTTTTAATGTAAACAAAACCCAAAGTCTAAACGGTGCCCTAAGGGCTGTATATATGGAGGAAGAGGGGGGAATTTCGTGGCCCTTGGGAAAGGTGTCTGAAAGCAACCCTATCTCTTGTTTCCCCACACATACGGACTCTAAAAATAGCCTATACTTATGTATTTCGAAATTACATGGGCCTGGCCCAATAATAAGGTGACGCAACACCTAGGATAGCCTCTGGACGAAATTTATGAAGTGGCATCTTGTATATTTCGTCCGAGGCTTCATTCACTCCTTATGGTGGCTTCAAAGTCCTGAAATCATCACTTGTAACTCCGTTCTTGTTCCCCATGCGCATGCCATCAACTCCATGTTTGTTCTTGCTCCAATGTTCATCCTTCTCCAAGCTAGGCCCTTCATTTGTAAGCAAAACAAATTTATCCAATTTAGGCAGCATCATATTCTCATGAACATTAGAACCATTACCAAGAAACGAAAGTACCTGGTAATTTTATTGGCGTGCGCGAGCTCTAGTAATTGGTCCATTATATGTAACAGTAGGGGCTGTGGGTGTAACAATGGTATTGATGTCCTAATCATTTCCCGGACGTCCGATGCCCCGGACATCCGACCTTTACGGACGTCCGTAACCTGTAGATTCCTATTTCGGCTGATTTTTGTTTTGTCCATAACTAATTCATCCGGACTCCGATTTTCGCGTTCTTTAGCTCATTGAAAAGCTCTTGACATCCCCCTTCCAACAAAAATACCACCAAAACCTTTTGACACCATAAAAGTTTTGGTACTTTGGCATCTTTGCCTAGGGCTTCCACCACATCCTCCGCTACTCCACCACCGACTTCTGCAACATAACCAATTTTGTTCCTCATGGTTGTTTGAGTTGTGATTCGAGTCTCCTAAGGTGTTTCGGCTACTTAGGGACGGTTTCTTCTTCATCAACTACCATCATAACTTCCGCATAGGCTTGCCCACCATACACTTCCACCACCCCCAACTTAACCCAATTTTGTTTGTGTTGTGAGTTGTGTCTCCTAAGGTGTTTCGGCTACTTAGGGACCGTGCTTCCAACTCCGACACCGTGTATAGTTCACCACCTTACCCTCCACTTCCGCATTGCGTACTCCAAAACCACCATTGCATTTCTGCAATCCCATTGAGCTTCCGCAACCACCACCGCTTTCCGCTACTACCATTTGACATTTGTCATTTGAGATTTTGAGTTCGCGGTTTTTCCATTTCCTAAGGTGTTTCGGCTACTTAGGGACGAGTCTCCATCATCTTGGTATCTACATCAAGAACACTGCCACTCATCATCGCCAAGGACGATAACCTCGACGACGCCATTGTACATTCCCCTTGCAATTGCATTGATAACCCCTAGCCCATTTTGCATCACTTGCCTATCGAGACAAGCCATTTGAGTATTGCCGGCAACATTACTTGTGCACATTAGTGATCATTGATCTACACCATCCATTGCATACATACCATATCATATTGGTATCATATCATCCATTGTGTCACAATATCGTTCCCGCATATACACAATAGCTATCTTGGTTTGTTCATTGTGCAAAAGTGGCCATAGAAAAAAAAAAGAATAAGCTTTTAAGCAAAAGAGAGAAGGAGCAAAGAAGTTTGTATGCAAGTGCCATAACATCATAACCACATTGCACATAAGATTGTCATATCCGATCATCTTGGATCATCTTGAGAAACACCGGGAACCATACATACATCTTGGATCATCTTGGGATAGAAAGTTTATCCATTTTGTATCTTATAGGTTGTGCACAAGTGTCGTATCCACCTATTGAGCAATCGTGCTAGCGTCTCTCTTGAGTTGTGCAACACGAGCGTTTTGGTGGATTCCACATTTTGAGCTCATTCCTTGGTTGCACGGCCCCATTTATCTATCCGTGTGTGCGTTTCCGTGTACCTTTCATTGCTATTGGTCTACTTGTTTCGCTTGCAAATTTGTGAATCTCTTTCAACATTATTGACTCTTGCTAACATTTTACATCAAATTTTTGTGCCACTATCATCACCGAGCTCCACCATAAGCCTTATTTGTGTAGGTGTGAGAAACCGACAAGAATTGGTACCAATTGTGCTATTTCCTTGTTACACATTTGAGTGATCATTGATCCATCTTCAACATCGGTCAAGGTACATTTGGTCTAGTTCTTCTCTTTCTCCCGCTCATATTTGCTCGAGTTTTGTGATGGATAGGCAAGGCATTCCCTCTCTGGTCTTCGACAACAACGACGGCGTGAACAACTACATCACCAAAGCGTCTATCTTCGATCTACAACGACAAGTGCAAGGCGCACAATCTACCTTGCAAGAGCGCATTGAGAACCTCTCCATCGACATTCATCTCTCCGAAGCAAGGAAAAGGGACTACATCGCCAAGAAGCTTTCCGCACATAAAGAGGAGCAAGATGCAAGGATGGAGGAGATTAGAGCCTTGATCAAGTCTTCTTCCCCTTCGTCATCTTCAAGGCGGCGATGTTCAAGCCACAAGTCTTCGGAGCGCCCAAGCGATGCAAGCGCAAGTCGTCCACGTCCACATCTCCATGGCGACCACCATCACGTTCGTGATCAACATCGTCATGAAGGGCAAGTCACCTCCAAGCAACATGTGCACGACGACAACGAACGACATCTACTACGAGCTCAAGCACGACACCGACATCATCATCATGAAGATGCTCCACAATGGCAAATGCACAAGTCCCAACAAGCCCTACTTCACGCCAAGTCCAAGCTTCATGAACAAAAGAGAGGACCGCGAGACGACCACCACCAAGACGGCGCTACGACTACATCAACCACTTCGGCATCTTCGCCAAGTGTTCTCAAGGCATCTTCGCCTTTGGACGTACGGCATCTTCGCCTACTTCCCACGAGTACGCCTTCAACGACTTCATCAAGTCCAAGGCGACTACCTACGAGTGAGGGCGACACTTCCATCTTCTAAGCCCCCAAGGAAGATGGCCGAGCATGGGACATTCCCTTCGGTCATGGAGACGAGCTACGAGGTGCCACATCATATGGGCCTCCAACAACAAGACGGTGACAAGAAGGTTGAGCATGGGACTATCCCTTCAACCAAGGCGGCGATAGGAGTTGAGCATGGAGATTTTTGCACCAACATCTTTCCGAAACCCACATATGTCGAGATGACCCAATTCCCATTTGAGGAGAGCCACCACCACATAAGTGACATGAGTGACTCCACCATACGTGACATTGAGAGCATTTCCTATGAGAGGATGAGTGTGACCACCACTAGCCCCACACTTGAGAGCATGCCACACATCCTATGTGAGGTTGAGAGCCATTTGAGTGACTCCACCAACCATATGAGTGAGAGCATCCAAGAGGGAGTGAGTGAGCCACAACACTTAGAGAGTGAGGTAGTTGACACGGCATGTGAAGTCATTATGATTTCTAACGACTTACTCTCTACTCCGAATGTGTTTTCTTCTTTGGTGCTAGGTCCCCTACATGACGACATGCCTATCCTCGATGAGTCCATACCTCCAATGAAGAAGATGATGGCCATGGTGGACAATGATGCACCCCCCACATGGTTCCATCAAGATGAAGATGACAACGAGACGATCTTCAACACTTCACCTACAACACATGAGCGACGCTCCAAAGGTAACATAGGTGATGGTGCTTCTCTTGTCCCACTAGCGGACTATATTACCAATGATTGCTTGCATGATGTTGACACACCTATTACCATGCTTCATGCTAGTGCAACTTCCTCATGTCATGACTTACCAATTTATGATGAATATGATGATGAGCATGTTGAGTTGCCCAGTTGTGATGCTATGCTCCATAGGATATCATGTGAAAATTCTTTTGGTCACATCATGTTTGACAACCCATTGAACTTGTCATATGCTATGAGTGAGATCTCCTATATTGCATCATTTCAATCTCAACATAGTAACTATGCATGCCCCATTAAAATAAATCCTATTTGCACTTATGGCATAGATGACGAGACGATGGTCATTGGCTTTTGTTTTTCATGTGATGATATTGCCATGCTTCCTTTACATGATTTGCGCAATTCATCTACTATGTCATGCCATGATCACATTGAACCAAATATGCATTGTTTTGGATGTTGTTAATATTCTCCACGTGATGTTTCTACTCTTGCTCATGAGGAGACACCAATATTTTCATCATACATATTAGGAGATCTTGATGCATTTCATACTTTGCATGATTCCCATGATAGTGTACACCATATGCATTCCATGAATAACAATGCTCTACATATTTCTCATGATGCATTACACAATTTGAGTCTCCATTATGCTATACATAATAACAAACCTATCATGATGGATGTCATGTTTCTATATCACGCATCTCATTTATTTGAGCGTTGGCTATTTTGTGCTAACCAACACATGCATGTGCACATCATGATGGATGATGTGTACATCTACCACGCACACACAATTTTCCTTTTGTCTTTGTTTTGTGTAGGTACCCACATACACTCGTCAACTTCTCAATCACATGAGTTGATTTAAACGAGCTCTTGAGAGCAACGATGACTTGGGATCCCGTGGACTTTCATTCCCACCATTCCTTTTGCGCAAGGACTACGCGCATCTCTTTTACTTGTCTCTCACACGGCTATGGGCTATATATCACTTGTCGCTTCATGCTCATTTTACAGTGTTCACTTTGCATGCTATGCTTGCTTCTATACTTTTGCCATGCAATTGTGACCCTTGCTTGCATCTACCCATGATTCACCATTATACTACTCCTACGTGTATTTGCATGCTTGGTGGAGATCCTTGTTGCTATTGCCATGTTTATCATGTGCCCCATGCTATTGATGCTATTTTGCTCATATCTTGCCTTTATGCTTGTGCTATGACATGTGAATTATTCATGCCCACTATTTGCACACTTGACATGCTTGCCATGATTCCTTCTAGTACGTTGCATCTTCGCACTACTAGCTTGCTTGACTTGATCTCTATGATTGCTTGCTTTGTCGCATTACCCATGTTCCATTCTTACTCATTTTCTTGGGTTGATGACATATATGTTCATGCCTCTCACATGATATATCTTGTTTATTGTCGCTTGCCTACAATAGTTGCCTCTATGCTTCATGATCTTGGAGACTTGGACACTTCACTTGTGATGCATGCTTGTTTACTTGAGCCTATTGTATTTGGTTGTTCTTGCATCATATGCCTCTATACTATGAAATGCTCTGTTGTACTTTATTATGATGAGCATGACTCATACACTTGTTGGGTATCTTACCACACGAATGATAGGTTTTGCACTTCCGCTAACCTCATTTGTTTTTTCGAGTGTTTGTCATGTTTTTTCATTTTGAAGGAGTCACAAGGCGGTAACATCACGAGACAACTTGCTTATGTGAAGGCATACAAGATGCGCAACTCCATCATCCTTGAGAACCTCCTAAAGGTGACCTGCTTCCCTTTGAGCCATCCTCAAATACACATATTGGACGAGTCATTCTTTCATTGTTGTTTCCTTCTTCTTGTCTACATGATACATATATTGGATGGAGGACCGACATTGGAGATGGACCCTATGGACCTTCAAGTTGAGGAGAGCCACGACATCGAGCTATGGTACAACACCACCCATGACAAATTTGCACCCGATGCATGGATTGACACACATTATGATTGTCTTGTTGCACCTATTCCCATGTCATCCATGATATATGAGCTTGTGAATTTTCTTAGCAAATTTGTTGTGATCTTTCTTGATGGCATATTCATACATCGTGATCATATTTCCTATCATCAATTGCATGATAACATAATCATATTGAGCATCTATTATCATATTTCCTATCATCAATGGCATATTCATACATCGTGATCATATTTCCTACATATGAATATAAGGGAGAAAGATATGTTTACTTGCTGTTCAAGAAGTTCTCTCACGTCACTTTTGGCCCAAGAGAAGATAGTCCAAGTCTCTCACGTTCTGGACTCAGATTCGGACTGCACAGACATATCTGACTCAAAACGTCAATAACTTTTTCATACGGACTCCAAATTGGTTGATTCTTTTTTTGTTGGAAAATAGATTTCGTGCACTTTCCAACCCAATTGGATTCACCTTAAAATTCGTCCGGAGCATTGAGTTATAGACGAAACAATCTGATGCTTCAGCAGAATCCGAGTCAAACTACAAGTCCAAAGGTGTTACGTCACCTTCACTTGGGCCCATTGGCCTTGTACGACCTAGGGTTAGTTTTAGGCTGCCTTGGGACGTCCTCCCACCTCCTTGGCCGCCACCCCTTGCTCCTATATAAGTAGATCCGTCTAGTAGCTTTTTCCTTGGGATTTGTTTAGTTAAAGTTAGCCATTGCAACTTCGTACTTCGCTTTGTGTCCAACGACCAGACCAAGACCGCTTACGGATCCCCATCATTATCAATACTTCATATATATTCGCAAAATTCAGATTGCTTTATCATATTCTTGCTCGTTCTTCGATTGCTTGCAGGAATAGACCTTCGTGGTCAGGTTGATCGTGCTTCCGGCATCGTTAGTAACCTCAGGAGATTGGTTTAGCGATTGCTAAGGCGCAACATCGTGCACGTTTGTAGTCGGATCGTCAAAGTCGACTCCACCAAATCGATAGTTATCATCTCATCGAAAGATCGGGACACCCTCGCCTCTATCAAGTGGTATCAGTTTTCAGGTTGCTCGGTGAGAAAATTTCCAATAATCCCTAGATTAGATTTATTTTCTTACCTATTGTCCAAGAAAAAGCAACAAAAAAATTTAGATCTATTCATCCTTTGTCCAAGCCAGTCTGAGCCTTTGCAGTTTTCTTTTCATTGTTTGCATTATTGAATTATCGGTTGCATTGTCGTGTCGAGTTGCTGGTCTTAGTGTCTAGTTCGTTTAGAGTTTCAAGTTCTGTTCACATTAGTCACGTCGTCGCTGCATCGTTTCTTCCATTGACCACCATCAATCCATCAATTTCCACCACGTGCTACCCACCGTTCATTGTCATAATCATAGTTGAGATCGTTCACATCTTCACTTGATCCAATCTGCAATTTATCTAGTTTATGCGGAAAGAGGAGAGAAAAAAGTAAAAAAGTCGAGAAAAAAGAGAGAAAGAAAAGGAAAAAAGTGTGAGAAAAAGAGAGAAAAAAAAAACAAAGTTCGGATCTATCTAAACTCAATCTCGTAGCTTTGAATTGGATGAAATCTGTTTTGTGCCTTTATTCGATTAAAACAGGCATAACTTCCTCATACGAAGTCCGTTTTGGCTCCGCGAGTACTCAAATTAAAGATAGAGACGAGCCGCATCTAAATATTTTCAGAAGCTAGTTCAATATTTGGCACCTCAAAATTGTCTTCTAAATAGGTCTTTTTGCCCTCCGAAGTTCGTGAACACAGCTTATTCCAGTTTTTCAAACCAGTTTTAGAATTTTTTTGACTCCTCATATCAACCCGGAATTGAGTGATTCTTTTTGCATTGGAAAGCTTGAGTTAGTAGCATTCTTTGAAAAAAGTTATCAGAAAATTGGCTCAAACTTTTCAAGAGGAAAATTGGAGAGAGAGTTGTTGTATATCCTGTTTGGCAGTTGTTTTTCATCATTATCTTTACCGCCGTTGTGATCTTCACTTATATCTTGCTGTCCAGAGCTACTTATTATCCTTCATTGATGCTAGTTGTGCTACGCCGTGACCTCATTAATGTTCTAGGCTCGCGTCTCTAGTTTGGTCTAGCCTAGGACCAGCCTGATTGCGTCGTTGAGCGTTTATTCAATATTGCATCTCTGAATTGATTATTGCTAATCTTTTGCTACCATATATAGCCAACCCAGCTCCACATATTTCTACACCGTGTATACGTACGTTCCCCTGGCAATTGCTTTACACAATCTTCGGAGTTATTTGACACCGCTGGTTGCGTGTCACCACCCGCCGCATGGTAAGAACTTGTAAGATATTGATATTTGCTTTCTTGTGAGCACTTTACAACCACATCCTAGTAGTTCATCGGAACATTATTCTCGAATTTTGTTTCTTGTTTCTACTAATCATGACAGGTTTCGGAGATAGAAATTCTTGGACGACGAACACATCATCACCATCACGAGAGTTGGGACAACACACACAATCACATGGTCAGGTTATCTCTTTACCGTCATTTCAGGGTAGATTTAATACTGCTATTTATCTAGCTTGGGAGCTTGAAGTAGAACAAGTTTTTAGTCACCATGACTTTTACGAACTTGAGCGAGTACGAGTTGCCACTAGAGCATTTACTAGTTTTGCTTACATTTGGCGGAGTGTGCATTGTAAAAAAACATTGATAACCAACCCACAACTTGGAAAGATTTGAAAGATGTAATGAGACAACAATTTTTCCCTCCTTACTATAAATGCGTGAATTGCTTATAAGTTTGAACAATTTAAACAAGGCAACAACACTGTTCATGCTTACTACCAGGAGTTCAAATCTTATATGCATCACTGTGACATAGAAGAATCTGAGGATGATACAGTGAATAGATTTTTTGGTGGTTTGAACCATGATATCCGTGCAAGATTTCCTATATTCCTCGTTGCATTACTGGTATGTATGTTCATGCTTTTACCTTTGAGAGACAGCTACAGGAGGATGCATTGGGTGACTACAACAACTACTATTCCAATTCATGCTCACTACCATCGGTTGATTCCTCCACCGTTGCACCTACTAGAGCAGCCACACCTCCGATCGTGAGCGCGACATCATCTCAAGTGTATGATACATTGTCATTGTCCATACCTACATCAGCTACGTCTTTGCGACAAGGTAACAAAGAAGGTATTGATGATATAACTTCACATGGGAATGATGCATGCCTAATTAACTTAAATACATCATGTGTTGAGTTACTGTTGATTTGAGCACGCCACCTATTTTAGAGAATCATGTTACTATCATGAATGCATCATGTGATCAAATAACTGAAATACCAACAATTTTGAGTGCGCCCATTGAATTAACTGTTGATGCAAAAGAATCAATGTTTAATCATTTTGATATGACCTCTAATCTTTGTGATGATTCTGTGTCGAATGACTTATTGCATGTTTGCTTATATAAGCATGTTGTAGCATGTAAATTTGATGCAAGTAAGGTTTATTCACCAATGTTGGGATGGTTTAATGATGAACATTGCCAATCTTTTGAAATGAATAAAAGCTTCACTTATATGTGCAAACTGAGTTGCAATATTTTCATGCATTCTACTTCTTGTGATAATGTTTTGGCTTTAGATTTTATGAACTATTCAAGTTACTCATCTATTCATGTGTCATATGTGCAAAAATCAAGGGAAGTACAAATGGATGACATATACATATACAACATGTACACCTTGTCTTTTTTGTTAGCCACATTTCAGATTAAGCAACGCCGAGGACGGCTTTGTTTTCAAGAAGGGGAGGATGATGAGGACATGACTACCTTGGATACAACCGAAAATATTGCATACATGTATATTTGTGAGGTGATTTCTAATGCAAACTATGCAATAATTTATTTATGTCATCCAGGACAAAAATACTTCACAAACTTTTGTGCCATGTCTAATTGCAGGTGTATGGGACATTTGTACAATCCACATATGAATATAAGGGAGAAAGAGATGTTTACCTGCTGTTCAAAAAGTTCTCTCACGTCACTTTTGGCCCAAGAGAAGATAGTCCAAGTCTCTCACGTTCTGGACTCAGATTCGGACTGCACAGACATACCTGAATCAAAACGTCAATAACTTTCGCATACGGACTCCAAATTGGTTGATTCTTTTTTTGTTGGAAAATAGATTTCGTGCACTTTCCAACCCAATTGGATTCACCTTAAAATGCGTCCGGAGCGTTGAGTTATAGACGAAACAATCTGATGCTGCAGCAGAATCCGAGTCAAACTACAAGTCCAAAGGTGTTACGTCACCTCCACTTGGGCCCATTGGCCTTGTACGACCTAGGGTTAGTTTTAGGCTGCCTTGGGACGTCCTCCCACCTCCTTGGCCGCCACCCTTGCTCCTATATAAGTAGATCCATCTAGTAGCTTTTTCCTTGGGATTTGTTTAGTTAAAAGTTAGCCATTGCAACTTCGTGTACTTCGTTTGTGTCCAACGACCAGACCAAGACCGCTTACGGATCCCCACCATTATCAATACTTCATATATATTCGCAATATTCAGATTGCTTTATCATATTATTGCTCGTTCTTCGATTGCTTGCAGGAATAGACCTTCGTGGTCAGGCTGATCGTGCTTCCGCCATCGTTAGTAACCTCAGTAGATTGGTTTAGCGATTGCTAAGGCGCAACGTCGTGCACGTTTGTAGTCGGATCGTCAAAGTCGACTCCACCAAATCGATAGTTATCATCTCAACGAAAGGTCGGGACACCCTCGCCTCTATCAGAGGGTCCGGACGTCTGGAAGCAGTCGAACGTCCGACATTCCGGCTCGGGTCAGGTGGAATCAGATTTCCGGAGTCGGTCGGTCGTCTGGTTGTCAGTCATCCGGAGGGTTCGTACTTCCGATAATTTCCCTTCAGTTGGGTGACACCGGATGTCCGGAGAGGCTCGGTCGTCCGGTCGCTGGGGGTCGTCGAACATCCGGTCCGTGTCGGTCGTCTGGCCGCTGTAGCGATCGCAGGCTGGGACTTGGCTGGCGGGTTGGTGCTCCAAGTGTCGGACGTCCAGTGAGGTCCGGTCGTCCGGTGGCTGTAAAATTCCTGGCAGCGCATTCTCTTGGTCCTCGTACTTGGTGTCCTCGCTGTCTTGGCCGTCAGGTGTAGTTGCTCCGTGGCTATCCTCTAGGTACCTGATTGTCGTGGGAAACCACGGCCACCTATGGGACCAGGAGTCCCTTTCTGGTTCGGCGGGGGGATGACACATTGCACAAAGAGCGGAGGAGCGTGCATCAGCACAACCGAGATCACACGGGAAGTCTTTACCCAGGTTCGGGCCACTGTGAGGCATAAAACCCTACTCCTGCTTTGGTGGATTGATGGTGGAAAAATGGTGGTGAGCGCAACACGCTCGCCCGGTAGGGATGCCTCGGGGCGAAAATGGCTACACACGTATCAGTGTGCGAGGGGATAGATTAGCCAACCCTTTCTATGGTTACCTTGGGCCTCCTTCTATAGATCAAGGGGTCACCATAGTGGCAAATAAGTCATTATGCACTGGTTAGATAGAAAACAGCACTATCATACCTAACTCTGTAGGCTGACAGACCGCATTAAATGGATCGCTCGACGTCACATCACAGCTCGCTCGGCAGGCCCTACCGGGCCGTTTTGCCAGCTTCGCCCCTGCTTGCTTGACACGTCGCAGGACGGGTGTCGCTTGGAGGTATTTTTTGTAGGGCGTGGCTTCCATGTGGTGAATAGTAGCCACTTAGTCACTTTGGAGCTTGATACCGCGCTGATCGACGACGTGCGTCATGATGGAGGTGGTGCGGTGGGGTGGCTCTGCCTCCATAAGCCCCGGCAGGCCTGCCGGGATGATCCGAAGGCTTGCTTCCGGGGGTAACCCCATCCTTTCCCGGCTCACCTGCCCGGCAAGGGTGGTTTCTCTCCCTTTGCAATATCTTGCTTCTCTGGCTAGTCTTGGTCCTCTTGTGCTGCACACCGGTCCTTTGAAGGGCTGATCCCTTGTGCTCCAATCTAACCTTGGTGCTGCGATCTTGTTCTCGTGCGTGTGCACAGTCTGGGCAACAGACCCAGGGGTTTGTTGTACCGACAGAAGCCCCCGGGCCTGGCCCGAACGTGCTGTCGGGCATCATCGGGGTGGGCCCTAACAAGTGCACAGGCAGGGGCTTGGAAGTGTCTGGCCCCTTGGGATCTTCTTTGCTTCTTCATTAACTTGAGTCTGGGTCAATTTCCGATTTTCCCGCGCGTTGCATAAAGACAATCGTGGTGGGGCCACTCTTGTAATGGCCCGTGAATGACTTTAACGCATGGGGGAGTAACTGCCAATTCACTCTTCCCACCACGCCCTTATCCTCAGCCACGTATGCTGCATCCATTGCACGGGGTAGGTAACGGAGGCGCGCGGTGCGGGAGAGCATCAAGGCAGGGCCCCCGTCTTCTTGAATTGGTGGACGGGGGCGGTGGTTACCCGTTGAGGGACCAGCTCTCATCCCCGACCCACCTATAAAAGGAGGGGCGGGGGAGGAGCGGAGGTATTCATCCTCGCATCCCTTCTCCTCCGTCTTCTGCCTTCTGCTGGTTATGTTGAGGATTAGGGCCCGGGGCCAGGCCCCAGGCAGTAGCTTGAGGTTGACGATGTTGAATGCTCGTGCTGGTGCTTGGGGAGTGAGTCTGGTCCAAGCCAGGAGAAGACGCGGCGGACGAGTCTCCATGGTGTGGGAGATATCAAGCTCCCCCATCGTGGGGAAATGCTTGTCTCTTTTGCCATGGTCGGTCGTCCACTAGGTAATGCGGCATCTTGCCTTGAGCTGCTGCCGTTTGTTAGCCTGGCGACCAGGTTCTTGGCGCCCCGACGTCTGCTCGTGATGCAGGGCTGTGGTAGTTGGTAATCCCAGCACCGCCACTTCCGGTGGACCTGGGGCTGATGTTGAGGGGAGGTGTGTATTCCTGCCTGCCAAGGTGGGGAGCGGTGCGCCCCAAGCCCCCTCAGTCTTGGCCCTTAGCTGCTTCTCTAGGGAAGGAGTCGGGCTGGGGGCTGGCATTTCTCCGGAGAGGTGGTGAGGGAGAGAAAACGAGGGAAGACGAAGAAGGCGGCTGGCAGGGCGTCAGGTTGGAGTACAATGGCATTGGTGCCTTCGCCTCCTACTGGCGACCTGCCGCCTCATCTTTCCGCTCTTCCCTCCCTCCCGACACCATCATCAACAGTCTCTTTGGGTGATAGACGGGGAGGGATGTTTCCTTGGTGCCTTCGCCTCCCCTTCAGCAGTCTTCCAGTTGAGCTTTGGTGGATGACTCCACCGGTGCTCAAGCCGGGGGTTCTTGCTGGTCCTGGAGGTCGTGACCAGGGGACTACCGCGGTGCTCCTTCCGTTCTCCTCCTTCGCAGCTTCGCCACTCCCGATCTTGTCAGGCTGTGCCTGGCAGGTCCTGATGGGATTGGGGTGACGTTTGACAATGCACACCTTTCGCTCCCTTCTCTTCCCACCACAATACTTGCGATAAGAGGGACAGGGAGAGGAGTTTACGAGGCACTTATCTTTTTTCAATCTTAAATCTGTAGGCACTTGCCAAAATTTAGTTCAAATAATGTAATCTCTTGAATCCATGTCTGTGTCCTGTAAGGTTTATACTTGTTTGATCAACATATTAATGAAAAATATGAAGTATATGTCGATGCAGAGATGGAATGCCTCTATATATTTCAAATAAATGAGTTTCCCCCGGCAGGCTATCCTGACGGTACCCTCTATTTTGTTGTCGGGGGATTAAGCCTACCGGGCACAAATTGTGATGAGGGACCAGACCCCCGCCAATCTTTTTTTATCAAAGGCCACTGCGACCATCCCGACCGAAGCAACGTTCCAATCGAGGGATGGGAGCACCTAAGTTTCAAAATGTGGCGAGGTTCTCTTACGCACAAGTTTTTGCTTACAGAACACGTATGGACAAGAGATAGAACTTAACTGTTTGGCTTGCCGGAGATCGCAGTGTTGGTTCATTTTTCCAGCTTCCCTTAGAGGCCAAGTTCTCGATAGGAACCTGCAGTTTTATGCAGATGGAAATCATGCCAGATGCGATCTTATCTACAGGAACATGCGATGCTCATGAAATGCTTATGCATGCATGCAACTTGTCGGGGCCCCCAAGCGCTTCATTTATTTCTTTGTTGCTCAGGGTCTGCGCCTGGCTTTGTACAAGGGGTTACATGCAACCGAGGCAAGGCATGTACAAAAGGGTAGCTGCCGTGCAGGGCCCGACAGCCACGCCTTACGGGTAGAACTTGCGGAGATGCTCAATATTCCATGATTTTTGCAATTGAATGCCATCTCCGGTCTGCAGATGGATTGCGCCAGGTCAGGTGACTTGAACTACTTGGTAAGGGCCTTCCCACTTTGGCGTCAACTTGTTTGTACCCTTGGCAGACTGAACGCGTCTAAGGACAAGGTCGCCTTCCTCAAAACACCAGGCACGAACCCTGCAGCTGTGATAGCGACGCATGGCTCGCTCATAGCGTGCAGCACGCGTAGCAGCCCGGAGACGGTTCTCCTCAAGAAGCACAACGTCGTCACGCCGGTGCTAATCCTACGCTACTTCATCGTAGGCAAGTACTCGAGGTGACCCGTAAATGATTTCCGTCGGGATAACTACTTCTGCCCCATAAACTAGGGAGAAGGGAGTCTGCCCGGTAGCTCGATTTGGTGTCGTTTCGAGGGACTAGAGAACTACCGGCAGCTCATCAATCCATCGCCTGCCGCACTTTTGCAGCGTATCAAATGTTCTTGTCTTGAGTCCTCACAACACTTCAGCGTTCGCTCTCTCAGCTTGTCCATTGCTTCTGGGATGTGCCATAGATGCAAATGAGATCTTGCTTCCGAGGGCATGAACGTATTGCACGAAGGCGCGGCTCGTGAACTGGGTGCCGTTGTCGGTGATGATCCGGGTAGGGACTCTGAAGCGGCACACCAATCCTTTCAAGAATTTGATAGCTGACTGAGCAGTCACCTTTCTCATGACATCTACTTCCGTCCACTTTGTAAACTTGTCAATGGCAACGAACAAGAATTCAAAGTCCCCGACAACTCGAGGGAAAGGGCCGAGGATATCGAGCCCCTAGACCGAAAACGGCCATGACAAAGGGATTGTCTAAAGAGCTTGTGCAGGCAGATGGATGTTCTTGGAATGGAACTGGCAGGCTTCACACTTAGCTCGACCGCATCTTGGAGGGCTGTGGGCCAATAGAATCCTTGCCAGAATGCTTTCCCAACTAATGCCCTTGATCCAATGTGAGATCCGCACATGCCTTTGTGTATTTCCGCCAGCAGTTCCTTTCCTTATTCCCGGTAGACGCACTTCAATTTCACACCATTGGGCCTTCTTCTGTATAGAGTGTCATCGACAAACTGATACGTACTGGCCCTCCAGGCTAGTCTTTCAACTTCCTCTTGGTCATCGGGAAGTTCTCCAGTTTGGAGGAAATGGACTATGTGCCTTGCCCAAGTTGGAGCCTGGGGCTCGGCAACAAGGACTAGCAGCACCTCCTCATCCGCGGGAGCGCGTTCCTCAACCGCGGGGACTAGTGGCCCGGCAGGAGAGCGCAGCCCGGCAAGCGATGGGAGTTGTTTCCAGCAGGGTCCCTACCAGGAGCCCCGGGAGGCTCTACCAGGAGAGGCTTACCGAAGTCCAACTTCCTCCTCTTTTGGGCCATTGTTTCCGGGGATACGGAGGGCTGAGTAAGATGGAGAAAAAAAGTTCCTGGTTCCATAGGAAGTTTTTGCGCAGCACATTTTGATAAATGATCAGCTATTCTGTTTTCCGCACAGGGTACGTGCTCTGTTTGCAATCCGTCAAAGCGCTCCTCCAATCTTCTCACTTCCTCAACGTATGCCTCCATCAATGGACTTTGGTAATCCTTGTTGACTTGTCTCACCACAAGTTGTGAATCTCCTCGAATGATCACCTTCTTGATTCCCAATTCGGTGGCAACCACAGGCCCAAAGAAGGAGCCCTTCATACTCTGCTATATTCTTGGTTGCCTCCTCCCGGGGAAAATGCATCTGGACGACGTACTTCAAGTGCTCCCCTATGGGAGTAACGAGAAGCACGCCAGCCCCTGCACCTTGCAGGGAGAATGCGCCATTGAAATACATGATCCATTCTTGGGGCGCTTCCTTGCCGGGGGTAACTGTTTCCAGCACTTCCTCATCAGGGGCGGGCGTCCATTCTGCAATAAACTCTGCCAATGCCCTGCTCTGAATTGTTTGATGTGCTCCCAAATTTCAGGCCAAAGCTAGATAACTCTAAAGCCCACTCCACTATTCTGTCGGTAGCCTCAGGGTCCCGGAGTATCCTTTGCAACGGAAAGCGGGTGAGAACCGTGATCTCGTGGGCTTGGAAGTAGTGGCGTAGTTTCCTTGAGGCCATGATGAGGCCAAAAATCAACTTTTGCATACCAGAGTACCTCGATCTAGACCCCTGTAACAGGGAACTAACGAAGTACACTAGGCGCTGCACCACTTTCTTCCTTGCCGCGTCCTTGGGGTTGCCCCTGCTGCCGTGCTCTTCTCTGTCCTAATCCTCATCGGTCCTACCAGGCTTTGCTCACCCTCTGTTTCCTCTACTTCCTGTTGTGCCACTAGGGCTGTACTAGCCACTTGATTAGTTGCGGCTAAGTACAGCAGCAACGACTCATGTGGTTTAGGGGCAACCAAAGTGGGCACAAAGGACAAGTAGGTCTTCAAATCTCGTAAAGTTGTGTCTGCTTCCGGGGTCCACTTCATGGGCCCTGCCTTCTTCAAAATTTTGAAGAACGGCAGGGCGTGCTTGGCAGACTTTGAGATGAATCTACTAAGTGCGGCAACACGCCCTGTCAGACGCCTCACCCAGCCAGCCAGGCCACGGCCCAGCCGGCCCGACGCCGCACCCCCCGACCACCAGCGGGGAGTCCAGCTCCCGCCCGACACCGCCGACGCCGCCGTCTCCGCCCCGGCCTCCTCCTTTGCCCCTCGCCCACGCCACCACCTCCCTCCGTCTTTATATAGCGCGCCCGGGGCCCCTGGATCCCGTTTTCGCCGCCGCCGCCACTCCTCGACTTCGCCTGCTGCCGCCCTGCGAGATCTGCGACACCTGCGCCTCGTCGCGCCGCCTTTGCTCCTTTGCCTGCTGCCGCCCTTTCGCCCAGACTCGCCCGCCGCGCCAGCAAGGCCCGCCGCCGCTCCCCTCGCCGTGTCGCCCGAGCACGCTTCGCCGCCGCCTCATGCAAAACACGCCGCCGCCGCCGCCCCGAACCGGTAATAGACCGCCCCGGTTCACCGGTTTGGTTTTCGTTTTTTTAAAAGACCCTAGATCGGTTTTCTACAAAAAAAACCTAGATCTATTTTTTAAAGTTTAGTTATACAGTGAACGTCCGCTGTTTATCCCTTCGCAGCGAACGAATTCGTTCGTTAGCGTTCTGTAACGAACGTTCGTTATTTAGTCTGTTTCTTTTTCTGTTTTAATTTCGGCCAGGGACCTAGATGTAATTATCTTTCTTATAGATTAGCCCCTCTATTTCAAACCCTCACATCTTTTGGCCCGTTTATCCAAATCTAACGAAACCAACGCCCACGTCTTCGTTATGATCCCCTCTATCCAGTAATCCAACTTAAACATATTTTTGAAAGTTTTAAAATTTGAATTCAAACAGTTATGTATTTGAACTTCGTTTGATCATAACTTGAGTTCCGTAACTCCGTTTGAGTTGATTCTTTTTGCTTATCGAAGCTCTTGACCTAAACTTTCTGATAAGGCCAAATTCACTTAATTTTGGTACTGTTAGAAATTGTTTTATGTTGCAAGAGTTATTTGCTTGGTTTTGAAGTTTTCTGAATTGTTTTCTTCGTTCGTTCCGACCTTTTGAGTGATTGCTTATGTATGGTTATTATTGCTTGCTTACGATAGATTGACCAGAGTGAGACGAGTAGATCTATCAAGAGTTATGAGTGCGAATCATCTTCATCAACATTGCAGGCAAGTTCACACTTTGATCATATCCCTTTCATACCCAGTTTTTATGCATTAGTTTCACCCTCAAACATTGCATGAGTAGGATTGATAACATGTGGGTATTGGGAAGTAGTTGATGAGGTAGGAACCTATTGCCCTGCATTCAAACCTTGGGAGTTACTTCTACGTTATGCTTATATTGCCATGCTATGCTCGTGAGACGTGGATTGGGTTTGAGTGTATTCATGATGAGATGTGAGTATTCTTAATTAATGGTTAACTTAAGGTGGCAACTTTAATACACATCTGGGTGGATTGAGGCACTGGGATTCCAAAGATGATTGCTGTATTTTGGAAATCCGAGTGCAGTGTGATTCTCCTATGGATGACCACCCAGTGCTCAAAGTGATCATAAGATTATTCATGCTAGAAACTTCCGTGTGCAGCCACAAGCTATTATGGGCTCTAGCATAGTTGATTAAGTCGTGTGAACTCTTACAGTGGTAGACTAGCAGATGTAGGGGAAAGTAGGTGTACCGGTCTACCCATCGTAAGGTGCTAACGCTTCTGAAAGACTGTGTCTCGGTCATCCGTTTCTCAAACATCATGTAGTGCGAGAAATCCAACGGAGGAGATCGAGTCTTGTGGGGAAAAGTGCACAAACCTCTGCAGAGTGTACAAACAATCATGATTAGCCGTGTCCCCGGTTATGGACATCTTGAGTATCTGGTTCTTGGATTATCATGTTGATCTCGTCACTCTATATAATAAATTTGTTGGGTTGTTAATGATTACTTTTAATTGGGATTGAGAGGTTTACCTTCTCAATATTTTTTCAACTAACTATGTAGTTAAATAAAGTATATTCCTTTGCAGTAGGGAAAAATTGGCTTTTCGCAAAAACATTATAACCATAGAGCTTTTCCACCAGCCATATATGCATGTAGTGATAGCCATTATTCATCATTGCTCTACAGTGTGAATTTGCCAGTACATTCAATGTACTGACCCTTTGTGGCTGCAATGTCTCATGTTGCAGGACTTCTTACGACGAGTAAGTGATACGTTAGGGTTATGATTTCTACACTCAACTTTGCCGTTGATGTTGATGGGAATCCACAACCTTGTTGTACTTCCGCTATTTGGATTGAGGTAATAGTATTTACGTTATTTTATACATGTGATTTACCTCTGTTATAAATCCTCGAGTACTGTGTGTGTCAGCATACCGATCCAGTGATGACACTTAAGCACAGAGTCTTGACCGTCTGAGGTCGGGTCGCTACACCCAGCTATCCTTCTTCTTTCCTCTGTTTTCCTTGGCGGAGACTGTTGCTGCCGCGGCCCCTTCCGCGTCTACGTCCCCATACATCTTATCCACACAAATGATTGCGTCTTTCTCATCTGATGGAATGGAAATGACTCTTACCGGTCGTGGCATCTTCAAAGTGTTTTAGGCATAGTGGGATGCTGCCATGAATTTTGCCAGAGCTGGGCGTCCAAGAATCCCATTATACTGTAGGGGGAGGTCAACCACATCAAACGCAACCTTCTCAGTCCGATAGTTCAATTCTCCCCCAAATGTCACCGACAACGGGATCTTTCCCTTAGGACGACTCCTGCCGGGATTGATTCCTTGAAACGTGCTTGTGACCTTTAGTTCTTCCTCTGCTATCTAAAGTTTGCTGATAACTTTTGGGGAAATCAGATTCAACCTGCCCCCGCCGTCAACCAACATCTTTGTGAGTTGGAGGTTGCGAATCTTTGGAGAGACCAACAATGACAAACACCCTACCGCGATGGTGCAGTCAGGATGGTCCTCTTTGTCAAAGATGATGGGCGTGCGTGACCATTTGAGCGGCTTCTGAGACTCTGTCGCTGGCTCCACGACATTGACCTCACGCGCCCACCGTTTAAGTTGGCGGTGAGAAGAGTGCAAAGATGCACCCCCGTCAATTCACAGTGCGTTAGTGGTCTTCTGGAATTCCTGCTCGCTGGTTTCCTCTTCATCACTCCCATCATTGTAAACTTCCTTCTCTCGGCCCCTGGCGAGTTTTCCTTGGTTCCAAAAAGCCTTGCCCGGGCGATTTGCTTCACCGCCTCGGCCCTTCCTACCAGTGCCATTCTGACCTTTTTCCTTATCACGCTTCTCATATTCAGCCCTCTGCCTCTTGACGAGCTGCTCAACCTGATGACACTCTTGGAGATCGTGGCCTTTGGTCCAATGGATCTTGCAGTATGGCCCATCGCCTTTCCCAGCGCTCTCGGCAGTCGCAGCCTCCCGACAATCAGCGCACGTGGCAGCTTCCTTGCCGGAGGGTTCGGCCTTAGCCTTCTTGTCGGTACTAAGCGTGCCCGATCCTTCGACGATCATCACTGCCTTATCCTTGCGCCTCTTGTCGCGCTTCTTGTTCTTCTTCTTTTGACTGGTGGATTCATCGTCATCCTCTGAGTCGATGTCGATGCAATCTTCCTCTCCCAGGGAGTTTCCTTCTCTCCTCCATCCGTGCGCATTTGTCCACCAAGGTGTAAAGCTCCTTCACAGTCTTCGGTAACCACACATTCATCTTGGAATGTATCCTGCGGTTGCGCACATTGGATTGGAAGGCAGCTATCACAGCCTCCAGGTGGATATTTGGGATATTTCTGTGGACTGCTAAATCTCTGTAAATACTTGTGGAGAGTCTCTCCTTCCTTCTGTTGGAGAAGCTGCAAGTCGCTGGGCCGTCCTGGTTCTTGATGGCCGCCCATGAAGGCGCCAATGAACTCACGGCACATGTCAGCCCATGACGAAATGGAGTTCTCCGGCAGGTGCATCCGCCAAGACCTCACATTGGACTTGAGCGCCAAAGGGAAGTAGTTGGTAAACACCTTCTCATCTCTTCCTCTGGTAGCTTGAACAGTGATGTTGTAGATGCTCAAGAACTCTGCCGGGTTCAGCCTCCCATCATACTTCTTGGGTATCTCTGGCTTGAATGTGCAAGCGGATGGCTAATGGACTTGCCGCAGCTCACGAGTAAAGGCAGGGCACCCAACCTCGAAAGGCAGACACCCACCATCTTCGAGCGCAGGCTCGTCAACGTCGGGACCATCGCACCCAGTGGTCCGATGATGGGCATCGCGGCTTCGCTCGATGACGACGCGCACGCCTCCCCTCCGCCTATCCTCCGGGGCTCGCCGTTGACCTAGACGTGCTCGAGGGTCAGAAGAGGCCATCAAGACGTTGTCGGGTTCTTCATGCCACAGCCCCGCGCTGGTTGCCGTGTTGGGGACTGCAAGTGGGGATGGCCCCTTTCGTACGGCCAGCAGCGCGGGCCGTTGTCGTTGCTTGGGGATGCCGCGTTGGGCCAGCTCACTGTGAGCCCCCAGCCTCGGTGAAGCCAATTAGACTCTGAATGGTGGCTCTCCATTCATGATCTGATCGGCCGCCGGCGGGAATCTCAATAGCAGCTGGGCCTGCGCCATGGCCTCCGTAGCGGTGCTTGGCATTGGTGATGATGATTTAGATCGTACCATCGCCCAACTTCTGATGGTGCCGCTGGCGACTCGTCGCACCCTCGCTGTTGCGAGCCAGCCACTTGGATGGCATGGTGACGCGGTGAAGGCGCTTGAGGGACAGTGGCTCCACTGGGCACAGTGGCTGGGTCAACCCGTTCTGGGGGAGGCGCGCGCCCTGCGGTCGCGCCCGTGGTGGGGGCGGCCAGAGGGTGGCGATTCGCCCTAGACCGGGTGCCACCACTGTGGCTGTGCCCTTCGGCGAGGGGAAGAGGTACACACGGAACAACCCCTTCGTTTGTACCTCGTGGTGCATGAGCACTCTGATGTTGCTGATGTTGCTATCCTCCGGTGGCTCCCGCTCCTGCTTCGGCCGCAGGGGAGGTGGTGACAACGCCGCCTGCGATGACCACGTCCCCCATAGTGCCCATATCCTCGTGCGCGTCCGCATTCCCGGCGGCGTCGGTGGCCGCGGGTGGCGGAGCCTTCGAGGTGGACGGGTGAGCTGCAGCACCGGGTTTCTTCTTGGGCGCCATAGTCGATGGGAGCCGTTGATGATGAAAATGGTGATGAAGAAGACACGCTGCTCACGCTTTGAGGTTCGCGTAAGTGATGCCCCTACCTGGCGTGCCAAAGTTGTCGTGGGAAACCATGACCATTGATAGAGGCAAAGGTGTCCCGTCTTTCGATGAGATGTTGGTTTTCGCTTTGGAGGAAGTCGACTTTGACGATCCGACTACGAACGTGCGAGGACGTCGCGCCTTAGCAATCGCTAAACCAACTCCGAGAGGTTATTGACCACGCCGAGCACGATCAACGACCACGAGGGTCTGCATTTCCTGCGAGCAAACGAAGAACAAGCAAGAAACTGAGATTGCAATCTGGATATTGCGAATATAAGATGAAAGCTTTATTGATCAAGGTGGGGTTACGTGGACGCCTTTGTGCGGTCGTTGAACACAAGCGAAGTGCACCAAGTTGCAGCTATGGCAAACTTTTAATCTAAACAAAACCCAAAGTCTAAACGACGCCCTAAGGGCTGTATATATGGAGGAAGAGGAGGAATTTCGTGGCCCTTGAGGGAGGGGTCCAAAACCATCCCTAACTCTTGTTTCCCCACACATCTGGACTCTAAAAACAGCCTATACTTAAGTATTTCGAAATTACATGGGCCTGGCCCAATAATAAGGTGACGCAGCACCCAGAATAGCCTATGGACGAATATTATGAAGTGGCATCTTGTATATTTCGTCCAAGGCTTCGTGCACCCATTATGGTGGCTTCAAAGTCCTGAAATCATCACTTGTAACTCCGTTCTTGTTCCCCTTGCATGGCATTATCTCCATGCTTGTTCTTGCTCCAATGTCCATCCTTCTCCAAGCTAGGGCCTTCATTTGTAAGCAAAACAAATGTATCCAATTTAAAAGCATCATATTCTCATGAACATTAGAATCATTACCAAGAAGCGAAAGTACACGATAATTTAATTGGCGTCATGCGAGCTCTAGTAATTGGTCCGGTATATGTAGCAAGAGGGGCTGTGGGTGTAACAATGGTATTGATGTCCTCATCATCCTCCCCTTCTTGAAATGAAGTCGTCCTCGACGGAAGCTCATATTCCTCACCCAAATAAGGCTTCAAATCTGCAATGTTAAAAGTGGGACTAACCCCAAAATCTGCGGGTAGCTCAAGTTTATATGCATTATCATTTATTTTCTCTAACACCTTAAATGGACCATCGACGTGGCATTAGCTTTGATTTGCGCAAACTAGGAAACCTATCCTTACGCAAATGTAACCAAACAAGATCTCCGGTGCAAAGACAACATGTTTTCTACCCTTATCTCCAAAGACGTTTATATTTAGCATTCATACGCTCAATGTTTTCCTTAGTTATCTCATGCATTTTTAAAATCAATTCAGCACGTTCTTTAGCATCAAAATTAACCTTCTCCGAAGATGGAAGAGGCAACAAATCAATAGGTGCACGAGGTAGGAAGCCATACACAATTTCAAAAGGGCACATCTTAGTAGTAGAATGCAATGAGCGATTATAAGCAAATTCAATATGAGGCAAGCATTCTTCCCACATTTTCTTATTATTCTTCAAAACAGCCCTAAGCATAGTAGACAATGTTCTATCGACTACTTCAGTTTGTCCATCAGTTTGGGGTTGATAAGTAGTACTAAAAGCAGTTTAGTCCCCAACTTAGCCCATAAACATCTCCAAAAGTGGCTAAGAAATTTAGTATCACGATCTGAAACAATAGTATTTGGCACACCATGCAAGCGAATAATTTCACGAAAGAACAAATCAGCAACATTAACAGCATCATCGCTTTTATGACATGGTATAAAGTGTGCCATTTTAGAATCTATCCACGACAACAAATATGCTATCCCTCCCTTCTTTGTTCGAGGTAAACCTAAAACAAAGTCCATAGATATATCCTCCCAAGGAACACTAGGCAGCAAAGGCATATATAAACCATGAGGATTGAGTCGTGACTTAGCTTTTTGACATGTAGTGCAGCGAGCAACAAAGCGCTCAACATCCCGTCCTCATCTTTGGCCAAAAGAAATGTGTAGCAAGTATATCCTCCGTCTTCTTCACGCCAAAGTGTCCCATTAATCCTCCTCCATGCGCCTCCTGCAACAACAAAAGACGAACAGAGCTAGCAGGAATGCATAGCTTGTTAGCACGGAACACAAAACCATCATTAATAACGAACTTGTTCCATGTTCTTCCTTCTTTACAATTCTGCATTACATCTTTAAAATCAGCATCATGCACATATTGATCTTTGATGGTCTCCAAACCAAATATTTTGAAGTCAAGTTGTGAAAGCATAGTATATCGACGAGACAAAGCATCGGCAATAACATTTTCTTTACCCTTCTTGTGTTTAATGACATAAGGGAAAGTCTCAATGAATTCAACCCATTTAGCATGTCTACGATTCAGTTTAGCTTGACTTTTAATATGTTTCAAAGATTCATGATCAGAATGTATAACAAATTCTTTGGGCCATAAATAATGTTGCCATGTCTCTAAAGTCCGAACAAGAGCATATAATTCTTTGTCATAAGTAGAATAGTTCAGACTAGGCCCACTCAATTTTTCAGAAAAGTATGCAACAGGTTTGCCATCTTGTAATAACACACCTCCTAATCCAATTCCACTAGCATCACATTCAAGCTCAAAAGTCTTATTAAAGTCAGGAAGTTGGAGTAAAGGAGCATGTGTCAACTTATCTTTCAATACCGTGAAGGCTTCTTCTGTGCGGTACCCCAAACAAAAGGCACATCCTTCTTTGTAAGCTCATTGAGAGGTGCAGCAATGGTGCTAAAGTCTCTCGAAGCGCCTATAGAAACCAGCGAGTCCAAGAAAACTCCTCACTTGTGTGACCGTTTTGGGCTGCGGCCAACTCTCAATAGCTTCAATCTTGGCTTTATCAACTTCAATTCCTGTGGAGTAACAACATAGCCAAGAAAAGATACTCGGTCGGTGCAAAAGGTGCACTTCCCAAGGTTACCAAACAAGCGTGCATCACGTAGAGCATTAAAAACAGCACGTAAATGTTCCAAATGTTCTTCCAAAGATTTGCTATAAATCAGTATATCATCAAAGTAAACTACCACAAATCATCCAATGAAAGCACGTAAAACTTCGTTCATTAATCTCATGAAAGTACTAGGTGCATTAGTTAACCCAAAAGGCATGACTAACCACTCATATAATCCAAACTTAGTTTTAAATGCTGTTTTCCATTCATCTCCCAATTTCATACGAATTTGATGGTATCCACTACATAAATCAACTTTGGAGAATATTGTAGAGCCACTCAATTCATCAAGCATATCATCTAGCCTAGGAATAGGATGGCGATAACGAATAGTAATATTATTAATGCCTCTACAATCAACACACATACGTGACGTACCATCCTTTTTAGGCACTAGTATAATAGGAACAGCACAAGGACTAAGAGATTCGCGTATATAACCTTTGTCGAGCAGCTCCTGTACTTGACGCATAATCTCCTTCGTCTCCTCTGGATTGGTACAGTATGGTGCGCGGTTGGGTAGCGATGCACCGGGAATTAAGTCAATTTGATGCTCAATCCCTCGAATAGGTGGTAATCCCGGTGGCACGTCTTGTGGGAAGACGTCGTGAACTCTGCAAAATGTTAGTGACAGCGGGGGCAAAGAGGAAGGCACGTCCTCGAATGAAAATAATGCCTCTTTGCACACAAAAGCATAGCAAACAGATTTGCTAGAATCTAGCTCATCAATATCAGATTTGGTGGCAAATAAACATGCACTTTTCGGTTTAATTTCGAAGCAACATTAGATGGTTTATTATTAGGCTTCATTTGTTGCTCAAATTCTTTTGCCACAATCTGATTTTCACTCTTATTTTTCTCCTGTTTTGCTTTATTAGCTCTATTAATATCATCTTTCAAAATGGAATCAGAGTCATAGGAAGCAAAGTAATATTTTTATCCTTGTGAACAAGAGTATACTGATTGTTTCTACCATGGTGTACAGAATTTTTATCAAATTGCCATGGTCTACCAAGTAATAAGGAACGTGCTTGCATAGGTACCACATCACAATCAACATAATCAGCATATGTAGAGATACTAAAATACACACGAACAGTACGTGTTACCTTAACCTTGCCGCTGTTGTTGAACCATTGGATGTAGTAAGGATGTGGATGTGGTCTTGTGGTGAGAGAAAGCTTCTCCACCATATCCATGCTAGCCAAGTTGTTGCAGCTCCCTCCATCTATGATGGCCTTGAATAGAACGTTCCTTCACAACTCCTTTGTATGGAACAAGTTATGTCTCTGATTTTGCTCAGCTTGTGTAACCTGCACACTCAAAACACGTTGAGCAACTAAACATTCATACTGTCGGCATCTTCAGCAGCCATGTATTGCGTGTCATGATCGAGAATCATCTCCACCGTGTTCTTCATGTGTAATAAGAGCCAAAGTCTCTTCATCATAGTCACTAGCGGACTCATACCCACCATCCTCGTAGCAATCATCACACGCTGAGATTGGCATTCTCTCAAGAAAATGTCCTCTTCCCTTACAACGACGACAAATAATATCACTTGTGTGCCTGTTGGCGCCATGGAAGAAGAAGAGCTCGTGTAGGCCCAGCAGGTGTGCTCTTGGCGAGATAGTGGTGGTTGTGCACGCTTTCTTGTATCACGGTTGGAGGTGGCAGCCGACGGAGGTGCGGTGTAGTAGAACGTGTGGAAGTAGATGATGCACGTGGTGTCCATGATGAAGGTCGACCTGCGAGAAAAAGTTAGTTCGGCGCCAACGCACATCGATCCTGCACTTCACGTTCAGCTTTACAAGCAAGATGGAATAATCGGTGATATTATTATAATCCTTGTAGTCTAGAATGGTCTGAATCTCTCTATTTAATCCACCTGTAAAAGCGTGCAAGCATAGCTTCATTCTCCTCAACAATACCACATCTAATCAAGCCAGTTTGTAATTCACGATAATATTCTTCTACCGAATTTTTCCTTGTCTTAAGCGCTGCAATTTTTGAAGTAATTCACGTTGATAATATGGTGGAACCCAACGAGTACGCATAGCAGTTTTCAAAGCAGCCCAAGTAACTGGAACAGGATATAATCTACAATGTTCAGACCACCAAACACATGCAAAGCTAGTGAAAGCACAAACAGCAGCAGGAACACGTCTCTCCTCAGGATATTGTAAACATGTAAATCGTTGTTCAGTTTCTAACTCCCAAGTAAGATATATATCAGGAACATATCTACCCTCAAATGGTGGAATATTCAATTTCAGTTTAGGGAGATGGTCATGATCTCGTACTGAAGGGGGCCCGAACATTGCCATTATTTGCATGTGGGCGACACGGTGGTTGTGGTCTTTGGTGGTTGCACGTAATCTTGATGTTGATCAACCTCATCCTCGTAATCTCTCACATAATCATCCTCCCCACCGCAGCAGCAGGAGCCACGAAGTATCAACAACAACACCAGCAGCTTGGCGGTGAAGAGGGACACGGGAAGCTTCGGCGGAGGGCTGTTTAGCGATGTGCTTGTTGTTGTAGTAGAGGTGCGTTAGGTGCCGCCGGTGGTGGTGGTGGTAGGCAGCGAGCAATTCATTAAACTTGGTATCGAGCTTTGTTTGAACGCCTTCTCAATGCCATCTATCTTCTCCATGGCCTCTTCAAATCTATTTAGCACATCGTCCACACCTGCCACTCATCATTTGTTGAAACTTATCATGTAGCGCTTTGTTTGTCATGTTCTCCCGGTCGGTCTCTGGCTTGTGATCCCGCCATGGTTAGCAAAGAATAGAAACACACAAGAATATGATTCGACAGACTACTAGGAAGTGGTGGTGGTTGTGTGGTGGGCGATCCTAAATCCGTCAAGCAAATCTCAAATTCTTACCAGTTCTTACCCAAAGAAGCGGTGACCAAGCAACCGATGTAGTCAAAACTCTCAAAGCTTGGATAGAGCGATTACCGGGGAGAGTCAAGCATACGATGTAGATGTATGTGGAGCTGGGAAGGCTTATAATATGGTAGCAAAAAGGGTCAGCAATAATCAATTCAGAGATGCAAAGTTGAATAAGCGCTCAACGAGATCTTGTCTTTGGTCATAGGCTATAACGTGCTAGATACGCGAGCCTATAACACTAACAAAATCACGGCGCTGCACGTAAACAAGGGAAAAGCACACTATGGAATTTTTTTTCGCTTTTTTTTTGAGCTGCTCTTTTTTTTCTTGTTGCTTTTATTTTTATTTTTGCTTTTTTTTTTTTTGCGAAAATTCACTATAATGGCGAGTGTCTCAAAACTCTTCCAGTGTCATGACGGGATGGGCACGAAATTTTTCGACTAAATTTTTTTTTTTTCGACCGCCGGACCCAAAAGCTGAAACGGGTCAAAAAACTTTCTATAATGGCTATTTGTCTCAATACGCTTAGAAACACTTAAAAGCAGGATAGCGGAAAAATTTTTCGACAAGTGCGTTTGAAAATTTTGGGCCTAAACGGAGGGTGGTTTCCAGACTCTTTTTTTTTCGAAACCTACTCCGGCAAGGAAACACGAATCGGAAACTAGATGGATCTCGAAAACAAACCTAATATGAGAAGAACTCGGATTGGTGGTGGATATATGGTGGTGGTATATGGCAGCGGTGGTGGTAGCGGTGGTAGTATATGGATATGGATCGGTGGTGGTATATGGACACGGATTGGTGGTGGTATATGGATATGGATTCGAGGCGGTGATGGTAGGTGGCGAGGCGATGATGATGGTGCGGTGGCGGCGTGACAACTTATGACGAACTTCGAAACTCTAAAAGACTAGACGCTAAGACCAAAGCAACTAGACACGGCGATGCAACCGCAAATTCAACAAAGCAAAACCCTAAAAAGATTATGCAAAGGCTCAGATTGGTTCGGATATGATGAACTAACCCTAATTTTTTTTGTGGCTTTTTCGTGGACTATAGGTATGAAGAGCAGACTCGATCTAAACTACGGAAAACTGTAAAATCTCACCGAGCAACCTGGAAATCTGATACCACTTGATAGAGGCAAAGGTGTCCCGTCTTTCGATGAGATGTTGGTTTTCGCTTTGGAGGAAGTCGACTTTGACGATCCGACTTCTGAACGCGTGCGAGGACGTCGCGCCTTTAGCAATCGCTAAACCAACTCCGAGAGGTTATTGACCACGCCGAGCACGATCAACGACCACGAGGGTCTGCATTTCCTGCGAGCAAACGAAGAACAAGCAAGAAACTGAGATTGCAATCTGGATATTGCGAATATAAGATGAAAGCTTTATTGATCAAGGTGGGGTTACGTGGCGCCTTTATGCAGTCGTTGAACACAAGCGGCACGCTGTGAAGTTGCAGCTATGGCAAACTTTTAATCTAAACAAAACCCAAAGTCTAAACGACGCCCTAAGGGCTGTATATATGGAGGAAGAGGAGAATTTCGTGGCCCTTGAGGAGGGGTCGAAACCATCCCTAACTCTTGTTTCCCCACACATACGGACTCTAAAAACAGCCTATACTTAAGTATTTCGAAATTACATGGGCCTGGCCCAACAATAAGGTGACGTAGCACCTAGAATAGCCTATGGACGAATATTATGAAGTGGCATCTTGTATATTTCGTCCAAGGCTTCGTGCACCCATTATGGTGGCTTCAAAGTCCTGAAATCATCACTTGTAACTCCGTTCTTGTTCCCCTTAGCATGGCATTATCTCCATGCTTGTTCTTGCTCCAATGTCCATCCTTCTCCAAGCTAGGGCCTTCATTTGTAAGCAAAACAAATGTATCCAATTTAGGCAGCATCATATTCTCATGAACATTAGAATCATTACCAAGAAACGAAAGTACCTGATAATTTAATTGGCGTGCGCGAGCTCTAGTAATTGGTCCAGTATATGTAGCAGTAGGGGCTGTGGGTGTAACAATGGTATTGATGTCCTCATCAACCATCTATGGGACAAAGAGTCCCTTTCTGGTTCGGCGGGGGGATGGCACGTTGCACAAAGAGCGGAGGAGCGCGAAACAACACGACAGAGATCACACGGGCAGTCTTTACCCAGGTTCGGGCCACCGTGAGGCGTAAAACCCTACTACTGCTTTTGGTGGATTGATGGTGGAAAAATGGTGGTGCGCGCAACATGCTTGCCCGACAGGGATGCCTTGGGGCGAAAACGGCTACGCGCATATCAGTGTGTGAAGCGATGGTTTAGCCAACCCTTTCTATGGTTGCCTTGGGCCTCCTTTTATAGATCAAGGGGTCACCACAGTGGCAAATCAGTCATTATGCACTGATTAGATAACAAACAGTGCTATCGTACCTAACTCTGCAGGCTGGCAGAGCGCATTAAATGCGCCACTCAACGTCACATCAAAGCTCGCCCTGCAGGCCCCGCCGGGCTGTTTTGCCATCATTGCGCCTGCTTGCTTGACACGTCGTAGGACGGGTGTTGCTTGGAGGTATTTTCTGTAGGAAGTGGCTGACATGTGGCAAATAGCAGCCACTTAATCACTTTGGAGCTTGACACCGCACTGAACGACGACATGCATCCTGATAAGGTCGTGCAGTGGGGTGGCTCTGCCTCCGTAAGCCCGGCAGGCCTGCCGGGACGATCCGAAGGTTCTGGGGGTGCGGTGCATCCCACGTTCATCCCCATGTACACTCCGACTACTCTCCAAACCCCAAGAGGACATATGACGAGACCTCGAACATATGCCATTGGACACAAGGTGAACTCGCTCCTCTCCGAATCGTCACTTTCCACATGTGAGACATGGCTACTACCTCAAACATGTGCGCTATGCATGTCCAGGAACCAAGAGGAAGGCAATGGAACAGCTACGAGCATTGGACAAGACGGAAAGGACACCCAGCGCGAGGAACAAGAGGAAGAGCTGAGAAGCTTCTAGCGCCGGACGTCAAAGCAACCGGACGACCAACGATCTTCGGACGTCCGATGCACAGAGACTCGACCAGCCAGATCATTGCGGCCGAGGCAACCTGGCGCCGGACGACCGCCTTGAGACAACGGACGTCCGACACTCACCAGCGCCGGACGACCGACGCCGACCGGACGTCCGACACCACCTGTCGAGCCAAAACGCCGGACGTCCAGAGCATGCCCGGACGGCCGGACCCTCGCGAGCCACCGGACGTCCGGTACCTGTGGGACGTCCGACGCCTGTGCGTCCGCCCGTTTGTTGGGCCGAAGCCACTTACCCTTTCATTCACCTAGACTATATATACTCCTCCACCTCCTCCTAGTTAGAGTTAGCAAAGGATTAGCTCATGTTTGTGTGAGAGCTTTGCTCATCCACTTGGTTACCTTCTCCTCGGAGGCGCGCCTCCATCGGAGAAGATCCTTCCAAGCGGAGTCAAGACCCCCTCTTGGGTGGCCCCATCAAGACCTCCTCACGAAGAAGAACCCGGTTACCTCTTGTATCGTCCTTTGTTGATCGTGGATCGTGTATCTCTCTTTGTGTTCATCGATCTAGCGCATGTGTAATCGAATCTTGTTGGTTTGAGTGATTCTCTTGTGTTTTCCCCCGTGGTTTCCCTCGTGCTCTTCCGCTCGTTCTTCGTGTTCCTCGTAGGGATCCTCTCCAAACGTGAAAGATCGTCCACATAGGGTTCCGCCCTACATCACCTTGGTATCAGAGCCATGTTCATCACGATTTCGGAGCCTCCCCGTTGTGTTTTCTAGCTTGATTTTGTTGTGCTCTTCCCCAATTTCGAAAATCCCCCCAAAAATAGCCCCAAAATTTTTGTGATTTTTTGGTGAGATGAATTTTTGTTGATTTTGACCCATGGATTTGCTTGGTTTCGAGTGGATCTAGCATTTCCCCAAGTTTCCCCACTTTCCATCCATGAAATCTCCTCAATTTTGACCCCAAAATCCCAAAATTCCGCCCAAAATCGCGTCCCGGAGCTCAAATCCCGCGTTGAGCCCCGACCACCGGACGTCCGACCTTTCCCGGACGACCGGAACCCATAACCTGAACCGAAATTACGGATTTCCAAGCCCGCCCGGACGTCCGGCCCCCGGACATCCGACCTTTTCCGGACGTCCAATATCTGTAGTTTCCCATTTCGGCTGATTTTTGTTTTGTCCATAACTAATTCATACGGACTCCGATTTTCGCGTTCTTTAGGTCGTTGAAAAGCTCTTGACATCCCCCTTCCAACAAAAATACCACCAAAACCATTTGACTCATAAATGTTTTTGGAACTTTGGCATCTTTGCCTAGGGCTTCCACCACATCCTCCGCTACTCCACCACCGACTTCCGCAACATAACCAATTTTGTTCCCCATTGCATATGTGGTTGTTTGAGTCGTGATTTGAGTCTCCTAAGGTGTTTCGGCTACTTAGGGACGGTTGCTTCCTCATCAACCACCACCAGCACTTCCGCATAGGCTTGCCCACCATACACTTCCGCCATCCCAACTTAACCCAATTTTGTTTGTGTTGTGAGTTGTGTCTCCTAAGGTGTTTAGGCTACTTAGGGACCGTGCTTGCAACTCCGACACCGTGTATAGTCCACCACCTTACACCCCACTTCCGCATTGCGTAATCCAAAACCACCATTGCATTTCTCCAATCCCATTGAGCTTCAGCAACCACCACCGCATTCCGCTACCACCATTTGACATTTGTCATTTGAGATTTTGAGTTCGCGGTTTTTCCGTTTCCTAAGGTGTTTAGGCTACTTAGGGACGAGTCTCCATCATCTTGGTATCTACATCAAGAACACCGCCACTCATCATCGCCAAGGACGGTAACCTCGACGACACCATTGTATATTCCCCTTGCAATTGCATTGTTAACCCCTAGCCCATTTTGCGTCACTTGCCTATCGAAACTAGCCATTTGAGTATTGCCGGGCCACGCTACTTGTGCACATTAGTGATCTACACCATCCATTGCATACATACCATACCATATTGGTATCATATCATCCATTGTGTCACAATATCGTTCCCGCATATACACAATAGCTATCTTGGTTTGTGCATTGTGCAAAAGTGGCCATACACATACAAAAAAAAAGAGAATAAGACTTTAAGCAAAAGAGAGAGAGCAAAGAAGCTTGTAAGAAATAGCCATAGCATCATACCACATTGCATATAAGATTGTCATATCCGATCATCTTGGATCATCTTGAGAAACATCGGGAACCATACATACATAGCATACTTGGGATAGAAAGTTTATCCATTTTGCATCTTATAGATTGTGCACATGTGTCGTATACGCCTATTGAGCAATCGTGCTAGCGTCTCTCTTGATTGTGCAACACGAGCGTTTTGGTGGATTCCACATTTTGAGCTCATTCCTTGGTTGCACGGCCCCATTTATCTATCCGTGTGTGTGTTTCCGTGTGCCATTCATTGCTATTGGTCTACTTGTTTCTCTTGCGAATTTGTGAATCTCTTTCAACATTATTGACTCTTGCTAACATTTTGCATCAAATTTTTGTGCCACTATCCTCACCGAGCTCCACCATAAGCTTTACTTGTGTAGGTGTGAGAAACCGACAAGAATTGGTACCAATTGTGCTATTTCCTTGTTACATCATTGAGTGATCATTGATCCATTTTCAACGTCGGTCAAGGTACATTTGGTATAAGTTCTTCTCTTTCTCCCACTCATATTTGCTCGAGTCTTGTGATGGATATGCAAGGAATTTCATCTCCGGTATTCGACAACAACGACGGCGCGAACAACTACATCACCAAAATGTCCATCTTCGGACTACAATACAAAATGCAAGGAGCACAATCTACCTTGCAAGAGCGCATCGAGAACCTCTCCATCGACATTCATCTCTCCGAAGCAAGTAAAAGGGACTACATCGACAACAAGCTTTCCGCACAAAAGGAGGAGCAAGATGCAAGGATGGAGGAGATTAGAGCCTCGATCAAGTCTTCTTCCCCTTCTTCATCTTCAAGGCGGCGACGTTAAAGCCACAAGTCTTCGGAGTGCCCAAGCGATGCAAGCGCAAGTCGTCCACGTCCACATCTCCATGGCGACCACCATCACGTTCGTGATCCACATCATCATGAAGGGAAAGTCACCTCCAAGCATCATGTGCACGACGATGACGAACGACATCTACTACGAGCTCAAGTACAACAACGACACCATCTTCATGAAGATGCTCCACAAGCGCAAACGTACAAGTCCCAACAAGACCTACTTCACGCCAAGTCCAAGCGTCATGATCATAAGAGAAGACCGCGAGACAAGCACTACCAAGACGGAGCTACGGCTACACCAACCACTTCGGCATCTTCGCCAAGTGCTATCAAGGCATCTTCGCCTTTGGACGTACGACATCTTCGCCTACTTCCCGTGAGTTCGCCTACATCGACATCTTCAACAACAAGGCGACCACCTACGAGCAAGGGCGACACTTCCATCTTCGGAAGCCCCTCAAGGAAGATGGACGAGCATGGGACATTCCCTTCGGTCATGGAGACGAGCTACGAGATGCCACATCATATGGGCCTCCAACAACAAGACGGTGACAAGAAGGTTGAGCATGGGACTATCCCTTCAACCAAGGCGGCGATAGGAGTTGAGCGTGGAGACGTTTGCACCAACATCTCTCCGACGCCCACATATAAAGAGATAACCCAATTCCCATGTGAGGAGAGCCACCCCACCATGAGTGATATGAGTGACTCCACCATATGTGACGTTGAGTGCATTTCCTATGAGAGGATGAGTGTGACCACCACTAGCCCCACACTTGAGAGCATGCCACACATCCTATGTGAGGTTGAGAGCCATTTGAGTGACTCCACCAACCATATGAGTGAGAGCATCCAAGAGGGAGTGAGTGAGGTAGTTAACACGGCACGTGAGGCCACTATGATTTCTAACGGCTTAACCTCTACTCCTAGTGTGTTTTCTTCTTTGCTGCTAGGTCTCCTACATGACGACATGCCTATCCTCGACGAGTCCATCCTTCCATTGGAGACAACGATGGCCATGGTGGACAATGATGCACCCCCACATGGTACCATCAAGATGAAGATGACAACGATTGGATCTTTGACACCTCACCTACAACACATGAGCGATGCTCCAAAGGTAACATAGGTGATGGTACTTCTCTTGTCCCACTAGTGGACTCTCTTGACAATGATTGCTTGCATGATGTTGATCCTCCTATTCCCATGCTTCATGCTAGTGCGACTTCTTCATGTCTTGACTTACCTATTTATGATGAATATGATGATGAGCATGTTGAGTTGCCTAGTTGTGATGCTATGTTCCATAGGATATCATGTGAAAATTCTTTTGGTCACATCATGTTTGACAATCCATTGAACTTGTCATATGCTATGAGTGAAATCTCCCATATTGCATCATCACAATCTCAACATAGTAACTATGCATGCCCCATTAAAATCAATCCCATTTGCACTTATGGCATAGATGACGAGATGATGGTCATTGGATTTTTTTTTCATATGATGATATTGCCATGCTTCCTTTACATGATTTGCGCAATTCATCTACTATGTCATGCCATGATCACATTGTTCCAAATATGCATTGTTTTGGATGTTGTCAATACTCTCCATGTGATGTTGCTACTCATACTCATGATGAGACCCCCATAGTTTCCTCATACATATTAGGAGATCTTGATGCATTTCATAGTTTGCATGATTCCCATGATAGTGTACACCATATGCATTCCATGAATAACAATGCTCTAGATATTTCCCATGATGCATTACACAATTTGAGTCTCCATTATGCCATGCATAACAACAAACCTATCATGATGGATGTCAAGTTTCTATATCACGCATCTCATTTATTTGAGCATTGGCTATTTTGTGCTAACCGACACATGCATGTGCACATCATGATGGATGATGTGTACATATATCATGCACACACAAATTTTCCTTTGTCTTTGTTTTGTGTAGGTACTCATGTATACTTGTCAACCTCTCAATCCCAAGAGTTGACGAAGCGAGCTCTTGAGAGCACCGATGACTTGGGATCCCGTGGAATACCTTTACCACCATTCCCTTCCTTCAGGACTACGCGCATCTCTTTAACTTTCTCTCACATGGCTATGGGCTATTTACCACTTGTCACATTATGCCCATTCTATCGTGTTCACTTTGCATGTTATGCCTCTTTACATGACTTTGCCATGCAATTGTGATCCTTGTTTGCATCTACCCATGATTCACCATTATGATACTCCTATGTGTATTTACATGCTTGGTGGAGATCCTTGTTGCTATTGCCATGTTTATCATGTGCCCCATGCTATTGATGCTATTTTGCTCATATCTTGCCTTTATGCTTGTGAAATGTCATGTGCATTTTATATGCCCACTATTTGCACACATGACATGCTTGCCATGATTCCTCCTAGTATGTTGCATCTTCACACTACTAGCTTGCTTGACTTGATCTCTATGATTGCTTGCTTTGTCGCATCACCCATGTTCCATTACTCGCTTTCTTGGGTTGATGACATATATGTTCACGCATCTCACTTGATTTGTCTTGATCATTGTCTCTTGTCTCCATTAGTTGCATCTCTCATATCACCTTGTGTTGAGTGCCAACTTGCTATGCTTATTGATCGTGGAGACTTGGACATATTACTTGTGATGCATGCTTGCTTACTTGAGCCTATTGTCTTTGGTTGTAGTTGCATCATATGCTTTCATACCATACCACACCTTGTTCTTTCTTATGATAAGGATGATGAAAACACTTGTTGGGTATCTCGCCCTTCGAATGATAGGTCTTGCATTTGCACTAACCTTATTTGTTTTTTCGAGTGTTTGTCATGTTCTTTCATTTTGAAGGATTCACAAGGCGGTACCATAAAAAGACATTTTGGTTATGTGAAGGCGTACATGATGTGCAACACCAACATTTGCGAGAATCTCCTAAAGGTGAACTCCTTCCCTTTGAGCCATCTTCAAATATGCATAGTGGATGGGCCATACTTTCATTGTTGTTTCCTTCTTCTTGTCTACATGATACATATATTGGATAAAGGACCGACATTGGAGATGGACCCTGTGGACCTTCAAGTTGAGAAGTGCCACGACATCGAGCTATGGTACAACACCATCCATGACAAATTTTCACCCGATGCATGGATTGACACACATTATGATTGTCTTGTTGCACCTATTCCCATGTCATCCATGATATATGAGCTTGTGCATTTTCTTAGCAAATTTGTTGTGATCATTCTTGATGGCATATTCATACATCGTGATCATATTGCCTACCATCAATTGCATGATAACATAATCATATTGAGCATCCATTGTGATAGAGGCTAAGGTGTCCCGATGTTTCGATGAGATGGTGGCTATCGTTTCTGTGGGAGTCGACCTTGATGATCCGACTACGAACGTGCGAGACGTCGCGCCTTAGCAATCGCTAAACCAACTTCCGAGGGTTATTGACCACGCCGGAGCACGATCAACGACCACGAGGGCCTGTTTCCTGCGAGCAAGCGAAGAACAAGCAAGAAACTGAGATTGCAATCTGAATATTGCGAATATAAGATGAAAGCTTTATTGATCAAGGTGGGGTTCTGTGGCGCCTTTATGCAGTCGTTGAACACAAGCGAATCTGTGAGAAGTTGCAGCTATGGCGAACTTTTAATCTAAACAAAACCCAAGGTCTAAGCGGTGCCCTAAGGGCTGTATATATGGAGGAAGAGGGGAATTTCGTGGCCCTTGGTGGAGGGGTCCGAAATCAACCCTAACTCTTGTTTCCCCACACATACGGACTCTAAAAACAGCCTATACTTAAGTATTTCGAAATTACATGGGCCTGGCCCAATAATAAGGTGACGCAGCACCTAGAATAGCCTATGGACGCATATTATGAAGTGGCATCTTGTATATTTCGTCCAAGGCCTCATGCACTCATTAGGGTGGCTTCAAAGTCCTGGAATCATCACTTGTAACTCCGTTCTTGTTAGCCTTGCGCATGCCAACATCTCCATGCTTGAACTTGCTCCAAGGTTCATCTTTCTTGTCCATGGTAGGCCCTTCATTTGTAAGCAAAACAAATGTATCCAATTTAGCAACATCATATTCTCATGAACATCGGAATCGTTACCAAGAAAGCGAAAGTACTGATAATTCAATTGGCGGCATGAGCTCTAGTAATTGGTCCAGTATGTATAGCCCTTGAGGGGCTGTGGGTGTAACAATGGTATTGATGTCCTCATCATCCTCCCTTCTTGAAATGAATTCGTCCTCGGCGGAAGCTCATCTTCCTCACCCAAATAAGGCTTCAAATCTGCAATGTTAAAAGTGGGACTAACCCCAAAATCTGCGAGGCAGCTCAAGTTTATATGCATTATCATTTATTTTCTCTAACACCTTAAATGGACCATCAGCACGTGGCATTAGCTTTGATTTGCGCAATTTAGGAAACCTATCCTTACGCAAATGTAACCAAACAAGATCTCCAGGTGCAAAGACAACATGTTTTTTACCCTTATCTCCAGCAAGTTTATATTTAGCATTCATACGCTCAATGTTTTCCTTAGTTAACTCATGCAATTTTAAAATCAATTCAGCACGTTCTTTAGCATCAAAATTAACCTTCTCCGAAGATGGAAGAGGCAACAAATCAATAGGTGCACGAGGTAGGAAGCCATACACAATTTCAAAAGGGCACATCTTAGTAGTAGAATGCAATGAGCGATTATAAGCAAATTCAATATGAGGCAAGCATTCTTCCCACATTTTCTTATTATTCTTCAAAACAGCCCTAAGCATAGTAGACAATGTTCTATTGACTACTTCAGTTTATCCATCGGTTTGGGGGTGACAAGTAGTACTAAAAGCAGTTTAGTCCCCAACTTAGCCCATAAACATCTCCAAAAGTGGCTAAGAAATTTAGTATCACGATCTGAAACAATAGTATTTGGCACACCATGCAAGCGAATAATTTCATGAAAGAACAAATCAGCAACACTAACAGCATCATCGCTTTTATGACATGGTATAAAGTTTGCCATTTAGAGAATCTATCCATGATAACAAATATGCTATCCCTCCCTTCTTTGTTCGAGGTAAACCTAAAACAAAGTCCATAGATATATCTTCCCAAGGAAAACTAGGTACAAGCAAAGGCATATATAAACCATGAGGATTGAGTCGTGACTTAGCTTTTTGACAGGTTGTGCAGCAAGCAACAAAACGCTCAACATCCCGTCTCATCTTTGGCCAAAAGACATGTGTAGCAAGTACGTCCTCCTTCTTCTTCACGCCAAAGTGCCCCATTAATCCTCCTCCATGCGCCTCCTGTAACAACAAAAGACGAACAGAGCTAGCAGGAATGCATAGCTTGTTAGCACGGAACACAAAACCATCATTAATAACGAACTTGTTCCATGTTCTTCCTTCTTTACAATTCTGCATTACATCTTTAAAATCAGCATCATGCACATATTGATCTTTGATGGTCTCCAAACCAAATATTTTGAAGTCAAGTTGTGAAAGCATAGTATAGCTGACGAGACAAAGCATCAGCAATAACATTTTCTTTACCCTTCTTGTGTTTAATGACATAAGGGAAAGTCTCAATGAATTCAACCCATTTAGCATGTCTACGATTCAGTTTAGCTTGACTTTTAATATGTTTCAAAGATTCATGATCAGAATGTATAACAAATTCTTTGGGCCATAAATAATGTTGCCATGTCTCTAAAGTCGAACAAGAGCATATAATTCTTTGTCATAAGTAGAATAGTTCAGACTAGGCCCACTCAATTTTTCAGAAAAGTATGCAACAGGTTTGCCATCTTGTAATAACACACCTCCTAATCCAATTCCACTAGCATCACATTCAAGCTCAAAAGTCTTATTAAAGTCAGGAAGTTGGAGTAAAGGAGCATGTGTCAACTTATCTTTCAATACCGTGAGAAGGCTTCTTCACATGCGGTACCCCAAACAAAAGGCACATCCTTCTTTGTAAGCTCATTGAGAGGTGCAGCAATGGTGCTAAAGTCTCTCACAAAACGCCTATAGAAACCAGCGAGTCCCAGAAAACTCCTCACTTCTGTGACCGTTTTGGGCTGCGGCCAACTCTCAATAGCTTCAATCTTGGCTTTATCAACTTCAATTCCGTGTGGAGTAACACCCATAGCCAAGAAAAGATACTCGGTCGATGCAAAAGGTGCACTTCCCAAGGTTACCAAACAAGCGTGCATCACGTAGAGCATTAAAAACAGCACGTAAATGTTCCAAATGTTCTTCCAAAGATTTGCTATAAATCAGTATATCATCAAAGTAAACTACCACAAATCGTCCAATGAAAGCACGTAAAACTTCGTTCATTAATCTCATGAAAGTACTAGGTGCATTAGTTAACCCAAAAGGCATGACTAACCACTCATATAATCCAAACTTAGTTTTAAATGCTGTTTTCCATTCATCTCCCAATTTCATACGAATTTGATGGTATCCACTACGCCAAATCAACTTTGGAGAATATTGTAGAGCCACTCAATTCATCAAGCATATCATCTAGCCTAGGAATAGGATGGCGATAACGAATAGTAATATTATTAATGCCTCTACAATCAACACACATACATGACGTACCATCCTTTTTAGGCACTAGTATAATAGGAACAGCACAAGGACTTAAGAGATTGGCGTATATAACCTTTGTCGAGCAGCTCCTGTACTTGACGCATAATCTCCTTCGTCTCCTCTGGATTGGTACTGTATGGTTAGCGGTTGGGTAGCGATGCACCGGGAATTAAGTCAATTTGATGCTCAATCACTCGAATAGGTGGTAATCCCGGTGGCACGTCTTGTGGGAAGGCGTCGTGAACTCCTGCAAAATGTTAGTGACAGCGAGGAGGCAAAGAGGAAAACACGTCCTCGAATGAAAATAATGCCTCTTTGCACACAAAAGCATAGCAAACAGATTTGCTAGAATCTAGCTCATCAATATCAGATTTGGTGGCAAATAAACATGCACTTTTCAGTTTAATTTCGAAGCAACATTAGATGGTTTATTATTAGGCTTCATTTGGTGCTCAAATTCTTTTGCCACAATCTGATTTTCACTCTTATTTTTCTCCTGTTTTGCTTTATTAGCTCTATTAATATCATCTTTCAAAATGGAATCAGAGTCATAGGAAGCAAAGTAATATTTTTATCCTTGTGAACAAGAGTATACTGATTGTTTCTACCATGGTGTACAGAATTTTATCAAATTGCCATGGTCTACCAAGTAATAAGGAACATGCTTGCATAGGTACCACATCACAATCAACATAATCAGCATATGTAAAGATACTAAAATACACACGAACAGTCGTGTTACCTTAACCTTGCATTTGTTGTTGAACCATTGGATGTAGTAAGGATGTGGATGTGGTCTTGTGGTGAGAGAAAGCTTCTCCACCATATCCATGCTAGCCAAGTTGTTGCAGCTCCCTCCATCTATGATGGCCTTGAATAGAGCGTTCCTTCACAACTCTCTTTGTATGGACCGAGTTATGCCTCTGATTGTGCTCACCTTGGGGCCCCTGCACACTCGCAACACGTTGAGCAACTAAACATTCATACATCGGCATCTTGACAGCCATGTATTGCGTCTCAAGATCGAGAATCATCTCCACCGTGTTCTTCATGTGTAATAAGAGCCAAAGTCTCTTCATCATAGTCACTAGCGGACTCATACCCACCATCCTCGGTAGCAATCATCACACGCTGAGATTGGCATTCTCTCATAAAATGTCCTCTTCCCTTACAACGACGACAAATAGTATCACTTGTGTGCCACTGTTGACGCCATGGAAGAAGAAAGAGCTACTGTGTAGGCCCAGCGGTGTACTCTTGGCGGATAGTGGTGGTTGTGCACGCTTTCTTGTATCACGGTTGGAGGTGGCGGTAAGCGGAGGTGCCGGTGTAGTAGAGCGTGTGGAAGTAGATGATGCACGTGGTGTCCATGATGAAGGTCGACCTGCGAGAAAAGTTAGTCGCGCCAAGGCACATCGATCCTGCACTTCACGTTCACTTTACAAGCAAGATGGAATAATCGGTGATATTATTATAATCCTTGTAGTCTAGAATGGTCTGAATATCTCTATTTAATCCACCGGAAAAGCGTGCAAGCATAGCTTCATTCTCCTCAACAATACCACATCTAATCAAGCGGTTTGTAATTCACGATAATATTCTTCTACCGAATTTTTCCTTGTCTTAAACGCTGCAATTTTTGAAGTAATTCACGTTGATAATATGGTGGAACCCAGCGAGTACGCATAGCAGTTTTCAAAGCAGCCCAAGTAGGCTGGAGCAGGATATAATCTACAATGTTCAGACCACCAAACACATGCAAAGCTAGTGAAAGCACAAGCAATGCGGGAACACGTCTCTCCTCGGGGATATTGTAAACATGTAAATCGTTGTTCAGTTTCTAACTCCCAAGTAAGATATATATCAGGAACATATCTACCCTCAAATGGTGGAATATTCAATTTCGGTTTAGGGAGATGGTCATGATCTCGTACTGAAGGGGAGCCGAACATTGCCATTATTTGCATGTGGGCGACACGGTGGTTGTGGTCTTTGGTGGATGCACGTAGTTACGATGTTGATCAACCTCATCCTCGTAATCTCTCACATAATCATCCTCCCCACCGCAGCAGGAGCCACTGTATATCAACAGCACCAAGAGCTTGGCCAGCCGGTGAAGAGGGACACGGGAAGCTTCGGCGGAGGGCTGTTTCGCGATGTGGAGGTAGTCCTTGTTGTTGTAGTACAGGTGCGTTAGGTGCGCCGGTGGTGGTGGTGGTAGGCAGCATGCGAGCAATTCATTAAACTTGTTATCGAGCTTTGTTTGACGCCTTCTCAATGCCATCTATCTTCTCCATGGCCTCTTCAAATCTATTTAGCACATCGTCCACCTGCCCACTCATCATTTGTTGAAACTTATCATGTAGCGCTTTGTTTGTCATGTTCTCCCGGTCGGTCTAAATCGGCTTGTGATCCTGCCATGGTTAGCGACAATAGAAACACACAAGAATATGATTGACAGACTACTAGGAAGTGGTGGTGGTTGTGTGGTGGGCGATCCACAAATCCGTCAAGCAAATCTCAAATTCTTACCAGTTCTTACCCAAAGGCGAGCGGTGATAAAACCGATGTAGTCAAAACTCTCAAAGCTTGGATAGAGCGATTACGGGGGAGAGTCGAAGCATACGATGTAGATGTATGTGGAGCTGGGAAGGCTTATAATATGGTAGCAAAAGGGTCAGCAATAATCAATTCGAGAGATGCAAAGTTGAATAAACGCTCAACGACTGATCTTTGTCTTTGGTCCTAGGCTAGAGATGCTAGAGACGCGAGCCTAGAACACTAACAAAATCACGCGGCGCTGCGGAAACAACGGAAAAGCACACTCTGGAATTTTTTTCGCTCTTTTTTTTTGCGCTTTTTTTTTTTTGCGAAAAATCACTATAATGGCGAGTGTCTCAAAACTCTTAGAGGTCAAATTGACAGGGATGGGCACGAAATTTTTTCGACCAAATTTTTTTTTATTTGCCGGACCCAAAAAGCTGAAGCGGGTCAAAAAAACTTTCTATAATGGCGTTGTCTCAATACGGCTTAGAAACACTTAAAAGCAGGATAGCCGGAAAATTTTTTTCGACAAGTGCGTTTCGGAAAATTTTGGGCCTAAACGGAGGTGGTTTAGGAAACCTACTCCGGCAAGGAAACACGAATCGGAAACCAGATGGATCTCGAAAACAAACCTACTATGAGAAGAACTTCGGATTGGTGGTGGATATATGGTGGTGGTATATGGCAGCGGTGGTGGTAGCGGTGGTAGTATATGGATATGGATCGGTGGTGGTATATGGACACGGATTGGTGGTGGTATATGGATCACGGATTCGGGCGGTGATGGTAGGTGGCGAGGCGATGATGATGGTGCGGTGGCGGGCGTGACAACTTATGACCAGAACTCGAAACTCTAAAAGACTAGGCACTAAGACCAGCAACTAGACACGACGATGCAACCGCAAATTCAACAAAGCAAAACCCTAAAAAGATTATGCAAAGGCTCAGATTGGTTCGGATATGATGAACTAACCCTAATTTTTTTTGTGTGGCTTTTTCGTGGACTATAGGTATGAAGAACAGACTCGATCTAAACTACGGAAAAGCTGTAAAATCTCACCGAGCAACTTTGAAAATCTGATACCACTTGATAGAGGCTAAGGTGTCCGATGTTTCGATGAGATGGTGGCTATCGTTTACGTGGGGAGTCGACCTTGACGATCCGACTACGAACGTGCGAGGCGTCGGCGCCTTAGCAATCGCTAAACCAACTTCCGAGGGTTATTGACCACGCGGGAGCACGATCAACGACCACGAGGGCCTGTTTCCTGCGAGCAAGCGAAGAACAAGCAAGAAGCTGAGATTGCAATCTGAATATTGCGAATATAAGATGAAAGCTTTATTGATCAAGGTGGGGTTCTGTGGCGCCTTTATGCAGTCGTTGAACACAAGCGAAATCTGTGAAGTTGCAGCTATGGCGAACTTTTAATCTAAATAAAACCCAAGGTCTAAGCGGTGCCCTAAGGGCTGTATATATGGAGGAAGAGGGAATTTCGTGGCCCTTGGTGGAGGGGTCCGAAATCAACCCTAACTCTTGTTTCCCACACATACGGACTCTAAAACAGCCTATACTTAAGTATTTCGAAATTACATGGGCCTGGCCCAATAATAAGGTGACGCAGCACCTAGAATAGCCTATGGACGCATATTATGAAGTGGCATCTTGTATATTTCGTCCAAGGCCTCATGCACTCATTAGGGTGGCTTCAAAGTCCTGGAATCATCACTTGTAACTCCGTTCTTGTTTGCCTTGCGCATGCCAACATCTCCATGCTTGAACTTGCTCCAAGGTTCATCTTTCTTGTCCATGGTAGGCCCTTCATTTGTAAGCAAAACAAATGTATCCAATTTAGGCAGCATCATATTCTCATGAACATCGGAATCGTTACCAAGAAACGAAAGTACCTGATAATTCAATTGGCGTGCGCGAGCTCTAGTAATTGGTCCAGTATGTATAGCCGCAGGGGCTGTGGGTGTAACAATGGTATTGACGTCCTCATCACATTGCCATATTCATGCAATTGATAAATCGTCTCACTATGACATCATTTTGCACCGTGGTTGCATTCATCATATTCACAACACATTTGTGTGCACAATGAATGCTTTTGCTCCCATGAATGCTTTACATCTCATTCTAGATCATCTTGATAAGCTTCATGCGCTTTGTCACGACCAATCTTGCCGCACGGACTCATTCTTACATGGTGGACACTTTGTGTGCGCTAACCATTGTATTTATGAGTGTTGCTTGTGTTTGCTCTTTTTGCATGTCTATCACTCAGGCGACACCTTGGACTACTTGGATTGCGCCATGTCTTCAACTTCGTCCAACTACAAATCCGTCTACGACAACCGTTTCCATGGTGATGAGGATCATGATCCGAGGTCGGATCTTTCCCAAGGGGGGGGGGAGATGATGCGGAGCATCCCACGTTCATCCCCATGTACACTCCGACTACTCTCCAAACCCCAAGAGGACATATGGCGAGACCTCGAACATCGCCATTGGACACAAGGTGAACTTCGCTCCTCTCCGAATCGTCACTTTCCACATGTGAGACATGGCTACTACCTCAAGCGTGTGTGCTATGCATGTCCAGGAACCAAGAGGAAGGCAATGGAACAGCTACGAGCATTGGACAAGGCGGCGAGGACACCAAGCGTGAGGAACAAGGCGAAGAAACTCTTTGAGGAAGCTTCTGGCGCTTCAGACGTCAAATATGCCACCGGACGACCGAGGATCTTCGGACGTCCGACGCATGGAGATTCCACTAGCCAGATCGACTGCAGCCGACGCAACCCTCGGCACCGGACGTACCGCCTTGACACGGACGTCAAACACTCCTGGCCCGGATGACCGGCGCCCGGCCGGACGTCAGCGCCACCTATCGAGCCCTAAGGTCGGACGCCCGACATGCACCGGACAACCAGACCCTCGCGAGCCACCGTACGTTCGGTACCTGTCGGACGTCCGACGCCTGTGCGTCCGCCCGTGTGTTGGGCCGAAGCCACTTACCCTTTCATTCACCTAGACTATATATGCTCCTCCACCTCCTCCTAGTTAGAGTTAGCAAAGGATTAGCTCATGTTTGTGTGAGATCTTTGCTCATCCACTTGGTTACCTTCTCGTCGGAGACGCGCCTCCATCGGAGAAGATCCTTCCAAGCGGATTCAAGACCCCCTCTTGGGTGGCCCCATCAAGACCTCCTCATGGAGAAGAACCCGGTTACCTCTTGTATAGTCCTTTGTTGATCGTGGATCGTGTATCTCTCTTTGTGTTGATCGATCTAGCGCATGTGTAATCGAATCTTGTTGGTTTGAGTGATTCTCTTGTGTTTTCCCCCGTGATTTCCCTTGTGCTCTTCCGCTCGTTCTTCGTGTTCCTCGTAGGGATTGATGTAGGGCGAAACCCTATGTGGGCGATCTTTCACGTTTGGAGAGGATCCCTATGAGGAACACGAAGAACGAGCGGAAGAACACGAGGGAAATCATGGGGAAAACACTAGAGAATCACTCAAACCAACAGATCGATCACACATGTGCTAGATCGATGAACACAAAGGAGATACATGATCCAAAGTTAACAACGGACAATACAAGTGGTGGTAGCTCATCTCGAGAGGAGGTCTTGAATCCACGAGGATCTTCCGTAAAGGGTCTTGGATCCATGGTGGATCTTCTCCGAAGAGGCCGCGGTCTTTCACGAGGAGGAGATCCGATATGGATGAGCGAAGCTCTATCTAACAATGAGCTAAATCAACGCTAACCCTAACTAGGAGGAGGTGGAGGAGTATATATAGTCATGGGCCACGAAGGGTAAGTGGGGATACATGGACTCGGTCCAATACCTTTGTCTTGTGAGCGGCGTCCGCCGTCCGGAGGGTTTCGATCGTCCGGAGGTTCGGGAAGGTCCGGACGTCCGGTGCTCTTCGGACTTCTGTAGATTCGGCTCGGGTGCGCTTCGGTCGGACGTCCGAGGAGGGCAGTCATCCGGTGCACAGAGTTAAATCGGACGTCCGGTCCTGGTCGGATGTCCGGCTGTAGCATTCTTGGCCTGGTTTCCTTGGGCTATTTTGACCTTGGGGCGGACATCCGGCTGGGCGGTCGTCCGGTGGTTGTAACCCGGGCAACTTCTTCTCTTGGTCCTTGTACTTGGTGTCCTCGCCGTCTTGTCCATGGTCTTCCTCCTTGTTCCTGGTCATGCATAGCACATATATTTGAGGTAGTAACCATGTCTCACATGTGGGAAGTGAAGGTTAGGAGAGGAGCGAGTTCACCTTCATCCAATGGCGTTTGTTCGAGGTCTCGTCATATGTCCACTTGGGGCTTGGAGAGTAGTGGGAGTGTACATAGGGATGGACGTGGGATGCTCCGCATCATCTCCCCCCATGCCCCCCCCCCTTGGGAAAGATCCGACCTCGGGTCATGATCCTCATCACCATGGAAACGGTTGTCGTGAAGCGGACTTGTAGTTAGACGAAGTTACGACATGGCGCAATCCAAGTAGTCCAAGGTGTCGCTGGAGTGATAGACATGGAAAAAGAGCAAACACAAGCAACACTCGGAAATACAATGGTTATCGCACACAAAGTGTCCATCATGTAAGAATGAGTCTGTGCGGCAAGATTGGTCGTGACAAAACGCATGAAGCTTATCTAGATGATCTAGAATGAGATGCAAAGCATTCATGGGAGGAAATGCAATCATTGTGCACACAAATGTGTTGTAAATATGATCAATGCAACCACGGTGCAAAATGATGTCATAGTGAGACGGTTTATCAATAGCATGAATATGGCAATGGATGCTCAATATGATTATGTTATCATGCAATTGATGGTAGGCAATATGATCATGATGTATGAATATGCCATCAAGAAAGATCACAACAAATTTGCTAAGAAAATGCACAAGCTCATATATCATGGATGACATGGGAATAGATGCAACAAGACAATCATAATGTGTGTCAATCCATGCATATGGTACAATTTTGTCATGGGTGGTGTTGTACCATAGCTCGATGTCGTGGCACTCCAAAACTTGAAGGTCCATAGGGTCCATCTCCAATGTCGGTCCTCCATCTGATATATGTATCATGTAGACAAGAAGTAGGAAACAACAATGAAAGAATGACCCATCCAATATGTGTATTTGAGGATGGCACAAAGGGAAGGAGGTCACCTTTAGGAGGTTCTCAAGGATGATGGAGTTGCGCATCATGTATGCCTTCACATAACCAAGTTGTCTCGTGATGTTACCGCCTTGTGAATCCGTCAAAATGAAAGAACATGACAAACACTCGGAAAAACAAATGAGGTTAGCGGAAGTGCAAAACCTATCATTCGTGTGGTAAGATACCCAACAAGTGTATGCATCATGCTCATCATAAGAAAGTACAAGGGAGCATTTCATAGTATGGAGGCATATGATGCGGGAACAACCAAATACAATAGGCTCAAGTAAAAAAGCATGCATCACAAGTGAAGTGTCCAAGTCTCCAAGATCATGAAGCATAGAGGCAACTATTGGAGGCAAGCGACAATAAACAAGATATATCATGTGAGAGGCATGAACATATATATCATCAGCCCAAGAAAGCGAGTAAGAATGGAACATGGGTGATGCGACAAAGCAAGCAATCATAGAGATCAAGTCAAGCAAGCTAGTAGTGCAAAGATGCAACATACTAGAAGGAATCATGGCAAGCATGTCATTGGTGCAAATAGTGTGCATGAATAATTCACATGTCATAGCACAAGCATGAAAGCAAAATGTGAGGCAAATAGCATCAATGTATTGGCGAGAGACCATATGTAAATAGCAATGGGACATCATGACTCTCCCGACACAACAAGCATCGATAGCATGGGGCACATGATAAACATGGCAATAGCAACAAGGATGTCCACCAAGCATGCAAATACACATAGGGTCAATCATGGGTAGATGCAAGCAAAGGTCACAATTGCATGGCAAAGGCATAGAAGCAAGTATAACATGAAGAGTGAACACGGTAAAATGAACATAAGGGGACAAATGGTATATAGCCCATAGCCGTGTGAGAGCCAAGTAGAAGAGATGCGTGTAGTCCTTGCGCGAAGGGAATGGTGGTAAGGATAGTCCACGGGATCCCAAAGCGTCGTTGCTCTCAAGAGCTCGTTTCGTCAACTCTTGGGATTGAGAGGTTGACGAGTATACATGAGTACCTACACAAAACAAAGACAAAGGGAAAATTGTGTGTGCGTGGTAGATGTACGCATCATCCATCATGATTCATACGTGCTTGTGTTGGTTAGCACCAAATATCCAATGCTCAAATAAATGAGATGCGTGATATAGAAACATGTCATCCATCATGATAGGTTTGTTGTTATGTATAGCATAATGGAGACTCAAATTGTGTAATGCATCATGGGAAATATGTAGAGCATTGTTATTCATGGGATGCATATGGTGCACGCATAATTATGGGAATCATGCAAAGTATGGAATGTATCAAAATCTTCTAATATATATGAGGAAACTATGGGGGTCTCCTCATGAGTATGAGTAGCAACATCACATGGAGAATATTGACAACATCCAAAACAAAGCATATTTGGTTCAATGTGATCATGGCATGGCATAGTAGATGAATTGCGCAAATCATGTAAAGGAAGCATGGCAATATCATCACATGAAAAACAAAAGCCAATGACCATCATCTCGTCATCTATGCCATAAGTGCAAATATGATTGATTTTAATGGGGCATGCATAGTTACTATGTTGAGATTGAAATGAGGCTATATGGGAGATCTCACTCATAGCATATGACAAGTTCAAAGGATTGTCAAACATGAAGTGACCAATAGAATTTTCACATGATATCCTATAGAACATAGCATCACAACTAGGCAACTCAACATGCTCATCATCATATTCATCATAAATAGATAAGTCAAGGCATGAAGAAGTTTCACTAGCATGAAGCATGGTAATAGGTGGGTCAACATCATGGGAGCAATCGATGTCAAGAGAGTCCACTAGTGGGACAAGAGAAGCACCATCACCTATGTTACCTCTGGAGTGTCGCTCATGTGTTGTAGGTGAGGTGTTGAAGATCCACTCGTTGTCATCTTCATCTTGATGGAACCATGTGGGGGGTGCGTCATCGTCCACCATGGCCATCGGTTTTCCCTTTGGAGGGATGGACTCGTCGAGGATAGGCATGTCGTCATGTAGGAGACCTAGCACCAAAGAAGAAACACACACTAGGAGGAGAGGTTAAGTCGTTAGAAATCATAGTGGCCTCACATGCCGTGTCAACTACCTCACTCACTAAGTGTTCTGGCTCACTCACTCCCTCTTCGATGCTCTCACTCATATGGTTGGTGGAGTCACTCAAATGGCGCTCAACCTCACATAGGATGTGTGGCATGCTCTCATGTGTGGGGCTAGTGGTGGTCACACTCATCCTCTCATAGGAAATGCTCTCAATGTCACGTATGGTGGAGTCACTCATCTCTCTCATGGGGTGGTGGCTCTCCTCACATGGAAATTGGGTCATCTCATAATATGTGGGTGTCGGAGAGATGTTGGTGCAAATGTCTCCATGCTCAACTCCTATCGCCGTGGTCGAAGGGGATGGCCCTTGCTCGACCTCCTTGTCGCCGTCTTGTTGTTGGAGGCCCATATGATGTGGCACCTCGTAGCTCGTCTCCATGACTGAAGAGAATGTCCCATGCTGGGCCATCTTCCTTGGGGGCTTAGAAGATGGAAGTGTAAGCCCTCGGCTCGTGAGTAGTCGCCTTGGACTTGATGAAGTCGTAGTAGGCGTACTCGTGGGAAGTAGGCGAAGATGCCGTACGTCCAAAGGCGAAGATGCCTTGATAGCACTTGGCGAAGATGCCGAAGTGTTTGTTGTAGTCGTAGCACCGTCTTGGTGGTGGTCGTCTTGCGGTCTTCTTTTGTGCTCATGAAGCATCGCCTTGGCGTGAAGTAGGGCTTGTTGGGACTTGTGGACTTGCGCTTGTGGAGCATCTTCATGATGATGATGTCGTTGTCGTGCTTGAGCTTGTAGTAGATGTCGTTCGTCGTCGTCGTGCACATGATGCTTAGAGGTGACTTGCCCTTCATGACGATGTTGATCACGAACGTGATGGTGGTCGCCATGTAGATGTGGACGAGGACGATTTGCACTTGCATCGTTTCCGCGCTCCGAAGACTTGTGTCTTGAATGTCACCGCCTTGAGGATGACAAAGGGGAAGACGACTTGATCAAGGCTCTAATCTCCTCCATCCTTGCATCTTGCTCCTCTTTATGTGCGGAAAGCTTCTTGTCGATGTAGTCCCTTTTCCTTGCTTCAGAGAGATGAATGTCGATGGAGAGGTTCTCGATGCGCTCTTGCAATCTTGATTGTGCGCCTTGCATTTGTCGTTGTAGATCAAAGATTAAAGCTTTGGTGATGTAGTTGTTCACATGGCAAGTAAATGCGTTGTCGAAGACCGGAGATTAAATGCCTTGCCTATCCATCACAAGACTCGACCAAATATGAGTGGGAGAAAGAGAAGAAATTATACCAAATGTACTTTGACCGATGTTGAAAATGGATCAATGAGCACTCAATGTGTAACAAGGAAATAACACAATTGGTACCAATTCTTGTCGGTTTCTCACACCTACACAAGTAAAGCTTATGGTAGAGCTCGGTGAGGATAGTGGCACAAAAATTTAATGCAAAATGTTAGCAAGAGTCAATAATGTTGAAAGAGATTCACAAATTCGCAAGTGAAACAAATGGACCAATAACAATGAATGGTACACGGAAACACACACATGGATAGATAAATGGGGCCGTGCAACCAAAGAATGAGCTCAAAATATGGAATCCACCAAAATGCTCGTGTTGCACAACTCAAGAGAGACGCTAGCACGATTGCTCAATAGGCGAATACGACACTTGTGCACAACCTATAAGATGCAAAATGGATAAACTTTCTATCCCAAGTATGCTATGTATGTATTGTTCCCGGTGTTTCTCAAGATGATCGGATATGACAATCTTATAGGCAATATGGTATGATGCTATGGCACTTGCTTACAAGCTCTTTGCTCTCTTTCTTTGCTTAAAAGCTTTATTTTCTTTCTTTTTGTATGGCCACTTTTGCACAATGCACAAACCAAGATAGCAATTGTGTATATCTGGAAACAAACTTGTGACACAAGATATGATACCAATATATGCACCACAATGGTATGGTATGTATGCAATGGGAAGTATGATCACTAATGTGCACAAATAACGTTGTCGGCAATACTCAAATGGCTAGTCTCGATAGGCAGAAGTAGCATAAAATGGGCTAGAGGTTATCAATGCGATGGCAAAGGAATATACAATGGTGTCGTCGAGGTTACCAGTCCTTTGTGATGATGAGTGGCGGTGTTCTTGATGTCGATACCAAGATGATGGAGACTCGTCCCTAAGTAGCCGAAACACCTTAGAAAACGGAAAAACCACGAACTCAAAATCTCAAATGACAAATGTCAAATGGTGGTAGCGGGAATGCGGTGGTGGTTGCAGAAGTATTGGTGTATGCAATGCGGAAGTGGAGGGTAAGATGGTTCACTATATACGGTGTCGGAGTTGGAAGCCACGGTCCCTAAGTGGCGAAAACACCTTAGGAGAAACAACTCACAACACAAACAAAATTGGGTTAAGTTGGGAGTGGCGGAAGTGTATGGTGGGCACGCCTATTGGAAGTTATGATGGTAGTTGATGAAGAAGCACCCATCCCTAAGTGGCAGAAACACCTTATGATACTCGAATCACAACTCAAACAACCAATAATGTGATATGGAACAAAATTGGTTAGGTTGCGGAAGTCGGTGGTGGAGTAGCGGAGGATGTGGTGGAAGCCCTAGGCAAAGATGCCAAAGTACCAAAATTTGATGGTGTCAAAAGGATATGGTGGTATTTTTGTTGGAAGGGGGATGTCAAGAGCTTTTCAACGAGCTAAAGAACGCGAAAATCGGAGTCCGGATGAATTAGTTATGGCCGAAACAAGAATCAGCCGAAGTCAAAATCTACAGGTTACTGGACGTCCGGGAAGGTCGGATGTCGGGGCGGACGTCCGGAGGGCTCGGAAATCCGTGATTTTGGTTCGGGTTAGGGATTCAGTCGTCAGGGAAAGGTCGTACGTTAGGGGTCGGGGTCAACGGGATATGAGCTCGGGGCGTGATTTTGGCGGAATTTTGGGATTTTAGGGTCAAAATTGAGGAGATTTCGTGGATAGAAAGTGGGGAAACTTGGGGAAATGCTAGATCCACTCGAAACCAATCAAATCCATGGGTTAAAATCAACAAAATTTCATCTCACCAACAAATCACAAAAAAAATTGGGGGCTATTTTTGGTGGGGATTTTCGGATTTAGGACGAAATCAACAAAATCAAGCTAGAAAACACGGGGTAGGGGCTCCAAAAACGTGATCAACGTGGCTCATGATACCAAGATTATGTAGGGCGGAACCCTATGTGGGCGATCTTTCACGTTTGGAGAGGATCCTCGAGGAACACGAAGAAACGGCGGAAGAACGCGAGGGAAATCAAGGGAAAAACACAAGAGAATCACTCAAACCAACAAGAGCAATCACGCATGTGCTAGATCGATGAACACAAAGGGAGATACATGATCCAAAGTCAACAACGAGCGATACAAGTGGCGGTAGCTCATCTCCAAGAGGAGGTCTTGAATCCACGAGGGATCTTCCGTAAAGGGGTCTTGAATCCATGGTGGATCTTCTCTGAAGAGGCGCGATCTCTCACGAGGAGGAGATCCGATATGGATGATCGAAGCTCTATCTAACAATGAGCTAAATCAGCGATAACCCTAACTAGGAGGAGGTGGAGGAGTATATATAGTCATGGGCCCACGAAGGGGTAAGTGGGGATACATGGACTCGGTCCAATACCTTTGTCTTGTGAGACAAGCGTCAGACGTCCAGGAGGTTCCGGTCGTCCGGAGAGCTTCAGGAAGGTCCGGACGTCCGGTGCTCTTGAGACTTAGTAGATTCGGCTCGGTGCGCTTGGTCGGACGTCCGGAGGGCGGTCGTCCGGTGCTGGAGTTCGTCGGGCAGACGCCCGGTCTGATCGGACGTCCGACGTATAGCATTCTTGGCCTGGTTTCCTTAGGCTGTTGTGACCTTGGTAGGACGTCCGGGCTGGGCAGTCGTCCGATGGCTATATCTTGAGCAACTTCTTCTCTTGGTCCTTGTACTTGGTGTCCTCGCCGTCTTGTCCATGGTCTTCCTCCTTTCTGGTCATGCATAGCACATATATTTGAGGTAGTAACCATGTCTCACATGTGGGAAGTGAAGGTTAGGAGAGGAGCGAGTTCACCTTACATCCAATGGCGTTTGTTCGAGGTCTCATCATATGTCCACTTGGGGCTTGGAGAGTAGTGGGAGTGTACATGGGGATGAACGTGGGATGCTCCGCATCAGGGATCCTCTCCAAACGTGAAATATCGTCCACATAGGGTTCCGCCCTACATCAGGGGGTAACCCCATCCTTGCCAGGCTCGCCTGCCCAACAAGGGAGGTTTCTCTCCCTTTGCAATATCTTGCTTCTCTTGCTAGTCTTGGTCCTCTTCTGCTGCACGCCGGTCCTTTGAAGGACTGATCTCTTGCACTCCAGTCTGACCTTGGTGCTGCGATCTTGTTCTTGTGCTTGTGCACAGTCTGGGCAATAGACACATGGGTTTGTTGTATCGACAGTGATCACACATAGTGTTTCCGCTTGAGGTAGTAGCCATGTCTCACATGTAGAAAGTGGTAGTCCGGAGAGGAACAAGTTCGCCTTATCTTCGACAGCCTTTGCTCGAGCTCTTTTCATTGGTCCAAGTGGTGTCGCGGGAGGCGTAGGTAGGTCCATGGGGATGACCATAGGATGCTCCGCATCACAATGTAGCAATAGGCAGTGACTCAGATGACAGTGACTTTGATCCTCGTTGTCGGTGCTAAATCTAGCATATTTTGAGGTAGGGGGTCCTAAGCCGGCGTCTTGGAGCGATGGTAACACAGACACAGAATTTTACCCATGTTCGGGGTCTCTCGAAGAGATAATACCCTCGTCCTACTTTTGATTGTATTCATCATTAGGATAGTACGAGGTACAAGTATCTTTCACAAGATTGTTGTGTATGATTCTAATGATCTCAAATATATTCTCTATTGACAAGTCTGGCCTCTGTTTATATAATGCACGGAGGCCCTAAGGTTTAGAAGAATCCTTGTCTTAGGCGCCAAGTCTTGTGCAATGTTCCTTGTATGTGTCATGGGCTGCTGTTAGAGGTAAAGGTGTCCGATGTTTCGATGAGATAGCTATCGTTTTACGTAGGAGTCGACTTTGACGATCCGACTTCTGAGCGTCTTGAAGGCGTCGGCGCCTTAGCAATCGCTAAACCAACTTCAGGGGTTATTGACCACACGAACACGATCAACGACCACAAGGGTCTATTTCCTGTGAGCAAGCGAAGAACAAGCAAGAAACTGAGATTGCAATCTGGATATTGCGAATAAAAGAGGAAAGCTTTATTAATGAAGGTGGGGTTACGTGGCGCCTTTATGCGGTCGTTGAACACAAATGAAATGCAGCGAAGTTGCAGCTATGACGAACTTTTAATCTAAACAAAACCCAAAGTCTAAATGATGCCCTAAGGGCTGTATATATGGAGGAAGAGGGGGAATTTCGTGGCCCTTGGAGGAGGGGTCCGAAACCAACCCTAACTCTTGTTTCCCCACACATATGGACTCTAAAAACATCCTATACTTAAGTATTTCGAAAATACATGGGCCTGACCAAATAATAAGGTGACGCAGCACCTAGAATAGCCTCTGGACGAAATTTATGAAGTGGCATCGTGTATATTTCGTCCAAGGCTTCATGCACTCCTTATGGTGGATTCAAAGTCCTGAAATCATCACTTGTAACTCCGTTCTTGATCCCCTTCCGCATGCCATCATCTCCTGCTTGGTCTTGCTCAGGTATTCATCCCTCTTATCCATGCCGGACCCTTCATTTGTAAGGAAAACAAATGTATCCAATTTAAGCGACATCATATTCTCATGAACATTAAATTATTACCATGAAAGCGAAAGTACTGGTAATTCAATTGGCATCTTGTGAGCTCTAGTAGTGGTCCGGTATGTATAGCGGCGGGGTTGTGGGTGTAACAATGGTATTGATGTCCTCATCCTTTGCCGAGGTGGCCATTGGTGAACCGCCATGAGGGTCTCGACTGGAAACACACCTTGTCGGGAGACAACATGGTGAGTACCCGCTAGTCCAGGACTCCATCAGTAGCCCCTGAACCGGTCTTCGAGTTAAGGACGCTCCTCGGTTCTTCTGAACTGTTCTTCGCCTTCGGTCGTCGGTCTTGAAGGTTGGTTCAACAAATATTCTCATGTCCGAGCTCGAGGATCGCCGAGGTGTATCTGAAGAGTTCACATGTTGGGTATTCGAGGAGCCCCCTTAAGTTCTCGGCCTCTATCAATACCTTATTATTTTTATGCTACACCTCTGGTTCCAAGTGTTTCATGTGTGGCGGTGTCCTCTTATAACCGAGCTCCAACGCCAGGCGGCATCCGAGGTGTCATAGATTACCTCGGTCTTGAAAAAGTTTCAGCCAAGATGTATAGCCAATAGCCCTGTAACGACCAAACCTCAAAGGATTTGAGTCTACATTAACTTACCGTGCTAGTCCACCGGATCGAACTTCGCTAGCACACACAATATAGATGAATACCGAGAATAGCAAGTGCATCATTTATTACAACGTTGATCCGAATATATAAAATAAAACAATGCATAGCACTTGGCTAGCTTTATTCAATCAAGCAGCGGAAAGTAGCAGAAAAATAACGATGAGTCCCATCATAGCCCACTTTAGCGTCTTTGAGTGCGTACTTCGTGACCCTAATGGTACCTTACTCTTAAATACGAATATCCTGCAACATGAGGCGTTGCGACCATATAGCTCAATACTTGGAATGTATTGGCAAGTTACACAGGAGTAATAATATAGCAGACCTACATGTATATGCATAGTACAACAAAGGAAGGCTTGAGGGTTTATTTTTGCAGAAAGCTGATTTTGTCCTGATAACTACCTATTAGTCAATTTTTTATTTAGTTCTTTTATTACTAAAATTATATACACAAGGTTGAGTTGGCAAAAATCAACTCCAACCTACCCTTTATTAAGTTGCCCACAAATATTATTAAGTGTCACATCTCAAGATCATCCAACAAGCTGTAATGGCATAGTCGCTCAAATTTACCCATAATCGGGGCACGGCTAATCATGATTAGTTTTAATACTCTGCGAGTTTAGCACGCTTTACCCTTTGGACCCAATCAGAAGATTGAGGCGAAGTCTTTGAAGCAGTCCCCTAGTCCCAACAGAGGCCCATCCAACTATTAAATCTACATCTGTTTGGCACATTTGTCAAGGGTAAGGGTTCCTGGCTTGATCAACTAAGCGAGCCCATTTAGCCGGTGGTCGCACATGGAAGCTACTAGTCACTAAGTGCATGCGATCTTTTTGAGCACAGGCGGCCCGTCCACTTACATTCGGAGGGTATAAACCATGATGTTCTTGAAACCACCCTTCAATACCAATTCCGCCCAGAGGTGAATTAATTCCTTACTTACTACTCAATTTGTCATATTTATAATCCTCACATAAGCTCAATGAATACACGAACCACCCCCGTCTACAAAGCATAGCAACCTACAACTACCACGATTTGCAATGACGGGAAGATAGCTCAACAACATTGCAAAATAATATAATACTCCTATACATGCATAAATTCATAGTGTGATATAACTACATGCATAGAAAACAATAGGTAAAGGATGATCAACATGTAACTTGCCTTGGTTACGGTTCAACAAGTCACACTCGACAATAGCTCGCGTTGCACTCCGGACAATCTACACGTTTCACACAATTCAACAAATCAATCACCGGAACACGAATAGAACCAAAACAATACCAACCACAACAAAACCATTTCTAAAACTCAACAACAGAAGCTTAACAGCACCTAAATTGCACTATGGGCACAAGGCAAAAAGAATCACTCGATTTTGATAAGCGGTTTGAAAGTTACGACCTCAGGAAGATTTAATTTGATTTTTGTGAGATCATAGGAAAAAGAATTACCTAATTTGGGTATACAGAATAAAAGATATAGCTAATTGAAGTTAGAGTTGAAATCTGAAAATAAAACAGAAAGCAACAGAAAACATCTGGGCTGTTCGTGCGTGTACTGTAGCGTGTGCCCACGTGGCAGTTCGTGATTGGATGGAGCCTACTCTGTGCATGCGTGCTCACCGGAGAGAACGAGAGAAGCGTGGCGGCTCTCTGGTGGTGCCAGGCGAAACGAAGGGACGGACGTGTCTGCGGCTGACGAGTGGCGGAGGCGGTAGTGGTGTCGTCTGTGGCGAAGCGAACTATGCCGTGGCGGTGAAAACCTGAGCAGCGGTGGCTCCGGCGGTGGCGGTTGAGCTCGTTCCTCTCCCTCTGCTGCGTTTATGGCCCACGAGAAGGAGTCGGCGAGGAAGCGAAGGTGCGAGGGGCTGGCGAGGGTGATCATCTGGCGGCGCAAACTTCCGTGACGGCAATGGACTTGAGCTCCTCCGTGAGATGCGTTCGTAACCTTTGTGCCAGACGAGGAAAGGCAAGGGAGGGAGTGCGGTAGGGTTTCCCTAGGGGTTGGGCTCGCCTTGTGTCCACAAAGTCTGAGGAATTCGACCCGGTAGCGAGATCGACTTCGGGCTCAGGCGGTTGCTTGCGCGTTGCTCGTGTTCGTCAAGCCGGAGGAAGGAGAACCGGTAGGAGGTCCATAGTCGATGAGAGGCGGCGAATTCGGGTTTGGTAGCGCAGTTGAGTATGATGGTGCAGTGCATACCGCTTGGCCCGGCTATGACGAGCAGCTGCTGAGGTGGCGGTTGGGCTGGGCATGATTCTTGGGCAGGCGTGTCTTGACTGACGGCTTGGCGAGACTGGCTGGTGTTTTTAAACAAAACTACAGAACCAAAAACTAAAATAAAAACACGAGAATAAAATCTAGGAAAAAATACCTAGACACACGGTAAAATATTATACTACTAATATAAACTACAGAACACTAGTTCCTCACCTAATACAATTTTAGAAATTCATTTTGATGCAATAGGCCACTCAAACAGCAATAAAACAATCAAATAAAATATTTTGAAGATCACAAAATTACGAGAACATATCGAGATGAGCTGGAAATAATATTTTGCACTCAATGAATTGCCTTTAGTTGCATAATGATTAGAATATTGCAGAGAAGACAAATAATGCAATAAAAATATGATATGCATATGAATGATCTAATAACATCCTAATTTAGGAAAATTGGGATGTTACAAACCTACCCCTTAAGATGAATCTAAGCCCTCGAGATTCGGGCTAACTAACAAATAGGTGTGGATGATCACATGTCGAGATCTTCCTCTAGTTCCCAGTGGCTTCCTCCTCTATATGATGATCCACTTTGAACCTTGCATAACTTGATTGTCTTGGTGCGAGTAACTCTCTCTGCTGTCTCCGAGAATCTTAATAGGCTTCTCCTCATAAGTCAAATCACTCTCCAATTGAATTGCCTCAAGTGGCCTTGTGTCCCTCAATGGAACATCCATCATCTCTTGCATGGCACTTCTTCAAGTGAGATACATGAAACACATCATGAACTCTGACAAGGATTACAGCAACTCAGTGATAAGCTACCTCTCCTCTATGCTCCAAGATCTTGTAAGGTCCCACAAAACGTGGTGCTAACTTACCCTTGATTCCAAACCTCTTAATTCTATGAAGTGGTGAAACTCTAAGGTATGCACGGTCTCCTACCTCATATGTCACCTCCTTACTTTTTGCATCTGTATAACTCTTACGCCTGGGCTGTATGCTATCTTGACACATGTCACGAATCAATTTGACCTTCTCTCGGCATCTACGAGTCAAATGCGGTCCAAGAGGCGGCGCTCTCCAACCTCATCCCACATCAGCGGTGTCCTGCACTTTACGCCATACAATACCTCAAATGGTGCCATCTTGGACTAGCACGATAGCATTTGTTATTATGAAAACTCTGCATAAGGTAAATTATCATCCCAACTGGACCCATAGTCCAAAGCACAAGCTCTCAACATATCCTCCAAAATCTGATTTACCCTCTCATGCGCCCATCATGCGTGGATGGAAAGGCATCTTGAACTCCGACTGGTGCCCAAGGATTCATGCAAGCGGCCCCAAAACTAGATGTGAGCTGAGTACCTCTATAGGACACTACCTTCCTTGGAACTCCATGCACACAAACAATTTTAGACATATAAATCTTTGCTAGTGAAACCTTTGGTATAAGTAGTCTTTCCGGGATGAAGTGAGCAACTTTAGTCAAGCGATCAACAACTACCCAAATAGAATCATAACTTTGACCGTGTCTGGGTAGACACTGTAATGAAATCCATACCAATCTCGTCCCACTTCCAATCGGGGATAGGCAATGGGCTGTAACAAACCTTCTTTGGTCTCGATGTTCCGCTTTAACTCTACGGCACACATCACATGTTGCAATATACCCGACAATTTCCCTCTTGAGGCTAGGCCACCAAAATCTTTCCTCAAATCCAAATACATCTTAGTATTACGGGTGAATAGAATAAGGTGAATCATCGCCTCTTGAAGAATCAACTTCACGATATCTGCATCTTGAGGTACACAAATCCTTCTCAAACCATATGGCTCCATGTTCATCCTCATGGAAACCTTACGCCTTACCTTTAGCCATATTCTCTTTTATCTCAGCAATCTCCCTATCACCCTTTTGAGCTTCCCACGATCTGTCCAAGCAAAGTAGGCTTTACCTCAAGTGTTGCCAAATATCCCTTAGGAACCATCTCAACTTTGAGATTCTGAGCTATTCACATAACTTTCGGGTGGCATATTATCAACATTAATTGCATTAGCATGGCTCCCTCGACTCAATGCATCGGCAACAACATTAGCCTTACGAGGATGATCTGCACATTTAAATCATAATCCTTAATAAGCTCCAACCATCTCCTCTGCACTGAGGTTCAAATCCTTACGAGTAAAAATATACTTCAAGCTCTTATGATCGGTAAATATATCTGCTTGATTACCAATAAGGTATGGCCTCCAAGTTTTCAATGCATGCACAATTGAGGCTAACTCAAATCATGTGTGGGATAATTATGCTCATGATTCTTAAGCTGACGTGAAGCATATGAAACTACTTTACCTTCACGCATCAAAACAACTTTGCCAAGTCCTTGACGAGAAGCATCACAATATACAGGAAGTCCTTATGTATATCGGCGAGTTAAAACTGTGCTTTGTAACCAAGCAGCTGCTTCAATTCACGAAAGCTGGCTTCACATTCATCAGTCCAAACAAACTTCTTCTCCTTCTTCCACAATTCAGTCAGTCATAGGCTTTGCAATTTTGAAAAGTTCTCAATAAACCTCTGTAATAACCTGCAAGGCCCAAAAAGCTACGAATCTCCCCAAGCTAGCCGTGGGTGTCTCCCACTCTGTAGCTAAACAACCTTAGATGGATCAAGCTGCAACTCCATTACGACACAACATGTCCAAGGAAAGCTACCTCATCCAGCCAAAACTCACATTTCTTTGAACTTGGCATACAAATGATGTTCCCTCAATTTCTCCAATACCAAGCAGCAGGTGCACCTCATGCTCTTGCTTATTCTTGGAGAATACCAATATATCATCAATGAAAACAACCACAAATTTATCCAAGAACTCCATAAACACCTTGTTCATCATATTCATGAAATATGCAAGAGCATTAGTCAATCCAAATGACATAACAGTATATTCATACAAACCATACCTCGTAGTAAAAAGCAGGTCTTTGGAATATCTTGCTCACGAATCTTTAATTGATGATAACGAGCGAAGATCAATCTTAGAAAACCACAGACTCCTTCAAGCGAATTGGTCGAAGCGGATCATTTATCATAGGCAAAGGATACTTATTCTTAATGGTTACCTCATTAGGAAGAGCGATAATCAACACACATCCTCAAGGTTCCATCCTTCTTCTCCACAAACAAAGCTGGAGCTCCCCAAGGTGATGAACTTGGGCGAATAAATCCTTGTGCACTGCAATTCTCTTATCTGCTTCTTCCAATTCCTCCAACTCTTGAGGAGGCATTCTATCACAGTCTCTTTGCAATAGGTCCGATGCACGGTATTAAATCAATGAGAAACTCAATATCTCTATCTAGTGGCATACCTGGCAACTCCTCTGGAAACACCTCTGGATAATCCCTCACAACTAGCACCTCTTCCAGGCTACCCCCCTTAAGAGAGTTCACACTTTTGATTACGCTTATACTTACAGATATTTGATTCTCTTCCCTCACGGTGCCTTTGAGAGTAATAGATCGGCGGCACAATCAATACGACCTTTATATAGCGCAACCAATCCATACCCAAAATAATATCAGGACCTTGTGACTTTAATATAATCAAATCATTGAGGAAACTCATGCTTCCCAATAGACAAGGTCAGCGATGACAACCAACACCTGCTATCATCTCAGCTCACAGGGAACTCACTCTAATAGGCATGCTAAGTGTTTTGGTTGGCAATCCATGTTATCAACAAATTCCCTCAGAAACAAATGAATCACGATGCACGGTATAAAAAAGAACAAGCGCGGGTACTGAGTTAATCAAGAACTTACCAATCACTGCATCAGGTTCATTATAGACCTCCTCAACATTAACATGGTTGACATGACCCTTTTGGAAGGGGTTTGGCTTGCTGACTCTTGAATCCCCATTACCATTCTTGTTCCCTGGACAAGCATTGGAGTAGTGGCCCATCTGCCTACACTTATAGCCTTGAACACGGCTAATATCCCTACTGCTTGCGGGCATACTCTGGTGGCTCTGGTTAATATTCCCTCCATTACCATTACCATTACCTCTACCATTGCCATTGTTACTCTTGTGCCCATTGTGATGATGGTGGCCATTATGGTTGTGGCCATTCCCTCCATGGTGATTATGATGCCCATTACCACCATGATGATTATGTCCATTACCTCCATCACCATGATATGAAGTGCGTAACCTGGCTGTGGTCTGAATTATACTGTTATTGTTGTTGTACTTCCTCTTGCGATTCTCTATGGCATGTTGCTTTCCCTCCGGCACAATAGCCTTATCAATCAGGTCTGACAATTCCTAAAAGTGGCCCTTTGTCAGCTGAAGGCCCAACTCATCATTAAGGCCCTCCAAGAATTTCTCCTGCCTAGCTGCATCGGTGTTAACATCATTAGGAGTATAACGTGCAAGATTATTAAATTCCTCCACATACGCATTAAGCGTAAACCTCCTGGCGCCAGCTGCGGAACTCCTTTTCCAGACTCATAGCACCAGCGGAACACATATGCGACTGAAAAGCATCTGGCCGAGAGCCCGTGATAGTAGCAATGGGATAAGTGACCAAGTAATTGTCCCACCAAGCTGCGGCGAGACCCTCCAACAAATGTGAGGCAAACCTCACCCTCTGCGCATCTGTGCATCCAACCGTCTCGAGGTTCCTATTGTTTGCAGACGGGCAGGTCATCAATACAATAGGTTTCAGGAGGCGGAGAACCTCTGAGGATTCAACCTCAAGAACACAGTAAAAGCATATCCACGGGTGGTGGTGGCGGTGGATTGTTGTTGTTATTGTTGTTGTTCTGGCAGTTACGGACAAACAAGCTGGATCAGATGTGAGCTTGTCCTGAAGCAACCTGCATGTATGGTGGTACATCATTGCCATTGTTGTCTCCTCCTGTGACATTACGCCTATTATCACGCCTCGGTGGCATCTGGTGGGCAAGCATAGAAGAGTTATAGATAATGGGCCAAAGCGCTATGTATATATAAATATACTCTACCCTTATGCATAATATGATCAAGCCAACAAAACACAACGAATAACACCAACAAGCAGACAACAAACAACAAACAATATAATAATATTATATATATAGTCAAAATAATTTCAACACTAAGCAATTTAACAAACAACTACCAATCAAGCAAACAATCTAGTATCTTGAGACCACAAAAAGTTGATAGAGGCTAAGGTGTCCCGATGTTTCGATGAGATGGTGGCTATACGTTTTACGTAAATGCGACCTTGGCGATCCGAGCTCTGACGTCTTGAGAAGGGTCGCGCATATAGCAATCGCTAAACCAACTTCCGAGGGTTATTGACCACGCAAGACACGATCGGCTGACCACGAGGCCTGTTTCCTGCGAGCAAGCGAAGAACAAGCAAGCTGAGATTGCAATCTGAATATTGCGAATATAAGATGAAAGCTTTATTGATCAAGGTGGGGTTACATGGCCTTTATGCAGTACGTTGAACACAAGCGAAATCTGTGAAGTTGCAGCTATGGCGAACTTTTAATCTAAACAAAACCCAAGAGTCTAAGCGGTTGCCCTAAGGGCTGTATATATGGAGGAAGAGGGAATTTCGTGGCCCTTGGTGGAGGGTCCGAAATCAACCCTAACTCTTGTTTCCCCACATCTGGACTCTAAAAACAGCCTATACTTAAGTATTTCGAAATTACATGGGCTGGCCCAATAATAAGGTGACCTTGACACCTAGAATAGCCTATGGACGCATATTATGAAGTGGCATCTTGTATATTTCGTCCAAGGCCTCATGCACTCATTAGGGTGGCTTCAAAGTCACTGGAATCATCACTTGTAACTCCGTTCTTGTTCTCCTTAGCATACCAACATCTCCATGCTTGAACTTGCTCCAAGGTTCATCTTTCTTGTCCATAGTAGGCCCTTCATTTTGTAAGCAAAACAAATGTATCCAATTTAAGCGACATCATATTCTCATGAACATTGGAATCGTTACCAAGAAGCGAAAGTACGATAATTCAATTGGCGTCTTGTGAGCTCTAGTAATTGGTCCGGTATGTATAGCCGCACTTGGGCTTTGTGGGTGTAACAATTGTATTGATGTCCTCATCATCCTCCCTTCTTGAAATGAAATTAGTCCTCGATGGAGCTCATCTTCCTCACCCAAATAAGGCTTCGAATCTGCAATGTTAAAGTGGGACTAACCCCAAAATCTGCGGGCAGCTCAAGTTTATATGCATTATCATTTATTTTCTCTAACACCTTAAATGGACCATCGACACGTGGCATTAGCTTTGATTTGCGCCAATTTAGGAAACCTATCCTTGCATAAATGTAACCAAACAAGATCTCCGGTGCAAAAGACAACATGTTTTCTACCCTTATCTCGAGCAAGTTTATATTTAGCATTCATACGCTCAATGTTTTTCCTTAGTTAACTCATGCATTTTTTAAAATCAATTCAACCGCGTTCTTTAGCATCAAAATTAACCTTCTCCGAAGATGGAAGAGGCAACAAATCAATAGGTGCTACGAGGTAGGAAGCCATACACAATTTCAAAAGGGCACATCTTAGTAGTAGAATGCAATGAGCGATTATAAGCAAATTCAATATGAGGCAAGCATTCTTCCCACATTTTCTTATTATTCTTCAAAACAGCCCTAAGCATAGTAGACAATGTTCTATTGACTACTTGAGTTTGTCCATCAGGTTTAGGGGGTGACAAGTAGTACTAAAAAAGCAGTTTAGTCTAACTTGGCCCATAAACATCTCCAAAAGTGGCTAAGAAATTTAGTATCACAATCTGAAACAATAGTATTTGGCACACCATGCAAGCGAATAATTTCACGAAAGAACAGAATCAGCAACATTAACTTGACATCATCGCTTTTACTGACATGGTATAAAGTGTGCCATTTTAGAGAATCTATCCACGACAACAAATATGCTACTGTCCTCCCTTCTTTGTTCGAGAGTAAAGCCTAAAACAAAGTCCATAGATATATCCTCCCAAGGAATACTAGAGCACGGAGGCAAGGCATATATAAACCATGAGGATTGAGCATTGACTTAGCTTTTTGTGGACAGTGGTCTTGAGCAACATCAACGCTCAACATCCCGTCTCATCTTTGGCCCGAAAAGGAAATGTGTAGCAAGTATATCCTCCGGGTCTTTTTGGCCTTAAAGTGTCCCATTAAGCCTCCTCCATGCGCCTCCTGCAACAACAAAAGGCGAAACAGAGCTAAGCGAGGAATGCATAGCTTGTTAGCCTGGAACACAAGAAACCATCATTAATAACGAACTTGTTCCATGTTCTTCCTTGCTTTACAATTACGCATTACATCTTTAAAATCAGCATCATGCACATATTGATCTTTGATGGTCTCCAAACCAAATATTTTTGAAGTCAAGTTGTGAAAGCATAGTTATGTCGGCAGAATAGACACTCGACAATAACATTTTCTTTACCCTTCTTGTGTTTAATGACATGAGGGAAAGTCTCAATGAATTCAACCCATTTAGCATGTCTCTGATTCGGTTTAGCTTGACTTTTAATATGTTTCAAAGATTCATGATCAGGAATGTATAACAAATTCTTTGGGCCATAAATAATGTTGCCATGTCTCTAAAGAGTCAGAACAAGAGCATATAATTCTTTGTCATAAGTAGAATAGTTGGGACTATTGGCCCTCAATTTTTTAGGAGAAAAGTATACAGCAGGTTTGCCATCTTGTAATAACACACCTCCTAATCCAATTCCACCTAGCATCACACATTTCAAGCTCAAAGTCTTTATTAAAGTCGGGAAGTTGGAGTAAAAGGAGCGTATGTGTCAACTTATCTTTCAATGCTTTAGTGAAGAAAACTGCTTCTTCATGCGTAAATTTTACCCCAAACAAAAGAGCACATCCTTCTTTGTAAGCTCATTGAGAGGTGCTTTGACAATGGATGCTAAAGTCTCTCACAAAGCGCCTATAGAAACCCAGCCAGAGTCAAGAAAACTCCTCCACTTGTGTGTGACCGTTTTACGAAGCTCGGACCCCAACTCTCAATAGCTTCAATCTTGGCTTTATCCAACTTCAATTTCCATGTGGAGTAACAACACTTAGCCAAGAAAGAAAGATACTAAGAGTCAGAAGTGCAAAAGGTGCACTTCCCAAGGTTACCAAAACAAGCGTGCATCACGTAGAGGCATTAAAAACAACACGTAAATGTCGTCTTGAATATTTCTTCCAAAAGATTTTGCTATAATCGGTATATCATCAAAGTAAACTACCACAAATGCGTCGTCCAATGAAAGCACGTAAAAACTTAGTTCATTAATCTCATGAAAGTACTAGGTGCATTAGATTAACCCAAAGGCATGACTAACCACTCATATAATCCAAACTTAGTTTTAAATGCTGTTTTCCATTCATCTCCCCAATTTCATCTACGAATTTGATGAGTATCCACTCGCATAAATCAACTTTGGAGAATATTGTGAAGAGCCACTCAATTCATCGAAGCATATCATCTAGCCTAGGAATAGGATGGCGATAACGAATAAATAATATTAATAATGCCTCTACAATCATACACATGCAGCTGACGTACCATCCTTTTAGAGCACTTTTAAGTATAATAGCGAACAGCACAAGAACTTCAAGAGTTCGGCGTATATAACAGCTTTGTCGAAGCGGCTCCACTGTAGCCTTGACGCATAATCTCCTTACGTCTCCTCTGGATTGAGTGCGGTATGAGTGCGGCGGTTGGGTAGCGATGCACTTAGGGAATTAGAGTCAAATTTGATGCTCAATCCCTCGAATAGAAGTGAAAATTAATCCGGGTGCTTGCGTCTTGTGGGGAGGAGACGTCGTTGAACTCTCACGCAAAATGTTAGTAATGACGGCGGAGGGCAAAGAAGGAAAACGCCGTCCTCGAATGAAAATAATGCCTCTTTGCACACAAAGCATATGCAAACAGATTTGCTAGAATCTAGCTCATCAATATCAGATTTGGTGGCAAATAAACATGCCACTTTTTAGAGTTTAATTTCGGAAGCAACATTAGATGGTTTATTATTGCAGGCTTCATTTGTATTTGCTCCAAATTCTTTTGCCACAATCTGATTTTCACTCTTATTTTTCTCCTGTTTTGCTTTATTGGCTCTATTAATATCATCTTTCCGTAAATGGAATCGAGAGTCATGAGAAAGCTCAAAGTAATATTTTATCCTTGTGAACAGAGAGTATCTTGATTGTTTCTACCATGGTGTACTGAAATTTTATCAAATTGCCATGGTCTACCAAGTAATAAAGGAACATGCTTGCATAGGTACCACATCACAATCAACATAATCGGCATATGTAGAGATACTAAAATACACCACGCAGGCTTGATGCGATGTTACCTTAACTTTGCTTATATGCATTTGTTGAACCATTGGATGTAGTAGGAATGGAGATGTGGATGTGAATGGTCTTTATATTGGTGAGAGAAAGCTTCTCCACCATATCCATGCTAGCAAGATTGTTGCAGCTTCCTCCATCTATGATGGCCTTGAATAGAGCGTTCCTATCACAAGCTCCCTTTGTACATGGAACAGAAGTTATGTCTCTGATTTTGCTTTCGACTTGTGTAACACCGCACACTCAAAACCACGTTGAGCAACTAAACATTCATACACTTAGAAAGCATCTTGGCTGACCATGTATTGCGTGTCATGATCGAGAATCATCTCCACACGTGTTCTTCATGTGTAATAAGAGCGAAAATCTCTTCATCATAGTCACTAAGCGGACTCCATACCCTACCATCCTCGGTAGCAATCATCACCGCAGCTGATTGGCATTCTCTGCATAAAATGTCCTCTTCCCTTACAACTGACGACAAATAATATCACTTGTGTGCCTTACAGTTGGCAGCGCCATGGAAGAAGAAGAGCTACTGTGTAGGTGAACCAGGTGTGCTCTTGGCGAGATAGTGGTGGTTGTGCACCTTTCTTGTATCACCCGGTTGGAGGTGGCAGTAGAAGCGGAGGTGCGGTGTAAGTAGAAACGATGTGGAAGTAGATGATGCGCGTGGTGTCCATGATAATGAAATTTGACTGCGAGAAAAGAAGTTAGTTAAGCGCCAGCGCTGTCGATCACGCGCACTTCACGTTAAACTTCTGAAGCAAGATGGAATAATCGAGTGATATTATTATAATCCTTGTAGTCTAGAATGGTGCGAGATCTCTCTATTTAATCCACCCGAGAAGCAGTACAAGCATAGCTTCATTCTCCTCAACAATACCACATCTAATCAAGCCAGGTTTGTAATTCACAGTAATATTCTTCTCACCGATTTTTCCCTTGTCTTAAAGCGCTGCACAATTTTGAAGTAATTCCACGTTGATAATATGGTAGAACCCAACTTAGAAATCTGCTTATAGCAGTTTTCAAAGCAGCCAAAATGGTAGAAACAGGATATATAATCTGATATTGGGACCACCAAACACATGCAAAGCTAGTGAAAGCACAAGCGACAGCGGAGGAACACATCTCTCCTCGGGGATATTGTAAACATGTAAATCGTTATTGGGTTTCTAACTCCCGAGTAAGATATATATCGGGAACATATCTACCCTCAAATGGTGGAATATTCAATTTTCCAGTTTAGGGAGATGGTCATGATCTAGGTACTGACGAAGGGAGCCGATTTGTTACATTGCCATTATTTGCATGTGGGCGACACAGGTGGTTGTGTGGTCTTTGGTGGTTGCACGTGGATTACGATGTTGATCAGCCTCATCCTCGTAATCTCTCACATAATCATCCTCCCCCACCCTTGTTGACAGCGAGCCATGAAGTATCAGCAATAGCACCAACAGCTTGGCGGTGAAGAGGGACCGCAGGGGAAGCTTCGGCGGAGGGCTGTTTCAGCGATGTGGAAGTGGTCGTCCTTGTTGTTGTAGTAGAGGTCACGTTAGGTGCGCCGGTGTTGAGTGGTGGTAGGCGTGCGAAACAATTAGGTAAACTTGTTATCGGAAAAAACTTTGTTTGACGCGCTTCTTCAATGCCATCTATCTTCTCGCATGGCCTCTTGAAATCTATTTAGCACATTGTCGTCCACCTGCCCACTCATCATTTGTTGAAACTTATCATGTAGCGCTTTGTTTGTCATGTTCTCCCGGTCATCGGTCTAAATGAACTTGTGATCACCATATGGTTGGCAATGATAGAAACACACAAGAATATGATTCGACGAGACTACTAGGAAGTGGTGGTGGTTGTGTAGTGGACACGGTCACAAATCCATCCGAAGCAAATCTCAAATTCTTACGATTTCTTACCAATG